>CM047808.1:114487560-115079741 GCA_026214975.1 Gentiana macrophylla
TGGATATGGTGTCGGGGTGTATCGAAGCATGTCGTGTCGTGTTTTGGGTAGAACACGTGTTGTTGCAGATAATGTCGAAGATAGCTTCATTTTTTCGGTTAAAATTGATTTAAGTAGAAATTGAAAAAAAAATTATTCGGTAGTGTCGAAAAGTATCCATACGATGTCGGGAGATGTCGAAGATGTGTCGGATATTCATTTCATACGCACTTATATTATTCTTCTATGTACATGTTTTGATGCCACCCTAAAAGGTGTGAGGGTGGGTTGGGTTAGGGTGGTGGGAAGGGTAGGGTATAGTAAGATGGGTGGTGGGCACGGTAGGGTAGGGAGTTGTAGGGTAGAGTAGGATGGGGTGGTGGGAAGGGTAAGGTAGGGTGGGATGAGATAAAATAGGGTGTAATAGGCTTAGCTAGGATAGTGAATTAATATGTAGGTTGGGAGGTAGGTTAAGGTTTGTAGGTAGGTAGAGAGGTAGGGTGCGGTAGGGTGTGCTAATGTAGGTGAGGCGAGGTATGAGATGTAATGCGGTGATGTATGGTAGGGTAGGATGGTATGGTTGGATGATGTGGGCGTAAGTTAAGTAAAGTTTGGTAGGTTGAATAAAGTCGTAATATAGGGGTAGTGTGGTAAGATAATATGTGGTAAGATAATGTGGTGTAGGGCATGGTGAGGTAGTATTGGATAGGTGAGTGTTAAAAATGTTGGGATAGGGGGTTGGGGTGGTGGGAAGGGTAGGGTATAGTAAGATGGGTGGTGGGCACGGTAGGGTAGGGAGTTGTAAGATAGAGTAGGATGGGGTGGTGGGTAGGGTAAGGTAGGGTGGGATGAGATAAAATAGGTGTAATAGCTTAGCTAGGATAGTGAATTAATATGTAGGTTGGGAGGTAGGTTAAGGTTTGTAGGTATGTAGAGAGGTAGAGTGCGGTAGGGTGTGCTAATGTAGGTGACGCGTGGTATGAGATGTAATGCGGTGATGTATGGTAGGGTAGGATGATATGGTTGGATGATGTGGCGTAAGTTAAGTAAAGTTTGGTAGGTTGAATAAAGTACGTAATATAGGGTAGTGTGGTAAGATAATATGTGGTAAGATAATGTGGTGTGTAGGCATGGTGAGGTAGTATTGGATAGGTGAGTGTTAAAAAATGTTGGGATAGGGTGCGGTTGGGTGATTGATAATGTGTGTAGTAGATAAGAAAGAGTGTGTTGACTAGGGTAGAGTTGTGTGGTAGGTTGTGGTATCCGAAAGGAGATCGGCGTAAAATGTTTTATTTTTCATTGTTGCGCTTTAAAAATTGCGTTACGAAGGCGGTTCGTTACATGCTACATTTCTTCGTATTTAATATCGTCAAATAAGTTAAAACTTATAGCATGGGCACTCCGTGCGTTGCACGGAGTCCCATTTTTTACTAGTATATATATATAAAGTTTAGAATAAAGTATCATGTGATGGGTCGGTGGGTAATACACCGGGTAGAAAATAAGTATTCATACCCTACCCTACCCACGGCAGGTTTTGGAAAATCAAATCCATACCCTACCCTACCCTTAAAAATACCTACCCTAACGGGTAGGGAAGAGTGGATATCCACCGGGTTGGATCAAAATTGACATTCCTACTCCATGCCAACCTCAATAACTCCACCCCATCGAACTGTACTACTTGAGACGGACCCAACTTCATTGATTACACTTTTCACTCCATCGAGCTACTTGAACCCAACTCAATTACACTTATCAACATGTAAGGCTTTCATACTCCCGTCCTATCTATAACGTAGCCGGCGTATTTTAAAACAATCGTCCAATTTAGAACAAGACCGTCTTATTTTACGACCGAACCATCCTACATGTATGTAACTTTTTTTCACCACAAAACACTGATTCGACCACAACCCCTCATTTCCCGCCACTTTTCCTCTCCCAACCCATAAACTCCATTTTCCGGCGACCGAAGAAGCAAAACTATTACATGCTCATATAGAGTGGCAAACATTTACAGGTGATCACCAATTAATCGCTCGGCGGTTTTAATACAGCACATGAGCAATATTACGTTGCTCAAGATTTGTTTTTAGGTTAGATGTCACATATGCATCATGCACATGGGGCACATATTCCTTTCATGAATTGTTTTCTTCGTTGTCGCTCCACGGGATCGTGAACCGCTTTCTCCTTATTTCCCATATTGTCTTTGCCACCTTAAGTGGCTTTACCGCTCTGAGACATGTTTTTAGATGATGAATGTTTCTTCACAAGATTTTTCAAAGAAATTTTAGGCCCTCCTCTACAGTGTCAAATGACGGTGCTCAAAATCATCAGTGATGAAATCAGGTTGTAAATCAAGTAATTGGGTTTCATGAGGATAACCCAACTACTAATTTAGAGAATTTGTTGATGATGACTAGATAAGCCAAATGATGACTGCCTATGTACCCAAGGTGTTGGAATCAAGTTAAAACGTAGCTTTGATTATGAGGATGAAAATTTGTTTTAAAGGTCTCCCTCGTGGGGGGTTGATGATGCTGACATCAAGGACGTAGCTGTGCATGAATTGAGGGGGGCTAAGCCCACCCGAACAAAAAAAAATTACACTGAAAAATATACGTAGTCGGTTTAATCCCTCAAATTATGTTAATACAACCCACTCAATAATTTGAAAATTGTCCATTAGGCCACCGAAGTTGAAATCTCGGCCCGTCCCCCGCGGTGACATTGAAGAGTGGTCAATGTTATGGGTTTGTTATGATTTATGAAGCAATCGTGGTGCGAGTCATGGTTGTGATGGCATGAATGTCGCAACTCTTATAATGCCATGATGATTGAGTTTTTAATATCAGTTGAGGTCGACGATGACTTGTATTGAGGTGAGAAACTATTGAATGATCTAATATTAGTTACCATATTAATCTAATATTTGTATCTTTTAGTCTTTAATTTATTATTGTTCCCGGTTGTTTACATGATATAAGTATACTGATTGGTATTAGTTGGCTGCTCAAGACAACACCTAAATTGTTATTCTTGTTGGAAGTTGGGAAGTCTTTACCCACTTCTATATATCTTGTTGCAATCTACCATTTACAATTAAGAAGAAAGTAATAAGACTCATCTTCATCTTCTCTTGCTCCCTAAAATCTACATGGTATCAGAGCCATAAACGACTCTTAACCTTTCCATTTCTTCTTCTTCTTGAAAACGTCTGAAAATCAGTCTGGTACTATACGCAGTTCGGGTCAGGTAATCATTTACCAACAAGGTGGGGTCGGTATAGGTGTGGGTAAGGTGGTGGGTAAGGTAGGGTAGGTATAGGTGTGGGTATGTTATGGTGGATAAAGTAATTTAGGGTACAGTGCTAGGATAAGACGGAGTAGGGTAAGGTGGGTAGGGTGGGTAGCTAAGTGGTGGGGTAGTGTAAGGTGGGTGGAGAAATAAAGTAGGTGGTAGGTAGGGAAGAGTGTGGCAGTTGGGTGGGTAGATAGGGTAGGTGGTAGGTAGGGAAGAGTGTGGTAGTCGGATGGGTAGGGTAGTAAGATACGATGGTGGGATAGGGTGATGGGTAAGGTAATGTGAGTGGTGGGTAAGGTGAGTGGTGAGAAATGGTGGTGTTGGGTAGGTGATAGAATAAGGTTGAGTAATATATGGTGGGTAGGGTGGGAATTGGGTAAGGTTGGGTAGGTAGGTTGGCTTGGATTGGTAAGGTAGGGTATGGTAGGTGGAGCGGTAATGTATGATGGGGTGATGGGTTTGGTGGGTGCTAGGTAAGGAAGAGGTAGGATGCAGGGGTGGGCGCAGGCCCCCGGACTAGGGGCGATACAATAGTGGGGTTTTTTACGGTCCGACGAGCACATTTTTTGAATAATAAAGATAATATATAGAGGATATTGTCTCCGGTCTATACCTAAGAGTTACGAATTATCATTCTTTTTAACTTTGATTTGACTATAATAATATAATACAACAATACGATTTGACAATAATAATATAATACAACAATATGGTTCGCTTCACAGTTTGTCTTTCTATTGTTTTGACTATACTAAAATTTCTTAAAATGTATCAATTTGGTAATGATTAGTTAAATATTGTTAAGCTAATCGATCATATTATATCACAAGACAAATATAAGGGCGGAAATAAATTTTAAAGAGCGCAAAATCTAATACAGTACATCTTATATATCTTTAGTATTTTTCCCAATCCAAAGAGGACGATCGCCACCCTTGTCTATAATGTACATCCGCCCTTGGTGGTATGAATAGGGTAAGATGGAATAGATGAAGTAAAGTATGATGGTAGGTGAGATGTAGTATGATGGATTGAGGTGTGTTAGGGTAAGTTGGTAAGATAAGATGGGATAGAGAATAAGATGATATGTGTGGTGGGTTAGGGTCACCCCACCCACCCTACCTAACCTTACCCCACCACATACCCTATCACACATCTTACCCCGGCAACAAGAATCACTTGGTGTGTCCTAAGTTGTTAATTCCATTTTTTCACATTTCATATAGTGAAAATGAATAAGTTTATTTAATTTCATTGATGCAAAAGCAGCAAAACAAACAATTAGAATATAAATTCATCTAGCGAAGATATTATGAAATTTACAAATACAAACCATAATTATCTGGTTTGATTTAGAACCTACCGGACAATTTGGGTGTTTTGTTGGTTTGGTTTTTCCGGTTTGATTCGGTTGATTTACGTCGATTTTTGTTCCTTTTTTTTTTTTTTTTTTTTTTTCACACCAATCTTTATCGTATTACTTTTGGAGGAAATCTTAACAAAGCTGTGTAGAGTGGGGGTGAAATTACACTACAACTGAATTCCAATGGGCAAAGACAAGGCTTCAGCTCATCAGCTAGGTTTGTTCTCTCATCAATCTCTGAAAAATACAATATTTTGCAGTTTAAATTAGTTTTCTTCTACGGGTGCAATTGATGATGAAGGTAGTTTCCTTTTTTTGTTTGTTGATGTAGATGAATCGAAAAGCAAAAAGCATCGTAATTTGGATGGGGAACGAGAATCAAAGAGGGACGACAAGGACAGCAAGTCTAAGAAAAGGAAGCGTGACGCCTCCCATAAATCCTCCAAAAGCCGTTCTAAAGGTTTCTTCTGCTCTTTGCTATGTTGCTTTTTCTAGGTTTTGTTTGCTTGTTTGTGTTTTTTCTGCATATACTTCAATCTAAGTAGTTACAGAACCGGCTAATCCAAATCAAAAACATGGAAGACTTAGAATACAGTTTTTATTGATGAGATTGAGAAAAGAAAAAGAGGGGAGTTGGAGGTTAATCCAGAGGAATAAAAAATTTCACTTGACAATCTGACCGAAGCCTCTCTCGTATGTCCAATATCTACGAGTACACAGTTTGATGATTGTCATCATAGTAGTTAGTTCATAGTTGATAGGGTTAAAGCAAAAGGGAGGATTAATATGTGGAGGCCTTACCATGTATTCATCTAGGCTCTTTATTAACTTTTTCACAGCTAATTATTTTGATTCTTTTGGCTATTGATTAAGTAATAGGATACCCAATGGATTTCTAATTGTCTTAATTCTATGGCTATTGACTAAGTACTAAACACCCCACTAGTTGATCATGGACAGTCATAAAATAACTGAGCTTGAGCTGTGTACTTAAAGCCTTATAATTCTGAAAGCAAGACACTCCGAATATGCTATGTAAAATCGCTGGGAACGGATTTACTTAATCATGATGATGATGCCCTAGTAATCACGCAGGAGAGTACTTGGTCTGTTGATATGCGTTATGTTGCCCAATAGACCCTACAAAATGATGACATCCAACTTTACCCATCACCTCCTCGCCCCTTCTCCTTCACCTGCCAAATTACCAATTTTAAGGTTTTTTTTTTTTTTGGGCTAGTGTAGGCTACTGACGTCAAAACCACCACAACATGCAAGTAACAATTTCAACCAATTTATTGAAAACCATAGTATAGCCAAATTTGTATCTCTGAGAATTTGTACATGCTCCCATTGTGTACAAGTGGATCACTCTTATTGGACATGTGCTCAAACCTTTATATGGTCCTGTTAGCTTGTGTAGCTGTTACTTAATGGGGAGGTTGGGTAGTAAGAGGATAAGCCACAGAGTTTGCAAAGCACAGGGATTATGTACTTTAGCATTTCATGATAATTTTGATTTATGCTTAGTTTATGAACCTACTTGTCATTTTGACTTTTTGATTTTGCTACAGAGGACAAGTCTAGGAGAAGGACAAGGTTAAAAGCCATAAACATGGTGTTTCATCGGTAAGTATTTGAATTGTAATATTTATTTTGTTTTGGTACTTCTGGAATTTGTAACTTGTTAAGGAGCTAGTTTCTTGATTTCTGTCGTATAGTACTTCAAACATGTCTTCATGTATAGCTACAAAGTGTTCATAACCATCTAATGTATTCTAGCTTTGTCTTTGTTTGACATGCTCCCCTCCTTTTTTTTTTTTGGTAAATAAGGGATTTCGTTCTACCTCCGTTCCAAAATATAAGTCATCCTACATATTCAGATTTGTCCCACAATATAAGTCATTCTACATTACGAATGCAACATTTATTGCCCATTTCTCTATCTTACCCCTAATTTATTATGATTCCAACCAATTTTCATTACTAACAACTATTGCATTAATGATAGTCGAGGGGTATTTTAGACATTTAACCTTCAAATTTATGACATTCAACTACTTCCTTAATCTGTGTGAAAACTCCTAGGATGACTTATATTTTGGGACGGAGGTAGTAACAATTTACATCATTCCCTGAACCTATCAGGTTTTTCCAACAAAGCAGAAAACAAAAGTACAACCAAAAGCATTCCTACCACTTACAAGAAAAGATGCTAAAATTAAAAGAACATGCAACTCTTAACTCCCATTACCTCATTCTTTTCCATGTGTATGTGCATGTGTGAATCTGAAGTCTGTAACCAGCTACTTGGTCTGCCTGTTCCTGGCTTCTTTTCACTGCAGCATGCAGCCTAGAATTCCTCTCTTTCCATACCACATACTCGCTTAGACATAGCTAGCCGCAGCAGGTCCCTATGAAATATAGAGAGCTCCAGCTATCTGACATCAACCATCTTAGAATCTTATCCCACATCAAATGCATCTATCAGACTGTAAGAACCTTAACAATTGATACCAAATTTTCATAGAGAAAGAACATGCAAAGAACAAGTCTTGATGAGTCTCAGGTTGCTCTCTGTGTAACAAACGCATATTCCTTTCCGAAACTCCTCATTTTTGCATCTTATCCTGAGTTGATAGGCATTGCTGGCACTCTAATCATAGTATCAACAACATATGTGGGAATCCTCCTTTTGCACCAAACTTACTGCTGCGTTAACATTGCATTTTTCACTGTGAAGTCACTCTGGGTGAGGAATTAAATTATTTGATCATTGCACCCTCTTCTTGATGGTATGCTCTCAGGAGTGCTATCGACCAACTGCACCTGCACCATTACCTTTTTCATGACTAGGCCATCTCCATGCACCCATTGTATAACTTCAGCCACTTTTGATTCCTTCTCTATTCTTTTTCTTTTCTGTAAATCGGCACTAGAAGTCTCACCCAATCTTCCTCAGTAATGCCAATCATCATACCAAAAGTCTGTAAATAAACACTGCGTAGCTGCATTTTAATCCTTAAACTTACATCCTGTCTCTCTGATGGTCCTAACTTTTGAGTCTGTGATGTTAGCAGTTGATTCGTATACAAAATTCTTTTTCTGCAAGCAAAGATAGTTCACATGATTTTGTTATAATTTGTAACTCAATTGAGACTTGTTATTGTCATTTGGCCAGAAAACTGAGATTCAAGAGATCTCCAGCGCGGATTACTTCTCCAAGAACAATGAATTCTCTACCTGGCTAAAAGAAGTGAAGAAAACATTTTTCTCTGATCTGTCATCAGAGAAAGCAAGAGATCTATTCTCAGAGTTTGTGGTAGAGTGGAATGAGCATAAGCTAGAGAAGAGATATTACAAGGGTATTTCCACAGGTCCGCGCACTTCCCACAAGTGGAATATTAAAGCATAGTGAAGCTAAATTAGGATTTCCTTTTTTTTAATTATTTTTTTGTAGCTCTTTTAACTTATGGGCTGTGAAAGTGCGTGTTTCTCGCTCTTTCTTCCTTATGTAGATGGTTGTGAATCATCAACAAGCCTTTGTTTTTCATAGACGGTTGTTAATATGTGCTTCAGTCATCTGTTGTCTGGACTCTGGAGTCTCATCCACGGAACATGAACACCCAAGTGATGAATGTAGGGCCTACTCATGATATGTCATAACACTTGCTAGGAACTTCTAGCTCAGTACTTAGAATATAGTGTCTTGTTATATTTCCTTTTTTTTTTATCCGTATTATCTTTGATCGAGTACACAAAAAGAGCTAATCCATGTGCTTTGCTATGTTAATTGTACCGGTTTATTTTGACTTTGTTAACAATTATGCATGCAAAAGATGTGTTTTTTTTTTTTTTTGGTTGAGAATTCCAAGTTATTTTATTCATTCAACATCCATCATACAAGCACGAATAACATGAGAAGGTAGGGATAAACCCCATTCCACACATCCTACAAGACGGAGACCTTCTCTAGCGAGCAAATGGGCGGGCACATTGTCTTGCCTTTTAACAAAAGAGAAAGAGACATTTACAAATGCAGGTAGTAGAGCTCTACAATCTTCTATTATGCTACCAAGAGACAAGAGGTCCTCGGAAGAGTCTTTCATGTGTTGATGAATCAATAAGTAGTCTCCCTCAAACACCACTCTAAAGTAGCCTCATGTGAGAGCAAAAACAAGAGCATGATACATGCCGGAGCTTCTCCCACCATAACGGCCTTCCAGTCGTCTGGAATAACTCCTAATAATCTTACCTTGACTATTTCGTAATATTCCACCAACAGCTATCGAGTCCTCTCCAAAAGCAGCGTCCACATTGAGTTTAAGTGTGTTTTGTGTGGGTGGGTTCCACTTCATGTTATGAATCAACTCTGGCAGTGCATGGTTATTGTGTAGAGCGGCTTGGAAATATTCCGCAGCTTCGGCTTTCGCATGAGATAAGATGGAACTCACATGTATTCCTTTTTCCTCAAATATCCAATCGTTACGCACTTTCAAAATTTTCCATAGAATGCAACAAATTCGGGCAGTCTCCAGCTCATTGTCAAGACACAAAATCGCTTCAAAAAATTCTGCTAAAGAGTGCACCCTCAAGCCGGCTATGTAATCACCAAGACGGTGTTTCCTCCAAACGGCTCTATGTAATCACCAAGATGTTCATTTTTTAACAGGGGTTAATTTGCACGTCAGTAGGTTAATTTCAGACCCGTTGGAAATTTGAATGTTATGTTACTTATTATTCTTAGATGATTTGTTCTACTTTGGGTGAAGCCTTCAACTTCTGGTATGAAAGTGGTGAACCGAGTTATGACAGAATTTTACTTGGTTTAGGGTCAAAGAGTTTACTTTGACAAAAAGTATATTGTTTTTCTTACTCCAACACTCCTTCCTGTCTAAAGAGTGTTACTAGCAGCAATCTTGGTAAACCTATTTCTTCTGACTTGGGTAAGTATATGGGCTTCCCAGTTCTTATTCAGTTTATTGCGTCTTCTCTACCTAACAGTAACAGATCCCTTAATAGACTCTTATTCAAGGGGATGGTGACACTATTAAGCTTCATACCATTAGCTTTGGATAAGATTTGTGTTCCCAAAGCAGCTGGTGACCGGGGTATCAAGGTATCCGGCATAATGAACTAGGCGTTTCACTTCAAACTTGGCTGGAGATATGTCAATGAACCTCATCACCTTTGGGTGAGCTTCCTTATGGGCAAATATGGTGACTTGTTCTTATCCCACTGGAAGGCTATGCTTGATACCATAAATTTTCTCAGGACAGGCATTCTTTGGGATAGTGCTAATCAGGCTTGGTACTGGAATTTCACACATAATGGGGCTTTCACCGTTCTGCAAGTTGCGGGGGGTACTTTAGATTCACGCTTTTGGAACATGATTTGGAGCCACAATTGTGCTTGTTCCTTTCAATAACGAAAATTTCAAAGGAGAAAATAAACGATAATAAGTAATTTAAAAAGACGGGCTTAAATTAGTTTCAACTTTCACTTTCAAAAAACCCCTCAATAGTAGTTCCATGCTAGAGAACACTAATGAAACTCAGCCGACATGCTATGAAATAAACAGCTGTTGCAAACAAAAAAAAAAAAGTTGCTTCATAAAAAGGAACATATGACCAAGAAAGATGTAGTACTTAAGCATCATCAAGAGCCAATACTCCGGGGAGTGGCTTCCCTTCCAAAAGCTCCAAGCTGGCACCACCTCCTGTGGAAATGTGGCTCATCTTGTCAGCTAGCCCTGCCTTCTCAACCGCGGCAACTGAATCACCTCCTCCAATGATTGTCGTCACACCCTTCCCGCTCAGCTCAGCCAATTTCTTTGCAATTGCCTAAAGAATTCCGCACAACCAATACCAAAGAAAACACTTTTCATCCAGGAAGGAAAAAAAAAAAGAAAAAGAAAAAAAACATTGTTCAAAGAATTAGGCTCTTTGTGTATCTTACCTCTGTTCCAGCAGCAAATTTCTCAAACTCAAAAACACCCATTGGTCCGTTCCAGATAATGGTTTGTGTACTATCTAATGTCTCGTTAAATGACTTAACTGAGTCAGGTCCAATATCTAATCCCATCCAGCCATCAGGAATTTCAGAAGCCGGAACAATCTGAAAAAACACGTAGTCACCGCTTTTCAGTCTTGTACTAGTGCATTACAAATATATATTCTACATGGTCTACTTTATACTATGAAGGGTCATATTTGTCATTTGAGACAATACCAGCATTTTTACTCTTGTATATGAAGCTTGACAGGCATAGTAATCGGAAAAGAAAATTTTCTAACCTTAGTGTTGGCATCAGCTGCAAACTTGTCAGCAGCAACAACATCAGTAGGAAGCAATAAGGACACACCCTTAGCCTTAGCCTTCTCCATAAGAGATTTAGCAAGATCAAGTTTGTCCTCTTCCAAAAGCGAGGACCCAACAGAGTATCCTTGGGCCTTGTAGAATGTGTAGATCATTCCTCCACCAAGTAGAAGGATGTCAACCTTGGCCAGCAAAGACTCGATGACACCAATCTTACTTGACACCTTTGAGCCACCAACAATAGCAGCAAACGGCTTCTTCGGGTTAGCCACAGCTCCAACTAGATAATCAAGCTCCTGGAAGGATAGAGACACCCAATAAGCAAATATAGATAATCACGATTATGAAACCAAGTTCCTATCCTGACAAGGCAACCAAGTAATAGATAAGTGTATATGTAAATCTCCTCTACATTAGCAAGAACCTTAAGATGCAGAAATTGTTTTCATAATGTCAAGTATCGAAATCCATATTCACACACTACCGAATCAAGAACACCTTAAAATGCAGAATTTGTTTTAATAATATCAAGTAGAGATTATTAACCTTCTGCATGAGAAATCCAGCAACAGCAGGCTTCAAGTACTTGGCTACTCCTTCAGTAGAAGCATGAGCTCTGTGAGCAGTTCCAAACGCATCATTAACGTACAAATCAGCAAGAGAAGCAAGCTTCTTTGCAAATTCAGGATCATTCTTCTCCTCCTCCTTATAAAATCTCACGTTTTCAAGCAATAAAACACCTCCCTCAGGCAAGCCAGCAACCAATTTTGGACTTCTTCACCAATACAGTCATTTGCCATCTTGACCTGCTCAAAGCGCAGGGAAAAGGTTAATAAAACAACTTCATAGCAAGTTCAAATACTTGCCACAGCATATAAAGCATACATAAAACATAACCGTGGTAACCAAACCTCGATGCCAAGAAGCTCAGACAACCTAGGCACAAGAGGCTTCAAGCTGTACTTTGGGGTAACACCTTTTGGACGTCCCTGACATGCAAATACATTTCATCAAATACATCAAAAGGTTCGTATAAAGTAAAACCAAATCATACAAGAACAAACATGTATTCTGACGTTTCATCAACATATCTCTGGTTACAGAATTCCAAATTAAACCACTTCATTCCTACTTGGAAAGAAATTTACCGACCTAGGATTCAAGAATAAATATATATTAAGCCACATCCATAATCCATTAGTCCCTCCAATCAAGGCTAGTAATTTAGGTCGACAAGAACTCAAAGGAGCTACGACACTAGAACAAACATTTCCGCCAAACTTGTTCAAACAATAACTGTTGAACATTTGGACAGAGGAATTTCTACCTTAATAAAAATAAAATAAAAAATCATTGCACTCAGATTTAATCATATGGTTTGTATGTAATAGAAAAAATATGGGAATAAATCGCAAATCCAAGAGAGAAAAGAAGAAAGGGGGAGGGGACCGGAGGAGCTTGAACTTACGAGGTGGGAAGAGAGGATGACGCGAGCGCCATAGCCAATCAAGTACTTGATGGTGGGAATAGCAGCACGGATTCTGGTGTCGTCGGTGATGTTGAAGTTATCATCCAAAGGAACGTTTAGATCCACCCTAACGAACACAGTCTTCCCCTTCAGATCAGCTTCCTTCAGTGATCCCACGCTCTTCTTAGTTGCCATTCTCAATAAATCACTGCAAATTTAAAACCTTCCGATTTCCTAGTAACAAAGGGAAAAAGAACACCATTAGAAGATCAATTTAATAGTAGCTAGAAAAAAATTAAGAAATTAATAGGAGGCGGAGGAGAGGAGTCCTGGCATGCCTGTGAGAAAACCCGAGTGGTCGATCTTTCTGTCGTGATAGGCGAGATACTACTTGTACAGTGTGCTAAATAAATAGAAAGGGCGATGGCTGCTATGTGTAAATGAAAAGGAAAAAGTAAGGATCCAGAAGCCTTGTGGCGGTTCGTTCGTTTGCCCCCTTCGTCAAGCTTGGATCTGCTCAAGAATTGTTAATAAAAATAATCAATTATTAAAGACTTTGCATCGAGATCTAACTTAAAGTAAGAAAGATTCTGATGAGATGTTGTAATTGAAATGAGAAAATTACATTACAGCAGATACTCTATTTTTTAAAGTAAAATACATATTCTGTAAATTTTCTTTATATCTATTGAAATTATCCAGATTCTGTAAATTTTATTTTATATTTACTGTGTTATGTAAATAGAGAATCTGATGCAATTCATCTTAAATAGAGTCTGTATGCTAGAAAAATGGTATTTAAAACGTTAAATTACTGTATTTATGCAGAGAATATGATGCAAGTGCTCTAAATGCATATTTTTCTATTTTATAGAGTCACTATCTAAGAGCACTCACATTAGATACTGTAAATCATTTAAAAACTCTATTGTAGATATTTCAATTAAAAAAAAAAACACTCCAGCAGATACTCTATTTTTTGCTGTAAACTACAGATTCTGTAAAATTTTCTTTACATCTACCGCATTCATCCAGATTCTGTAAATTTCCCATTATATCTTCCGCATTATGTAAAATAAAGAGTCTGATGTATTTCATCTTAAATAAAGATTATGTTAACTATAAAAAAAGTTTATTTAAAACTATATAATAGAATATTCGTTAAAAGTATCTGATGTGAGTGCTTTAAGGTGGAATACATCAGATTCTTTATTTTACATAATGACTTAAAGATAAAGTAAAATTTACAGAATATGGATAAATACGGTAGATGTAAAAGAAATTTTATAGAATTTGTAGTTTCTGAAAGAAACGTAAATATCATTCTTGATCTTACTTTTCTAAATTTGAATGTTAAAATCTCAAAATACAGCTTTTTGATGATTTACTGATGATTCACTATGAAAGTCTTACCTCAGTCATAAAACCTAAGTCCCTTAAACATTTTAAATTTTTCCCATGATATATCAATAAAACATTTATTACATTTTTCTTCTTTTTGCCTTAAATTTATTATATATTGATCTATTTTACAACTATTACATTAAATAGAGTCAAAGAGTATTTAAGACTTTTATCATTATAATTAATGATATTTAATCACTTTCTTAATCTGTGTGAAAGGTCAAACGGACTTATCTTTTTGGACGGATGTAGTACTTGGTTAAAGGCAAATAAAAATTATGATTTTTTTAACATGTAATAGAGTTGTGGTGACTCCCAAAACGGATCGTCGGATTAATGTAACGTATAAAAATAGACAACAATGTTGACTTTTTTATACCTGTGGCAGTCATCGACCGTCCGTTCCAATAGAAAATCCGTACGTCATAATTTTCATTTTAAAAAATGTAATGTAATAACTATATCACTATATCATTTTATTTTATTTTTTAAGAAAGCACCGTCACTAGATTGAAAATATAAATCAACTATTAACAAATCAATTTTCTCGGGGAGGGGCTCTATTTTTTTTCTTTTTCTTAAAGCGTCCGGTGTCCGGGATCAACTAATCCAACTAGTTCAAAATTCAGCATGGGTCATGTCTACAAGTTTGATTCTTACTCAGAGGTAAAACATGACCGATAGTTCTTCTAACATGACGCCTAACAGAGGAATTGATCCTATGACATTCTTAGGTATTCTCAAACCAGTAACATAAGGGTAATAGTTTTAAAATTTTGAAACAAACTTACTCCTCTTTGTTCATATAGACTTTGTATATTCATGTATTATTTTCTGTACACACAACGCTCTACCGATTTGCTTTATATGTTTATGGACGGTTTGAGGGGAATGTTGGAAACATTCCGCGACAAATCGTAGTGTAGACTTTTGGCCAACAACGAGTAAAAACATTCCTAGTGACTCGTATATGCCAACCTTGCACCTCTCTAACTCTGTAGTAATTGTCTTGGAGCATCATGTCCGCAATCCGTAGAAATGTGTCCTTGTTCATCCGGAAACTCTCGTGTATTCGTGTTGGGTGACTCTTTAGCAACTCGTGTATCCAACAAGCACCGGTAAACAAAGAATTTCAACATGGAGTCCTACGTGGGACATGAACTTTATCGTCGCTGTCAAGAACAAGCATTAATTCCATAAGTTCGTCATCCGAATCCGGACCAGCCATCGACGTACGTTTGAAAAACACAAATAACAGTTCAATAGGTTTGATACTTTTGTAAACAGACAGAGATGGACAAATCACATAACATTTTTCAGATTTTTTAATTGGCTAAATATCACTCATGTATATAGTACAAATATATTATAGTGATATTTACAAATGAAAGTATAGGAAATTGCTAAACCAATAATATGTATAGTTACGTGAGAAAAATATAAATTTGAAACATAAGTTAGAAAATTCAAGAGAAAAAAATGAAGCATGAACTCATACCGTTGGAAAATGGAGTTAGAGGAGGGAGGATGCTGAAGAATATTGTAAGTTGTACAAAGTGTATCAAAAACCGACTCATATATAAAGGAAAAAGAGAGTTAGCATTGCAATTATATATGCAAGTGGTAGCTAGCAGCAAGGAAATTATTTACGCAAGTTGATGCCAATGGCTGTCATTGCGATTCTTTTTTTTTTTTTTTTGTAATACAAATCATTTTCAGATTTATGTCATTTGATCACCTTATTGAGCTGTATTTACACTTATGGACATGTTAAATGCATTTAATCTCATGTAAAATCGTAAGAGCATGATAAAACTATATCAAAGCACTCACTAGCATCCAGCTGGTTTTATTAGTTCCTAAATTGAAAGGACACATTTTCTGCTAAAGAACGAAACTAGGATGATGGATTGATTAAAAGTGAAAGAAGGTTAACTGATACAAGCAAACAATAACGATTACACATAATGTTTACAGATTAATGTTTAACTCACAAATAGTTTTATCCGGTACTCAAACAGACAAAATACACCCCTCATCATTGATGAAGTTACGCACCAACCACACTTTTGTCCCGTGAGGTAGTGCATGAACACCTCATGCTTAACGGGGCATCTTCAAACAAGACGGTGGCTTTGAATAAAATCATACGAGGAATGTTTCTTCGTTGTCTTTAAGCTCCTTCATACCTTTAATCTCATCAAGACACAACCAAGGGACCGCGACAGCCTTCCGCCGCTTTGCTTGATATCCGCTCATGATTGCTCGGAATGCTTGTGCTTTTAAAGACTCAGTGCCATTTCTAGAATGTGCACCATTCATCGATGAATGTGAGCCGCTCTTTCCCGATTGTGACCGTGAGTATGGCGAGGACGATTGGGGCTATATCAACGCTTTGATTTACTATATCTCACATAGTTGTGACGATACTTCTTCGCGGTGGAATTTCGGCATTTTATGAGTTTGATTTCCATAATTTGTTCTTAATGTTTGTCTATAAGTTGCTACTCAACACACAATTCCACACAGCTCTTCAAAATGCGACCATATTGATATAGGGGATAGAACCATTTGTTTAACCGACTGGAAATATAATTCAGTTTCCATTAACGGGGTTTATATTGAGTAATGTGATGAATAAGATTCCACGACATGAGGGAGGCGACCCCAAGAGTTTCATGCATGCCAAGACATTTAGACTTGGTGAAATGTATGGGCCTATGACGGCTATCATGATAGGTAGTTGCTAAATTTGGAGGTTCGTTCCATCAAACTATCACAAAATCACTAATGGATGGGTGGTCGTGAAACCATAAACATACACTTCAGAGCTTCATATCGTCTCATCTATCGCTTTATCCACGTTGATATTTCCTTAGCAATTGATAGTAATTTTTCATTTTTGAATCATAACTTATTGTTGATATTAGCTCAGACTAAAGAGATGAAATCATGTGGCACTTAACCATCCAGATTTCATCGAGAGACGACCTTGCTCAGCATTTTGAGCTATAATTGACCCGATACACGGCCGATAAAATTGCAACCTAAAAGGTCAACAAGTTACGGGTTCCTTTAAAATCTGAACGCTTGAAGATCTAAATAAGCATCTATCATGACTTGCATCCGGTACAGTGTCGGTAATTTTCTCTCTCCATATTATTAGAGCAATACTTGCTTTACTATATGGCCTAGAAAATAATATTATGGCGAATTTAATGTTATTTGCAAAAGTCACAAAATCAATGTCGAAATTCACTATTTGTTCGTTGAATTTTTGGCTCAATTCACATAAACAACCCTTGAACCTCTACAATATTCCAAAAGAGACCATATATCATCAATTACCACGCTAATGTTCGGTCCAACAGGTGCAGAGTTATTAATTGCATTGACAATAGCTTTGGAGTCAGATAAAATCAGCACTTCACCCCTCATTTTCTCATTTGCCCGTAGGAGAGTTGATCTCACTGCCATGGCTTCCATTACTTCCGTCGAAGAAGCTCGCTCAATGAAAGATCCTCCAGCTTCGGCAATCGAGTTCTCTTCTACCCAAACTTGCCCAGTTCCTCCCGATCTTGAACTCCTGTCCCAGACTGCATCAACAAAATAGATCGAAGCGAAAATGTGTCTGCTGGACGTTGACTCCGGAGAGGAGTTTTCCGGCAAGTGGTTTGTAGGTTCAATTTCTTCAGTGGCAAACGACTCATGCACCGAGCTCCAATAGCGTAAAGCTTTCTTCATAATATCACCGATTGGAGGATGAATAATTTGAAAAATAGCTTCATTCCTAGCCTTCCAAATTTTCCAAAAAATGGCTAGGGTTAATCCAATTCGCAACTGCCCCGATTCAGAGCCAACTAAATGATTTACTTTGAGCCACAAATTGTTGAGATTGAAGTTGTGAAGGTTGAAATCGACCTAAGAAATCAGTGCTAATCTCCACATGTCCTTGATCTTATCGCAGGTGACTCGAAGGTGTTCTATTGATTCTTCCTCTTGTCCACATGATCAGCAAGTCGGGTTAGTTTGAGGGATTCTCCTTGAGGGAAGTAAGGATGTCGGGATGGAATTTGAAAGACATTTCCAGAAAAATGTTTTAATTTCTGGGACCTGCTTGATTCTCCATAGATTTTTAAATTCTTTTTTCTCTTGATCCCCTCTTGAAGACGAGGTGTTTAGGATGTTAGCAGGCGGCTTCTTGCAAAGTTTTGAGAAAGCAAGTTTGTAGCCTGATTTCACAGAGTACTGACCATTGTTTTACTGGCCATTGTTTGAGAATGCCACACTTGTTTGTCGTTGCCGCTCAGTGCTGAAAGAGGAATTTCAAGGATATTTTCAACATCCACTGGTAGGAAGGTTTGATTGAGGGTGTAAAGGTTCCAAGAGCCTGCTGAAATGAGTTAGTTTACGGGTTAATAGGGCAGTTGGTTGGTTTGGCTTGGCCGAGATAGGTTTAAAGAAGGGGTTTCCCGGAATCCAGGCATGGTCCCAAACATTTATGGTATTTCCACTTCCCACTCTGTACCTCACTCCAAGCCGAAGTAGAGGAAGTGCCGATACCAAGCTTGTCCAAATAAAAAAGCCTCCCTGTTTTGTCTTGGCCTACTAAGAGCATCTTCAACCCTCCCTCAAACCCTCCTCCAAATCATCAAAAAAGGGTCATTTCATATTCCAACCCTCCCCAAATCTTCCCTCATTTTGGGGTATCCCCAATTCTTTTCCTAAATTTGGGGCCAAAATTTTCTCCCCCAAATCTCCACTCATTGTTTTTTATTTTTTATTTTTTTCCCTTCTCTCTTCACTTTAATATGGAATATTCTTAGAATATTTTTTTTGGGGTAAGATTTGGGGTGAAATGGTTGGAGATGATGTAAGGGCAGTCCCAGCAGACGCCCCAAATTTTATCCCTAAAATAATATAAAATAATACATATCCATATTTTACAACATCTCAATTCAAAAACCTCTACAACAGTATCCCTATCCTTATCCCTATAACATTTCAAATAATATTAAATAATACATATTCTACCTCACAACACTATTTATACACATTAAATATTTATTATTTCACTCCAGCAGCATCCATATCCCTATCCCTATAATTTTTAACAATTAAATATGTTTAGTGCAGTGAATAGTGCATCATGAAATAGGGATGACTGCTCATATCCCTAAAAATAAATAGGGAAAGGGACTATTGTATGATGAAAAAATTTATTGAAAAAACTCTATTTTTATCCTCATTTTAGGGATAGAAGACCAGATATGAGAACCTCATTTGGGAGTCTTGCCTAAGATATTTGGGAGTAGAATTTGGTGATTTGGGGTTAAATTTGGGAAATGCCTTGGAGATGCTCTAAAGGATTGTTTTGAAAAATATTTTCCTTTAAGGATCTTCGAGACCAGAAGGTTTGGGTTCGTTAAAATTCTCCAAATGCACTTCGTAAGTAGAGCTTGATTAAAACATTGTAAGTCCTTGAAGCCTAGATTAATTGTGAAAATTCACGATTTAATAATAACGACGTAAGTGTATCAAATGAGATCCAAAGAGGAAGAGGACAAAAAGTTTATAAAAAAACTGTTGAAAAATTATGATTTTTTTTTTATTATCACCGTTTTAATGTTGTCAATGGTGTATATGAGAGATAAAAGAAGATGAAGAATTAAGATCCACAATAGAAAATTATGTTAATCAATGATATTTTGGTCAAAACAGATACAATTCGTCGTCATCTCTTACATATTTTCGAAATTGATCATTTTTTTGACGGATAAGATTTATAAAAAATCCCTGTTGTCGGACTCGAATCAAGAACCTCCGAATTATAAATTGATTACCACTGAAGCAATGACTTATTGTCAATGGTAGTATTATGCAAATATATTTTAAAAATTGTCCAAATTGTTACATATTTTTATTATTGAGGCCATTTTTTTAAATTTTATTATTTACGTCTTTTTTTATTATTATATTTTTTGAAGTCCTTTTTCTATCCTCCAAAACTGTAAAAACATTTTCTTATGCAATTTTATTGTCTGTCCAGAAACAAACAACTGGTCCGATTAATCCAGGGTTCGTTCGTTTCGGTCGTCGTGTTTACACTCAAATATTTGTTTGAATATGACGTCTAAGAGGAGAATCGAGTTGGTAACCTTCACAAATCGATTACCACTAGAGCCAAACTATATATTTTTTTTTACCCCACTAGAGCCAAACTATATATATATATATATATATATATATATATATATATATATATATATATATATATATATATATAGGGTTGGAGATTCCCTACATACCATACTATCCATACATACCTACATACCACTTAAATTAATAACCCAAACCAATCAGATACATAAGCTTGAATTACCCTTCCTACCCTTCCTCCTTCTATTCGGACCTTCCTCCTTCGATTCGCCTTACGACCTTCCTTCTTCAAATCCGGCGACGGCGCTACTTGGTTATACGACTGCGCTACTTGGGAATCCGGCGACGGCGAACAATAACTAGTTTTGATTATTGTTTTTTGCGTAGCATAGCAATGGATTCGGAATCGGAATATGATGATGGAAATCCGGCGATGGAGAATACTCAAATTGTTTTGTACACAGCTTATATTTTGGATGAAAGAGTACAAAATACACCTTATCAAGCAGGTAATTTTCACTCAAATTGTTTTGGCAAATTGTTTGTTAAAACATACAATACTAGTTGGTGATTTAGTGCATGTGGTTGTTGATTTAGTGCATCTACTTGGTGATTTTAAATTTCGTTATCATAACCTTTTCACTCATTACGAAACTACGAGAATTAAGTGAAGAAATCAACACTTCTAGTTTGACAAGTATGGCGATGGTGACGTTGTACGACATAAATACTGATGGGTGAATTTTCTTATAATTTTACTTCTTCTTCCATATTTTTGATAGAATATCATGTAAAATAAATGAACGGGTGTGTTTAATTTATCATTCAAATAATGCGAGATAGTGTGGAAGGAATCAACTATGAGTCACCTTTAGCGAGAAGAGGTCGTCGAACAAGATGGTACTATAGGTTATAGTTATTTATGCTCTGCTTTTACGTTCAATTGCATCTTATTAGTATTTTAGTGCATCTAGTCACTTTTAATGTGCATCGATATTAAATTTTAATGTTTTTATGAAGCTACTCCTGTCGTCACTAGAGACCCTATCAACCAAATACCCTATGTTCTGTAGAATTTAAAGCCGGTTGTAGGGATGTTGTTTGATGACCTAAACAAGTGGAATACGTTTTTATAGGAAGTATAGTGAAGCCGCCTGGTTTAAGATCGGAGTTGGATATAGAAAAACATGGTAAAGGACCTAATGAAATATTATATACAAGCGTTGCGTATGTAATAAAGCGAGGGGATAAGTGTTTGACAGGAAACTAAGAAGGGTTCCAATAACTAGGGTTGGTTGTCAGGCTAAAATAGTTTTCAAAATAATAGAAGATGGTGTAGAGGAAGAGAAAACAGTGAAATACATGGTTGCTACTTTTATAGAAGGCCACTCACACCATCTGAATACTCCAAATACCATGGTCCATTTGAAGCAAGCTAGAGATATAAACATCGTGCATAAGAAAATAATAATTGACAATGCAAAGGTAAATTTTGGGGCGACCAAGTCATTTAAGATGTTCAAGGAACATGTAAGCGGTTTCCGTAAGGGGTGTTTGGTTAAAAAGGTTGTGTTGACTAAAAAGTTGTGTAAAAAGGTTGTCTATAGAAAATTTGAATTTTTTTCTCCCGTTTTTGGTGTTTTTTGAACCAAACTAAACCCTAATTGGGAAGGGGCACCCTTGTGGGATTTGAGGACCTTAAGATCGTGCACATTTGTGAAAGAAATGGGAGAAAATCACGGGTCAAACTTCGCTAAAGGACAAAACAACCTTTTTTCCAAAAAAATTTTCCAAAACACCCGTAATAACTCATTATCCCTTTCCGTAATATTGGTGCGTCATTAGAAGATTTTAAGAACTTCTCCAGAGATGTCAAGAAATTTATCAAAGAGTATGATGCACATATGTTAATTGAAAAGTTTATGCAAAAAAAAGCAATGTGTACTGCATTCTACTTTGATTTTGATGTGGACAAGGATGGGAATTTGAGCAGAATATTCTGGGCTGATCCTATTGCTATAAAAAACTACATGCTCTTTGGTGATCCGCTTTCGTTTGATACAACTTTTAATAAGAACCAATATAAAATGGTGTTTGGTCCATTTACGGGTGTGGATAACCATAAGAGATGTGTGGTCTTTGAAGCTGGTATGTTATCAAATGAGACCACAGAGACATTTGTTTGGCTTTTTGAAAACTTTTTGAAGGCCATGGGTGGCGTTATCCAAACTTCATAATAACGGATCAAGATCCGCGATCAAAGCGAGGAATAAAAGGGTCTTTGGAGATAAAACGCAACACAAGTTTTGTGTGTGGCATATCATGAAAAAAGTGACAGAGAAAGTAGGGTCGGCTACATGTAAAGAAACCAACTTTCCAAAAGACATTAATGCTTGTGTGTGGGGCGATGACATTGAGGTACATGAGTTTGAGCAAAAATGGGCATCGATGATTTCGACTTACAAATTAAAGGATAATGAATGGTTGGATAGCATGAAGAAATTATGTGCCTATTGGATCCCTGTCTATTCAAGGGATTTGTTCTTAGGAGGGCTTATGAGGACGACCTCAAGATCGGAATCTGAAAACAGTTTCTTTGGAAACTTCACTAACCCCAATTTATCCTTGGTTGAATTTTACATGATATACGAGAGCGCAATGGATTCTCAACGATGTACACACTCCAAGTTGGTAGCAGATTCCAATAATTCATCGCCTCAACTTATTACCCCGCTTGAAATGGAGGAGCATGCTTTAAAATATACACCCTGTTATATTTTACGAGTTTCAAAGCAGGAGGTAAAGGTCGCTTGTTTTAGAGGTGGGTTTAAGAATAGCACTACTGAGATGGTGTGGTAGATACTATTATCATCACTGCATCGACAGAATAAGGATTACATAGTCCAATTTGTTATCTCTCGAATATAAATTGGTATGCTCTTGCAAGAAGTTCACGAGAGAAGGTCTCTTGTGTCGCCACGCGATTTGTGTGTTGAAAGATAAGGGTTTCGATGAAGTTCGAAAGAGTACTTGTTGGATAGGTGGATGAAAACGCAACTTGTCACCGGTTTTAGTGTAGATGGAACATTACTTGTTGATTGTTCAACATTAGACACTAAAAACAAAAGATTGGAGAGTTGTATATGAAGCATTTGCCTGTGTATCTATGGTTGAAGACAATGAAGAAAAGGCAGATGAGTTGTTGAAACTACTTCGTGACTTTAGAGAGAATGTCACAGACGTTAAAGATTGTTGTGAAAATCGAAAGAAAAAAAAAGTCAACAAAGATGATGAGATTGAGAAATTGCTAGGAACAAAACTTCCAAAAGAAGTTACTATACTTCCTCCAAAACAGTCAAAAACGAAGGGTCTGGAAGATCGGGAAGAAGGATTATTTCGGAAAAGGAAAAAGCTATCGAAGAAGCGTAAGAGGACCCAAGAAAGTGCAACTATTGTGGTAAAATGTCATACCATTGATGATGTATAAATCGTCACAGGTGTCCTTGCGGTGTATAGACGGTGGATATCTGGCTGTATTAAGGTGGTGTGATACTCCGGCAAAATGCTGACAGACCTAAACCTAACCTCGAACGCGGCGCGAGAAAAGTCGACGGACATTACCTAGGCTATACAGATCCTAACCGGCGAGTGTACCGGGTCAAATTGTAGCTCTAGTCTGGGTGAGTCGGTCGTATTCTCAGGGAAAACATGGTAACTCTTTTAAGTGGGGTTAAACACCAAGAAGCTATTATTAACTCGATCTAAGTCACAGTTTTTACTTTTTCCTGGGTTAGATTATGTTAGTAGTTAGATTGTTAGAGTTAGATGTTAGTAAAATAGTAAATAAATACAAATAGATATATAGATATATTTTTGGATCTAGCCAATAATACTTTACTGAGAATCAATATCTTTTAGTAGAAATAAATGAGACAGATCTTCCTTTATTCAAGGTGTAAATTATATATGAATCGGTGTACTCTAAGCTAGACAACTCCTCTCTCACACGAAGCGTATGAAATTGTCATATGTCTCATCAATCTGTCCAATGTCATCCAAAGCATAGTCACTCCCGTTGTCGGTCGAGGCAATGTTTTGGATCTCAATAAAAGCAGATAAATTAACGTAATACGATCTTGAGCACAATTTTAATAAGATTTGTTTTTCTAGGACAAACTCGCCCTCGGTAGGAAATAGGATTCCGTTGTCACGCTTTCACTCGGCCAATTTTACCCTCCGGTCTTTCTATCCGTACATTAAGTTCAAAATAGAAAGAGATTCATCTTAATTAATTTTAATCATTTTTACCATAGTCAATCATCCAGATCTATAAAAGAATAACTAATTGATTCATATCTTGGCTAGATATATTTTTAGTTATACATAGATATATATATCGATCTGTCAAAATGTCATGGATTAAACAATTTGGAAGTTTTCCATAATATATACATCAAGATGACAAAATTCTATTACAACCAAATTTAGCCTTTCGATCCAAACACTTATCAAATTCTCACATATATATATAGATAGATATAATTATATAGAACAACAAAAGTAAAACTCAATAAAATTACCCGTTTACTTGAGATCTAAGTTGTATTCTTGAAAATAGCAACTTTTCCTAAAGCATTTTCTTCGATAATTTTCTCAAGCATTACAACATTACTACTTTATTTATATATATAAAAATATATATATACATACATAGACATATGTATATATACACACCTAAAATAAAATAAAACGAGAAAGAGATGAAGAACGAAGATGAAGAAGAAGGGAATGGAAGAAATGAGATGAGGTGGAGAAGAGAGATCTTGGCCAAGAGTGGCCAAGATGGGGCAAGAAAGATGGAATGGAAATGGGGAGTATATATAGGGAGAGATATACATATATATATATATATATATATATATATATATATATATATATATATATAGCACATGGGAGCCATCATCAAGCACATGGGAGGAATATCCATCATTGCCGAGTAACATGCACCACATGGGAGAATATAATCAAGTTGGGAAAATATCTCCACTTTTCCCGGCGTTTCTATAATGGCGCTTATTGATAAAATAGCCATAACTTGAGTTGTAGACCTCAATTGACGTGATTCAAAATGCGTTGGAAAGCTCATTTGAATATCTACAACTTTTATGAAGAACTCTTCCCAGAAAATGCCTCTAAGTTGGGTCAAATGTCTGTCGAAGATATTTTACGGTAGAAGCATTCGGTGACAATTGATCCGTTTGAACTTGTTAGCTTATGGCACATTCTTCCATCCATCAAAATACATCTTCTTAGGCTCAAAACATGTCATTACGTGGAATCTTGGTCAATGAATAAATCCCCGCAATGAACCACCAAAATACCAAGCGTAAATCCGACCACGACACTCCAGGTTACTAAACCGGTACAAAACTAATAAAAACTTATAAAAATACGATAATTTATATAATAACTACTACTTATACATTTGAATAAAACTTAGTAATTTTGACTTGATTTGATACAATAATGCTCAAAATGGTATCAATATTGGGGTAAAATGTCGTAATAATGATCATAAATTTATCTCTCATCACAACCCCCTACTTAGCTTTTGGTCGTCCTCGATCAAAACAAGCGATAAAACAAAATGAATGAGAGATAAATTCATGAAGATATAAGGTATAAGGAACAACTAGATAATACAACCATTAGAATTACAACCAGGCTTTAACCTCAATATAAGTGTATAACAGAGTGTGTGTGTGACAAGCCTTTTCAATTTACACTATCCTCTCTTGAATAAATCAAGCAAAACACACAAATATCCATTCAGGACAATTTCTAATGACTTTCCTATGTATAAGCAGTAACATTCCACACAAAGTCCTCATGTGTACTTATTAGGATAATCCCTAAAGCATATCATTCAGTTTATACTGGGGATAGTCAGAAGATAGCTAAGTTTTCAACCACGCTTAAATTTTAATTTTTTTTTCTTTTGATGAACTTAATTTCACATGTGTAGCATATGCCTTCATTCCCAGCAATAGGACGTTTCGTGATAACACCCTAGCTGGACTTCTATCATCAGCAATCGGGAGCTTTTAAACCTCATGTAGTGATATAGGACGTTTCGTGATAACGCCCTACTGCACTCAAATCATTGGTAGCTACAACCGACATATATATAGTTCATCTCTTTTTTTTTTTTTTTTCATAAACTTAACTTATATCCTTTTTATCACATTCAAACCTTCAGATATTCACAGTACACATTCAAAAGTTAGGTACTAAGTTACTGTTATTATCTAGAATAACCACTAGGATACTGAATGGATACAGTTTAAAATTTTCGTTTCAATATCAAAGGCTTACGTGAAAGAATTCATGTTACACAAATATATTTGGAATTACAATGCACTTACGGTTCACGTTGGTTATACACATCCAAATTGATCATTACATCTTCAAATCCATGAAATATATACCTTATACAGTTTATTTTAATCAACTAAATAATGCTCGAAAAATCAAAAACTAAGGGATTTATTGATACAAAATAAACATTAATTCCATTGCTAGACCAACGACTCCACTCCCCACTTACGAACTTACATTGTCCTCAATGTAAAGTGAGTGTAAATAAGTTGTTGGGAAAGCAATGGTGCACTAAAACAAGTCAAAACAAATACTCGGATGATAAAAAATGGTGGGTGGGTGGGTCAAAGTTATGACCGTTGTGTGTGCAAATGAAATAAAAGTGTGTGGAGTGTGACAGTGTAATGCAAAAGGGTAGATAAACACACCACATAAACTTTTATTGATTTAAAACACACAATATTCCACAGTAGTTGAACTAATACATGTCACACATTATTTTTAATTTAAAACACACTAGATCATGATATGAAATGTGTGACAAAGTATTAACTCTGAGTCTTTTATACCCAGATCCTCAAGGGTTATTTCAAATCGTTCTAACAACCTAAGTCCAAGAAATGATGCATTTGAATTTTCTTTTTTTTTTTCCATCAGGATTTTCGGATAACCACCTAATCGTTCACGTTTAATGTCATTCAAACATTCATCCTAAGACTTGGTGAAACAAAATGAAAATCAATCCTAAGTATTAGCAAAGTATCATCCAAAGTATGAGTAATTATTATATTTAACATTTTTACGGGTTGCCTCCCGGTAGCGCTTTTGGTTAACGTCGTTTGCTCGACCAAAATGATAAGGATTAACTAATATAATATACTAAACAAAACGGGATACTTCTAACAACTACTCACAAAAGCACGTAACAATTAAGCACATAATCCACTAAATGCTTAAGGAGTAAAAAGGAAGGATAGTACCCGTCATTGACTACATTTATAGTCTATAGCCAGACTTTACCGTGCTTGATTTTAAGGCATGGTGGTGGGTCATCCTCACGCGATCGCATCCTTCTTCAATACCGGTTTCCAACGAGAGGTTAGACAATTCCTACCAATCCAAACGATTCTTGACATTTTCCTTTGATTTTCGAGCTTTAGGTTTGCGAGCTTTCACATTATTCTTTGAAGTCATCTTCTTCAATTACTGCGTGTTAGTACAATCCACAGCAAAAAAAAAAAAACACAAAGTGTATACACAAGAACAAGATTCTAGTGTAATGCATGGATATTTCAATGAATTGTAAGTGTTGAAGACAACGCTCTCATGATTAACTCCCAAACTTCTCCATTACTAAAATCGTCAAGAAAACATACATACTTTTTATCCAACTTCATCTTTGTAATAGGGATAGAATGTATACCTCCCTTACCCTTGTCATTAGATGAATATGGTAAAGCTTCCTCGAATGACTGTGTTTCATCATTCTCGCACCTTTTTCTTCAAAATATGCATTGGATATGGTGTTGCCTTATCTGGTTGAACCGAGATGAATTTGGGTTGATTTGGATAAGGTTCGGTTTGAATTGCCCCTTTCAAACTTGGTTCCTTCCAACCTGCTTCCAATTCGATTATTTCTATTTTTATTTTATTTATTAATATTCCTTGGGCATGATCAAGCCCTCGTTCAGGTGTTTCATCACTAGTTTGATCATTCTCGTATTTCGATTTGAAAATGATACTTGGTCGATTTCGACTGATCGATATGACCGCGTTTATTCTCTACTCTTAAGCGCGCTTTTCGTAAGTGTTTAAATCAGGCCTATAAGGAGTGAGTGAGGCCTTACCACTTCGGTCATCAACTATCGAAAAATAGAAAAATAACTTGAAATAGATAAAACTGAATCGGATGATGTTTCATTCTCGATTTGGCCGTTTTCATAACTCGATTTGACAATTCTTGTGGAATAGAAAATATCGAATAGAAAATAACACGAAATCGATAAAAAACCACATTTTTTTTTCTCTCGGTAAATTACCGAGTGTATTATTATTATTATTTTTTATTATTTTCTTTATTTTTTTTAATTGGTATCTTACCAATAGGTAGGTACCAACAAAAATAAACGAACCGCGTTTACTTTCTACTATCGAAAATAGAAAATAACTCGAAATTGGTAGAAGAAGAAAATTGGTAACTAAAAGAAGGTAGATACCAACGGAAAATAAAAAAGAAATGTGATAAGAAGAGTGTTGACTTATCCTCGAGAATTTTGAGCTAATACAAGTTGTAACCCTAGACACAAAGAAAGAAATTAGCGACGATTTTCCCCGGCAACGGCGCCAAAATCTTGACAGACCTAAACCAAACCTCGAACTTGGCGGCGTAAAGTCGACGGACATTACCTAGGCTATACAGATCCTAACCGGCGAGTGTACCGGGTCAAATTGTAGCTCTAGTCCGGTGAGTCAGTCGTATTCTCAGGGAAAACATGGTAACTCTTTTAAGTGGGGTTAAACACCAAGAAGCTATTATTAACTCGATCTAAGTCGCAGCTTTTACTTTTTCTGGGTTAGATTATGTTAGTAGTTAGATTGTTAGAGTTAGATGTTAGTAAAACAATTAAATAAATACAAATAGATATATAGATATATTTTTGGATCTAGCCAAGAATACTTTCTTGAATCAATATCTTTTAGTAGAAATAAATGAGACAGATCTTCCTTTATTCAAGGTGTAAATTATATATGAATCGGTGTACTCTAAGCTAGACAACTCCTCCTCACACGAGCGTATGAAATTGTCATATGTCTCATCAATCGTCAATGTCATCCAAAGCATAGGTCACTCCCGTTGTCAGTCAGGCAATGTTTTGGATCTCAATTAAAACAGATAAATTAACGTAATACGATCTTGAGCACAATTTTAATAAGATTTGTTTTTCTAGGACAAATCTGCCCCCGGGTAGGAAATAGGATTCCGTTGTCACGTTTTCACTCGGCCAATTTTACCCTCCGGTCTTTCTATCCGTACATTAAGTTCAAAATAGAAAGAGATTCATCTTAATTAATTTTAATCATTTTTACCATAGTCAATCATCCAGATCTATAAAAAGAATAACTAATTCAGATTCATATCTTGGCTAGATATATTTTTAGTTATACATAGATATATATATCGATTTCATTAAAATGTCATGGATTAAACATTTTGAAG
Source organism: Gentiana macrophylla (assembly GCA_026214975.1). Classification (NCBI taxonomy): domain Eukaryota; kingdom Viridiplantae; phylum Streptophyta; class Magnoliopsida; order Gentianales; family Gentianaceae; genus Gentiana; species Gentiana macrophylla. Next base: position 114,517,156 of record CM047808.1, read on the forward strand.
TTTTCCATAATAGCCTTCATCAAGATGACAAAATTCTATTACAACCAAATTTAGCCTTTTGATCCAAACACTTATCAAATTCTCACATATATATATAGATAGATATAATTATATAGAACAACAAAAAGTAAAACTCAATAAAATTACCCGTTTATTTCAGATCTAAGTTGTATTCTTGAAAATAGCAACTTTTCCTAAAGCATTTTCTTGATAATTTTCTCAAGCATTACAACATTACTACTTTATTTATATATATAAAAAAATATATATATACATACATAGATATATGTATATATACGGGCCTAAAAAAATAAAATAAAACGAGAAAGAGATGAAGAACGAAGATGAAGAAGAAGGAATGGAAGAAATGGGATGAGGTGGAGAAGAGAGATCTTGGCCAAGAGTGGCCAAGATGGGGCAAGAAAGATGGAATGGAATATAGGGAGAGATATATATATATATATATATATATATATATATATATATATATATATATATATATATATATATATATATATAGCACATGGGAGCCATCATCAAGCACATGGGAGGAATATCCATCATTCAAAAGTAACATGCACCACATGGGAGAATATAATCAAGTTGGGAAAATATCTCCACTTTTCCCGCGTTTCTATAACGGGCGCGCTTATTGATAAAATAGCCATAACTTGAGTTGTAGACCTCCAATTGACGTGATTCAAAATGCGTTGGAAAGCTCATTTGAATATCTACAACTTTTATGAAGAACTATTCCCCAGAAAATGCTTCTAAGTCGGGTCAAATGTATGTCGAAGATATTTTACGGTAGAAGCATTCAGGACAATTGATCCGTTTGAACTTGTTAGCTTATGGCACATTCTTCCATCCATCAAAATACATCTTCTTAGGCTCAAAACATGTCATTACGTGGAATCTTGGTCAATGAATAATCTCGCAATGACCCACCAAAATACCAAACGAAATCCGACACGACACTCCGGTTACTAAACCGGTACAAAAACTAATAAAAACTTATAAAAATACGATAATTTATATAATAACTACTACTTATACATTTGAATAAAACTTAGTAATTTTGACTTGATTTGATACAATAATGCTCAAAATGGTATCAATATTGGGGTAAAATGTCGTAATAATGATCATAAATTTATCTCTCATCACAACCCCTACTTAGCTTTTGGTCGCCCTCGATCAAAACAAGCGATAAAACAAAATGAATGAGAGATAAATTCATGAAGATATAAGGTATAAGGAACAACTAGATAATACAACCATTAGAATTACAACCAGGCTTTAACCTCAATATAAGTGTATAATGAGTGTGTGTGTGACAAGCCTTTTCAATTTACACTATCCTCTCTTGAATAAATCAAGCAAAACACACAAATATCCATTCAGACATGACCCTAATGACTTTCCTATGTATAAGCGAAGAATGATTCCACACAAAGTCCTCATGTGTACTTATTAGGATAATCCCTAAAGCATATCATTCGGTTTATCTTTGGGGATAGTCGTAAGATAGCTAAGTTTTCAACCACGCTTAAATTTTAAATTTTTTTTTCTCTTTGATGAACTTAATTTCACATGTGTAGCATATGCCTTCATTCCCAAAGCAATAGGACGTTTCGTGATAACACCCTATTTGGACTTATCATCAGCGATCGGGAGCTTTTAAACCACATAGTGATATAGACGTTTCGTGATAACGCCCATCGCACTCAAATCATTGGTAGCTACAACCGATATATATATAGTTCATCTTTTTTTTTTTTTTTTTTTTTTTTTTCATAAACTTAACTTATATCCTTTTATCACATTCAAACCTTCGGATATTCACAAGACACATTCAAAAGTTAGGTACTAAGTTATGTTATTATCTAGAACAACCACTAGATAATGAATGGATACTGATTTAAAATTTTCGTTTCAATATCAAAGGCTTACGTGAAGGAATTCATGTTACACAAATATATTTGGAATTACAATGCACTTACGGTTCACGTTGGTTATACACATCCAAATTGATCATTACATCTTCAAATCCATGAAATATATACCTTATACGCTTTATTTTAATCAACTAAATAATGCTCGAAAAATCAAAAACTAAGGGATTTATTGATACAAAATAAACATTAATTCCATTGCTAGACCAACGACTCCACTCACCACTTACGAACTTACATTGTCCTCAATGTAAAGTGAGTGTAAATAAGTTGTTGGGGAAAGCAATGGTGCACTAAAACAAGTCAAAACAAATACTCGGATGATTAAAAGGGTGGGTGGGTGGGTCAAAGTTATGACCGTTGTGTGTGCAAATGAAATAAAAGTGTGTGAGTGTGCGATTGTAATGCAAAAGGTAGATAAACACAACACATAAACTTTTATTGATTTAAAACACACAATATTCCACAAGAGTTGAACTAATACATGTCACACATTATTTTTAATTTAAAAGCAGACTAGATCATGATATGAAATGTGTGACAAAGTATTAACTCTGAGTCTTTTATACCCAGATCCTCAAGGGTTATTTCAAATCGTTCTAACAACCTAAGTCCAAGAAATGATGCATTTGAATTTTCTTTTCTTTTTTCCATCGGGATTTTCGGATAACCCCTAATCGCTCCCGTTTAATGTCATTCAAACATTCATCCTAAGACTTGGTGAAACAAAATGAAAATCAATCCTAAGTATTAGCAAAGTATCATCCAAAGTATGAGTAATTATTATATTTAACATTTTACGGTTGCCTCCGGTAGCGTTTTGGTTAACGTCGTTCGCTCGACCAAAATGATAATGATTAACTAATATAATATACTAAACAAAACGGGATACTTCTAACAATTACTCACAAAAGCACGTAACAATTAAGCACATAATCCACTAAATGCTTAAGGAGTAAAAAGGAAGGATAGTACCCGTCATTGACTACATTTATAGTCTATAGCCAGACTTTACCGTGCTTCGATTTTAAGGCATTGGTGGTGGGTCATCCTCACGACCGCATCCTTCTTCAATAACGGTTTCCAACAGAGGTTAGACAATTCCCACCAATCCAAACGATTCTTGACCTTTTCCTTTGATTTTCGAGCTTTAGGTTTGCGAGCTTTCACATTATTCTTTGAAGTCATCTTCTTCAATTACTGCGTGTTAGTACAATCCACAACAAAAAAACACAAAGTGTACACACAAGAACAAGATTCTAGTGTAATGCATGGATATTTCAATGAATTGTAAGTGTTGAAGACAATGCTCTCATGATTAACTCCCAAACTTCTCCTTACTAAAATCGTCAAGAAAACATACATACTTTTTATCCAACTTCATCTTTGTAATAGGGATAGAATGTATACCTCCTTTACCCTTGTCATTAGATGAATATGGTAAAGCTTCCTCGAATGAATATTTGTGTTTCATCATTCTGTACCTTTTCTTCAAAATATGCATTGGATATGGTGTTGCCTTATCTGGTTGAACCGAGATGAATTTGGGTTGAGTGGATAAGGTTCGGTTTGAATTGGCCCTTTCAAACTTGGTTCCTTCCAACTCGCTTCCAATTCGATTATTTCTATTTTTATTTTATTTATTAATATTCCTTGGGCATGATCAAGCCTCGTTCAGGGGTTTCATCACTAGTTTCGATCATTCTCGTGATTTCGATTTGAAAATGATACTTGGTCGGGATTTCTGATCGATATGATGAGCGCTTACTCTCTACTCTTAAGCGCCTTTCGTAAGTGTTTAAATCAGGCCTATAAGGAGTGAGTGGGGCCTTACCACTTCTGGTCATCAACTATCGAAAAATAGAAAAATAACTTGAAATAGATAAAACCTGAATCAGATGGTGTTTCATTACTGATTTCGGCCGTTTTCATAACTCGATTTGACAATTCTTGTGGAATAGAAAATATCGAATAGAAAATAACATGAAATCGATAAAAAAAAAAAAAAAAAACACATTGATTATTTTTTTTTTCTCTCCCGGTAATTACCGACTCCACTCGGTATTTACCGAAATTTTTGTTTTTGTCTTTTTTTTTCTTTTCTCTCTCTCTCTCGGTAATTACCGAAGCCACTCGGTATTTACCGAGTATTTTTATAAAAAAATTGGTATCTTACCAAATAGGTAGGTACCAATGAAAATAAAAATACAAATGAGATTGAGAAATGTATTGACTTATCCTCGGTTGTTATGACCACGTTTACTTTCTACTATCAACAATAGAAAATAACTCGAAATTGGTAGAAGAAGAAAATTGGTAACTAAAAGAAGGTAGGTACCAACGGAAAAATAAAAAAGAAATGTGATAAGAAGAGTGTTGACTTATCCTCAAGAATTTTGAGCTAATACAAGTAGTAACCCTAGACACAAAGAAAGAAATTAGCGACGTTTTCCCGGCAACGGCGCCAAAATACTGACACCGCCTAAACCTAGGGAAAACATGGTAACTCTTTTAAGTGGGGTTAAACACCAAGAAGCTATTATTAACTCGATCTAAGTCGCAGTTTTTACTTTTTCCTGGGTTAGATTATGTTAGTAGTTAGATTGTTAGAGTTAGATGTTAGTAAAACAGTAAAATAAAACAAATAAATACTAATATTATATATATTTTGGATCTAGCCAAGAATTATATTCTATGAATCAATATCTCTTTTAGTTAATAAATGAGACATGTCTTTTCCTTGATGCAAGGAGGTCAATTATATATGAACCGGTGTCTTACAAGCTAGACAACTCCTCCTCACTCGAAGCGTATGAAATTGTCATATGTCTCATCAACTGTCCAATGTCATCCAAAGCATAGGTCACTCCCGTTGTCAGTCAGGCAATGTTTTGGATCTCAATTAAAAGCAGATAAATTAACGTAATACGATCTTGAGCACAATTTTAATAAGATTTGTTTTTTAGGACAAATCGCTTCGGTAGGAAATAGGATTCCGTTGTCACGTTTTCACTCGGCCAATTTTACCCTCCGGTCTTTCTATCCGTACATTAAGTTCAAAATAGAAAGAGATTCATCTTAATTAATTTTAATCATTTTTACCATAGTCAATCATCCAGATCTATAAAAAGAATAACTAATTGATTCATATCTTGGCTAGATATATTTTTAGTTATACATAGATATATATATATCGATTCATCAAAATGTCATGGATTAAGCGGTTTGGAAGTTTTCCATAATAATATATACATCAAGATGACAAAATTCTATTACAACCAAATTTAGCCTTTCGATCCAAACACTTATCAAATTCTCACATATATATATAGATAGATATAATTATATAGAACAACAAAAAGTAAAACTCAATAAAATTACCCGTTTACTTCAGATCTAAGTTGTATTCTTGAAAATAGCAACTTTTCCTAAAGCATTTTCTTCGATAATTTTCTCAAGCATTACAACATTACTACTTTATTTATATATATAAAAAAAAATATATACATACATGTATATATGTATATATACAGTAGAAAATAAAATAAAACGAGAAAAGAGATGAAGAACGAAGATGAAGAAGAAGGGAATGGAAGAAATGGGATGAGGTGGAGAAGAGAGATCTTGGCCAAGAGTGGCCAAGATGGGGCAAGAAAGATGGAATGGAAATGGGGGAGTATATATAGGGAGAGATATACATAAATATATATATATATATATATATATATATATATATATATATATATACCACAGGGGAGCCATCATCAAGCACATGGGAGGAATATCCATCATTGCAAGTAACATGCACTTAATTACATGGGAGAATATAATCAAGTTGGGAAAATATCTCCACTTTTCCCCGCGTTTCTATAACGGCGCTTATTGATAAAATAGCCATAACTTGAGTTGTAGACCTCCAATTGACGTGATTCAAAATGCGTTGGAAAGCTCATTTGAATATCTACAACTTTTATGAAGAACTCTTCCCCAGAAAATGCCTCTAAGTTGGGTCAAATGTCTGTCGAAGATATTTTACGGTAGAAGCATTCAGGACAATTGATCCGTTTGAACTTGTTAGCTTATGGCACATTCTTCCATCCATCAAAATACATCTTCTTAGGCTCAAAACATGTCATTACGTGGAATCTTGGTCAATGAATAATCCTGCAATGAACCACCAAAATACCAAACGTAAATCCGACACGACACTCCGGTTACTAAACCGGTACAAAAACTTACATTATTAAGATCTCGAGTACAAAGTTAATAAGATTTGTTTTTCTAGGATAAATCTGCCCCCGGGTAGGAAATAGGATTCCGTTAATCAGACGGCCATTTTTACCCTCCGGTTTTTCTATTTTTACTCATATCCCGACTTCTCGGTGGAGTTCATCGTCAAAGTTATATGTGGTATTCATCATGGTTAATTACGTCATTCCGAATATTATCAATACGTTGCAAAATAGAAAAATATTCATTATAATTGGTTTTAATCATGATTACCAGAGTCGATCATTCATTTTACCAAAAGATTAACTAATTGATTAATATCTTGGCTAGATATATTTTTAGTTTAACATAGTGATAGATATATATATATATATATATATATATATATATATATATATATATATATATATATATATATATATATATATATATATAAACAACAAAAGTAATAACTTGATAAAATTACCCGTTAAGTGCAAATCAAAGCCGTATTCTCTGAAAATAACAACTTCTTCAATAACAACTTTCTCGGTAATTCTCTAGAGCTTTACAACAATGATACTACTTTTATTTATAAAAACATATATACATACATAGACATATGTATATATACGGGCCCCAAAATAAAATAAAACGAGAAAAAAGAGATGAAGAACGGAGATGAAGAAGAGGGAATGGAAGAAATGGGAGGAGGTGGGAAGAGAGATCTTGGCCAAGAGTGGCCAAGGCAGGACGGGGCAAGGTTTTTTTGATGGATATGGGAGGTATTTATAGGGGAGTTGAGGGAGGTTGTAATGAGGAGGTGATATTTGAGGGAGATATTTTTGGAGAATATGCTAAGTATATGCCAAGTTTGTTACAAGCATGTGGGAGGTATTGATGAGTTTGTTATGACTCATCATCATCATCATTAGTTAGCACATGGAGTAACATGCAACAAGTTGAGCCAAAAATATCCGGTTCGACCCGAGATATCAACTGTTCGGTAAAAAATTCATAACTTGAGTTGTAGACCTCCGATTGACGTGATTCAAAATGCGTTGGAAAGCTCATTTTAGTATCTACAACTTTCATCAAGAACTCTTCCCCAGAAAACGCCTCTAAGTTGGGTCAAATTTCCATCGAGAACTGGTTACGGTAGAAGCACATAGAACAATTTGATCCGTTTTGAACTTGTAAGCTTGTGGCATCTTCTTCTATCCCTCAAAATACCTCTTTTAGACTCAAAACATGTCGTTACGTGGAATCTTGGTCAATGAATAATCCTGCAATGAACCACCAAAATACCAAACGTAAATCCGACACGACACACCGGTTACTAAACCGGTACAAAACTTATAAGTTGATGTATGACTTTTATATGATTAAATATACGTGATTTTATTACGTTTTATCGACAAATTCTATATAAAATATATGAGATTATGATATAATTAGTATAAAATATTAATCTTTATAGTTTAGTATAGTTAGTAGTAAAAGTTAGTATTTATAGTAAAAGTTGTAGTTTTGTACCGGTTTTAGTGACCGAGTGTGTTGTGTCTATTTTACACGGGTATTTTGTGTTTATTTCATTGCAGAATCCTAAGATGAATGAATCCCGAGTATCGACATTTTTTGAAGTCAAATTCAAGTTGTTGGAAGGAAGTTATAAAGCGTCACCGATGTAAATGGTCAAGGGATAATTGTTTCTTAATCTAGAGAATGACATGTATTGGAAATGGCTCATCGAGAATACGTTTTTCAAGAAGTGGTCTTGATGAAAGTTGTAGAGAATTCAACGAGATTTCCAGTGGATCTTCAATCATATCGTTTGGATTACGGAATCAAAAGATATGAATTTTATAAGTTTAATATAATTATAATTATAATTATAATTATAATTATATTCCCTTGCACATGATAAGTGATGATTAAGGTAACATGGGGCACATGCTTATAACTAAATCGTAATGATTGTAATCATTACACCGGACCGATCCGGCAAGTTTTCAGACCCGATCCGGGAAGGAGGAAAGTCTATATATATAGGAAGCAAAGAGGATCATTTGGAGTGTACTAAATATATATACACCATATTCTATATATATTCTCTATCCCTCTTTTCTTTAGTTTGTAAATAGGCCTTATGCCAAAATAAATAATGTAGTAGTAGTATCGTAGTAATGCTCGGGAAATTCTCGAAGGTTCGGTGTTGCTGAAATCGTTGAATACCTGGGAAAAGACGATTTCTGAGTCAGCAGTTGTAATCGGGTAATTTCTATAATAATTATGTTTGTGTTTGTTATTTTCTTCTTTTTAGTTTTTATAATGTTATTAGGCTAAATCTAATAACTAGCCAAAGTTATGTAATCGTATTATTTCGATCTTTTCGTTAAAAGAATGATGTTAAAATAAAATTGATTAAAATTGAGTTAAAATGAATCTTTTTCTATTTCGCTACGTAACGATAACATATTCGGAATGAAGTAATCAATCATGATGAATACCACATATAACCTGACGATGAACTGACCAGAGAAGTCAGGATATGAGTAAAAATAGAAAAACCGGAGGGTAAAAATGGCCGTCTGATTAACGGAATCCTATTTCCTACCCGGGGGCAGATTTGTCCTAGTAAAACAAATCTTATTAATTTTGTACTCGAGATCTTAATAATGTTAAAATCACAGTTTAATTGAAACTACACCGTTTGTGTTAAATCGATCCGCTTGACAACCGGAGCCTCTTGAATAATATCGGCCATCTGACAAATGGAATCACCTCTTTTATCCGGGGTAGATTTATACTCGGTACCTGTTTTGACTAACTAAGTTTAGCATGGGGCAGTTGTGGACATTGGGCTGATGACAATTTGACATATGACAATTTCATACGCTCGTGTGAGGAGGAATTGTTGACATTAGGAGTACACCGTTTCATTTACTCAATTGGACCTAATAAAAAGGAAGATCGAACACATTCTATTAATTGAAAAGATCGAATAAATTGATTACATATACTTTGGCTAGTCTAGTCTATAAACTATATATTGGTATCTATATATTTATATATATATATATATTTTACTATTTATGTACATCTATATATATTTATATATCTATATATATTATATTAGAATAACTTTTAAATTACGCATTTATTTTATGTTGGTTAGAGTAGTAATCTGTGTTATAAAATTGCGGTTTAGATCGAGTTAATAGCAGCTCTTTGGTGTTTAACCACACTTAAAAGAATTACCACTTTTTTCCCTGAGGATTCGACACCTGACTCACCACTTTATCACTACAGTTTGACCCGGTACACATCGCCGGTTAGATCCGTCTAACCTAGAAAAGGTCTGTCCCTTTCTTGACGCCGCTTTTAAGGCTTGGTTTTGGTGACGTCGACTTTTACGGTGCCGTTGCCGGGAACAAAGTCGCTAATTTCTTTTTTGTGTCTATGGTTACTACTTGTATTAGCTTAAAAATTCTCGAGGATAAACCAACACTCTTCTTATCACATTTTTTTTTATTTTTGTTGGTATATACTTTCTTTTAGTACCAATTTTCTTCTTCTTTAAAACTCGAGCATTTTTCTATTTTCGTTAGTTGATGACCGAGCGGTAAAGCCTCACTTACTCCTTATAAGCCTGATATAAACGCTACGAAAGGCGATTTGCGGATAGAGAGTAAACGTGGTCAAACCGACTTAGGACTCCTTGGAAAATCTCCAACGGAATCATCTTCTAATAAAAATAAAGAAATGGTCAAAACTAGTGATGAAACAAACGAACAGAGGCTAGATCATGCTTTAGGGCATGGCCAAAACCTCGTTAACCCTAATAATAATCGAATAATAGGAACAATCAAGATCGGAACGAGAATAATCGTAACAATCCACCAAACCCAAGACCTATTCGTGATCAAAGCTGTTAGGAGAAACCGGACTAATAATCTCATACTTTTACCTAATGAAGGAGCGAATAATTTCAAATTAAATCTCATCTTTTGGTTTAATTGACGCAAGAGCCCAATTTCTAGGAGAAGATGATGAAGATCCACATCATCATCTCTATCATTTGAAGAAGAAGCATGCAATACTGACCAAAAGTCAAGGTGCTCATAAGGAATTAACGAGGATGACTATGTTTCCTTTTTTCTTTAAAAGGAAGAGCCCGAGATTGGTTTATGTCTCTTCCACACCACTCGTTAACTAGTTGGGAGGATATTCAAACCGAATTTACGAAACAATATTTCACTCAGGACGGAATTTGGAATTAAAGGTCGAGGTTGCTAATTTTAGACAAGGATCGAAGAAACACTTGGGAATGCCTGGGAAAGGTTTAAAAAATTGTTAAGAGCTTGTCCCGATCATGGTTATTCTTTAGATATGCAAATTCAACTTTTCTGTCGTAAACTAAGAAAGGATTCACGTGCAGATGTAGATCATGCATGTGGTGGTTAGATTAATGATGAGTGAAGCTCAAGCATTTACGATGCTATAGAAAAGATTTCCAAAATAACAGAATGTGGGAAACCGGTTCTAGCACTAGAAAAGTAGCTTTTGCAGGAGAATGTACGTCAAATACGGAAGTTCTAGCACACTTGGAGAATTTGAGTAGAAAGTTTGATGGATTACAACAAGGAAAGAATCAAAATTCAGAAAATAGTATGCCAACTGAATACTCAAATCATGATAATGTGTCATTAGGGATAAAAGAACCAACAGGATATTCAAGAGAGGAGGTGAGTTTTCTTCAGCAACATAGGAATTTGAACAATGCATATTCAAACTCGTTTAATGCTATTAGAAGAGATCACCCAACTTTTAGATGGTCAGAAAACCCTAGTAAGCCAGGACAACCGCCGATTCGATTCAAGATAAGAATATGAATAATAATCAAGTTTATCAAGGAAATACATCTAATCGTAATTTACAATCATTACCAAGATCCTATCCTCAACATACCACTCAAAGTATACCAGTAACTCAAAGTTCAACTCAACCTGCAGAAGGGGTTGAAAAATGGGAAAAACTGATGGAAAATATGATGGGTGTAGTATCTACTCAAGCTAAGAATATGGAAACAATGATGACTTCTATAGGTTCAGTTAGTAAGGACATGAGTACAATGAAAACATCTATGAGTGGACATGATACCAGAATGAGAACGATAGAAGCTTCATTAAGGAATATGGAAGATCATTTGAGTAGGGAAGGTGAACGTAACAACAGTAGACCTCCTGGAGGATTACCAAGTAATACTGAAAGAAACCCAAGAGAGGTAAATGTTGTAGTTACGAGAAGTAGGAAACTCTACGGTAGTAATGGAGTAGAAAACTTCGGGAATAATGAAGTAGAAGATGATTTAGATGGAAAAAATGAAGAGACTAAAGATGAAATTGAATTCACTGATGAGGAAGAAGAAATTATAGAGAATTTCTTGAAAAGGAATAGAAGTTTGGAACCTGAGAATGAAGGTGAAAAATGGGTAAAAATCCCTAGGATTTTGAAAGATCCCATGGATAAAGATTTAAGGAATCTATTTAAGGAACATGTTAGAATAGAAGATAAAGAGAACAAGGATGAGAAACAGGAAGAACTGAAGGAGTATGAAGTAGAGATTGATTCAGGGAACAAATTAAAAGAAAAAATTCAAGAACCTGAAACATGGCGATCAAGTAATACTCAAAAGTTTAAGGATAAAGGAAAAGAGAGAATGACGTTGGAGCCAAAGGTTAGAGATTTAGAATCTTTACCTTTTCCTCCTAAAGATCAAATTAAAAAGATTAAGACTGATCAGAAGTATGCTCGTTTCCTTGATACTTTTCGTCATATTCATGTTAATATCCCTGTTATCGAAGCTCGATAAATATGCCGCCTATGGAAAGTTTTTGAAAGATATTCTATCAAATAAGAAAAATTAGAGGAATATGAGAATATATGCCTAAATGAAGAATGTTCTGCAGTCTGCGAAGATAAGTTACCGCCTAAACCGAAAGATCACGGAAGTTTTACGATTCCATGTGAAATTGGAGGATTTACTGTTTAAGAAGGTCTTATGTGATCTCGGGAGCTAGTATAAATCTCATGTCTTATGAGGATTATAGAAAGCTAGGCATAGGAAAGCTTACTAAGATCGAAATGACTCGCAAATGGCAGATAGATCGATTAAGTACCCTAAAGGAATTATTGAGGACATATTGGTTAAGGTAGACAAGTTCTATTTTCCAAAGACTTTGTAGTTATGGAAATGGAAAAAGGATTTTCAGCGCCACTTATCTTAGGACGCCCATTTCTAGCTACAGGAGAACTTTAATCGATGTTCAGAAAGGAGAATTAATTTTGAGAGTCAATGAAGATGAAGTTGCTTTCAATATTTTCAAAGCTATGAATCATCCGTATACATCACCAGAATCATGTTCTTTTATAGAAGATATTCATTCTGTCTATGATAATCAGTTACCAATTTTTGAAGATAGATTAGAAGAATGCTTAACTTTGTCTGTCTATAAGGAAGATGAGGAAGATACTGAAATGAAAGAGATAATCCTATCTCTAGATAAAGGAAGTTTTACTTTTAAACCACCATGGCATAAGTATTTGGAGTTAGAACTAGAAGGACCAGTTCTTAAATCGTCAATAGAAGATCCGTCTAAGAATCTGGAATTGAAACCGTTACCTTTAAATCTGAAATATGCTTTTCTTGAAATTGATAATCTTTTACTAGTTATTATTTCATCAACTTTAACGGAGCAACAAGAAGATCAATTACTTAGAATGTTGAGAAAGCATAAGAAAGCTTTTGGATGGACAGTTGCCGATATTCGAGGTATTAGCCCTGAGATTTGTGTTCACAAGATAATTCTAAAAGATGATGCTAAACCTTGTATTCAACCGCAACGCCGCCTCAACCCGAATTTACAGTTAATCGTTAAGAAAGAGGTTATTAAGCTATTAGAAATGGGAATAATCTTTCCTATATCGGATAGTGAATGGGTAAGTCCAACTCAAGTTGTACCAAAGAAAGGAGGTTTCACAGTGAAAGAGAATGATAAGAATGAATGGATCCCAACAAGGGAAATTACAGGATATCGAATGTGCATTGATTTTAGAAAACTAAATGATCATACTAAGAAAGATCATCATCCACTTCCATTCATAGTGCAAATGTTGGAGCGTTTAAGTGGTCATAAATATTCATTGTTTCTTAGATGGTTATTCAGGATATTTACTGATTTTCATTGCAAAGAGAGAGATAGGAAAAGACTACTTTCACTTGTCCTTATGGAACTTTTGCTTATAAAAGAATGCCTTTTGGTTTATGTAATGCTCCTACTACGTTTCAAAGATGTATGATGTCTATATTTTCTGATATGGTTGAGAAATTCTTAGAGATTTTTATGGACGACTTTAGTGTTTACGGAGACTCTTTTAATGGCTGTTTGTTACACTTAGAACGAGTGTTACAACGCTGTGAGGATACCAATTTAGTGCTTAACTGGGAAAAATGTCATTTGATGGTATCAGAAGGAATTGTACTAGGTCATAAAATCTCTGAAGTAGGAATCGAAGTTGATAAAGCTAAAGTCGAGGTAATCGAGAAATTGCCTCCACCAGTTAATCTAAGAACGCTAAGAGGATTTCTTGGACATGCAGGATTTTATAGGAGATTTATTTCAGATTTTTCAAAGATAGCAAAACCTCTAAGTCATTTGCTTGAAAAAGAAGTACCTTTTAATTTTGATAGTAAATGTATGGAAGCATTTAAGACCTGGAAGCGAAGTTGATTATCGCATCAGTGATTGGTAGCACCAGATAGGATTTACCTTTTGAGATTATGTGTGATGCAAGCGATTTAATTGTAGGAGTCGCTTTTAGGTCAAAGGTATAATAGAATTCTCAAAGCTATTTACTATGCATCTCATACGTTAAATGCAACTCAACCTGAACTATGCAACTCTGTAAAAGAACTGTTATCGTGATTTTTGCCTTAGATAAGTTTAGATCGTATATTGTTGGCTCTAAGGTAATAGTTTATCTGAGACCATTCAACATTGAAATATTTATTGAGTAAGAAAGATCTGAAACCACGTCTTCTTAGATGGATTCTCCTACTTCAAGAATTTGATATTGAGATTAAAGATAAAAAAGGAAGTGAGAATGTAGTGAGTGGATCATCTAAGTAGAATGGAAACTGATGAAGAAATAGGAAATGAAATTAAGGATTCATTTCCTGATGAACAACTATTTAGAATAGATACTCCTTCAACCATGCAGTTATTAAAGAAAAGAATTCCTTCTAAGGAAAATTCACCTTGGTTTGGAGATATCATTAACTACTTAACTTGTGATTACATTCCGTCTCATTGGACTTGGCAGCAGAAAAAGAAGTTCTTTTATGACTTAAAATTTTATTACTGGGAGGAACCAGATCTTTTCCGTAAATGTTCGGATGGGATAATTAGAAAATGTGTGCCTGATAATGAAATTTTAAGTGTGTTATCGTTTTGTCATGATCGTGAGGCAGGAGGTCATCATGGAGGTTGGAAAACTGCTTTTAAAGTTTTACAATGTGGTTTTTATTGGCCTACACTTTATAAATATGCGTATACATATGTTAAATCTTGTGAATCATGTCAAAAATGGGGAAATATATCGAAAAAACATGAAATGCCTATGCAACCTATTTTAGAATGTGAGTTATTTGATGTTTGGGGTATAGATTTCATGGGACCTTTCCCTATATCGTTTGGAAAAAGATTTATTCTTGTAATGGTAGATTATGTCTCGAAATGTGTAGAAAAGTGAAGCTCTTCCCACTAATGATACCAAGGTTGTCATACGATTCCTTAAAAGAACATATTCACTAGATATGGTATTCCAAGAGGCGATCATTAGTGATAGAGGTTCACACTTTTGCAATCGACCATTTACTAAGTTAATTGAAAAATATGGTGTAACGCATAAGTTAGGAACACCTTATCATCCGCAAACCAGTGGTCAGGTAGAGGTGTCGAATAGAGAGATTAAAAGAATCATAGAAAAAAAAGTGGATTCAAACCGTAAAAACGGGCAGTTAGACTAGATGATGCGTTATGGGCATACTGAAGCGACTTTTAAAACTCCGATTGGTGTGTTCTCCTGCAAATTAGTCTTTGGTAAATCTTGTCATCTCCCAGTAGAGTTAGAACACCGAGCCTTCTGGGCTATTAGATTTCTGAATTTCGATCCTAAGGCTGTCGGTGATCATAGATTACTTCAGTTAACAGAATTAGAAGAATTTCGCCTTGATTCATATGAGAATGCTCGAATCTACAAGGAACGCACGAAATCCTTCCATGATAAGAGAATCTATAGTCGTGAGTTCCATGTAGGTGATCGAGTGTTATTGTACAATTCACGTTTAAAGTTGTTTCCAGGAAAGCTTAAATCAAGATGGACAGGACCATTTAAAGTAACACGAGTTTATAAATCTGGAGCTGTTGAACTAACTGATGGGAATACAACTTTTATAGCCAATGGTCACAGGTGAAACTATTTACGGAAGGTGAAGAAGTCTCTCTCATAAATGAAGTGATGTTCTTTGATCGACCCTCAAAGACTAAAAAAAAAAAAAAAAAAAAGCGATTACTCTCGAAAAGTGAAAGTATCACATTACCAGGTTTTATCTTTACTTTTATATGTCTAAACTAGTTTCGCTTCTTTTACCGGATAGACGTAAAAGAACCTGGATGTCTTTTTTAGATAGATTAGAATTTTTGTTTTACTTTTAAATTTAGGTTTTGATAGGGATATTGCCTTTACTATAGAAGCCTTAGTTTTGGAAAGAACAAGCAATTGTTGAGAGAGAAAAATTGAAAGAAGTTTGTAATGGTACGTCGAGAAGCTCGATAAAGAGAAGGGCTAAGTTTTTAAGGAAGTGCAGAACTGTGGAAAGATTGAACACAAGTGGGCAATGTGGGAAAAATATAACTCAATCTCGAGAATGAGTGTTTGAATGTAATTAAGAAGAGAACGACGAAGGTGGTTAACCGAAAATCCCGATGGACTTCCAAGACTTAATTCAAACGCTACGTTTCTAGGATTTAGTTTGCTTGAACAGTATGTTAGAAATCCTGAGTTTGTAGAAATTGAAGAATTGAAACCCCGTAAGTTCAAGTCTTTTATTGCTTTTAGTTTTATAAAATTTTTGCATAACTTTGAAAATTTTATAAAATTGGATCTTTATAAAATTAAGGAGTTTTATAAAAAGTTTTTTTTTAGTTTTTAGATATTTTATAAGAATTAATAGAAATTTATTGAATTTTTATAAACTTTTAAATAAGTTTTATAAAGATTTTACAAATTTTAAGAAATTGTTATAAAATTTATAAATTTTATTTTCTATTTTTATTAAGTTTTTATTGAGTTTTATATCGAAAATCCAAAAAAATAAAAAAAATTCAAAAAAATCATAAAAATTTCACACGGACCGATCCGCCCTTATCGTGATCGGTCAGAACACACTTTTAACCTAAAAACGGGATTTTCTTTCTTCTTCCCCATTTCTTCTCTTTTACAGAAAAAAAAAAAAACACAGCCGCCCCCACCCCTTGTCCCACCACCACCAATTTTTATCACATTTTCAACAATCCCACTATTCAAATTTTTTCTATTTTTCCTCCCTCTCTTCAATACAATTTGAAATTTTCAAAAAGAAGCAAAAACGAGCCCAAACTCAAACGGGTGACATCCGACTTCTCCGGTCAATTTCTAGTCGTTTTGTTCATTATAAGGTATAATTTAGTTGCTTTTCTTATCAATTTCGTACTTTTTCGTAAATCTTGTAGTTTGTTTTCAACTGTTTTGATTTTTAAGTGTGTTGTGACATTTTATTTGTGTTGTTTTTGTTGTTGTTTTGTTGTTCTTTTGTTATTCCAAAATTCGTAGAATGGCCTCATCTAGTCGCAAAATCTCTAAGAAACGAAAGCCTAATATTCCAATAGAAGTACCAATCGTGAGGTCTTAAAGATTTAACACCGGAAGAAGAATCATTAGTTTTTTTGCCATCTGACTTCACCTCAAGCTAAGAATGCTTATAAAAATATCTATAGTAAATGTGGAGTTGTGTTGGAAAGAGGCTTAGATTTTGATGACTTAGGAGAGGAAGTTAGGCGTATTTTTAAGTAGAGGCGCCAATGGTTGGATTTTGCACTCAGAGGACAGGAGAGATCAATACTACCTTAGTGGCGAGTTTTATGCGATTCTGTCTACTTTGACACCCACTGAGGTAGTATGATGAGAGTCTATTCCCTTTAGGTCTGTAGACATGTGTCTTTTAGTCCGGAACTTATTAATGTTGTTTTAGGCATAGAGTTTTTCCGGATGAAGAGGATTACAGAGCTATTTATGGATTAGATGATCCCGCTATGTATGAGCGGATTGCCTCACAGAGCTCAGAGGAGTTTGATGCTACAAACAGAGTGGGTGGACAATGATTTAATTATGGGAAGTGTTTTAGAGATCTGAGGGCAATCAAAAGATTTTTGAGCCATACTCTATCCCACTACCAAACACACCGCTTTGGTAAAGAAGATTTATGCATTACTTGGGCGATGATTCATGATATTAAGGTGGATGTGGGGAAAATTATGTATAGAAGGGTTTTCGAGTTTATTGTTTCTTGCCAAGGCAGGAGTCACATGTACTTTCCTGGCTTTATTTCGGATTTATGTCGAGATCGGGAGTTTCTTTCCTATCTAACGATAAGTTAACTATGGCGAGATGAGTCCTCGATAGGCCCTAGTCCGAGGAGGTCTCCGGAGGTTCGATAGACTCGATAGTTAGGCGTAGTGCACCTCCACCCAGTTCCACCGGCCAAAGCATTTTCATCTTTTCTCGAGCAATGCAGACTTCTCTCCCAAACACCATTACATACGATATGTTTCAATCTTTAGTGTCAGATGTAGCCCGAGGACAGGCTAATATGGCTTTGTTTGCTGAGCAGAGTAGGCAGTGGAGTGATGATTTACGTAGAGGGATGTTGAGACATGAGCAGATGCATCTTGATCCTTCTTTCGATAAAGCGCCTATCTCCGCCTGTCAATCTAACCCATATACTTTACCAGAATGGATAGCACCTATTCCACCATCTCAGAGCTTTCATCATATGCCAAATCCTTTTGGAAGCCAGTCTAGTGGTCAGGGTGTCTTTTATATGAGTTCTCGTGGTGCTTTTACATCTATTCGGGAGGATTTTGGATTTTACAAGGATGACGTCAAGTATGAGTTCGATAGGTCTCGGACAGATTCGATTCGGACCACGACTACGTTTCCACGACCGATTACGTCATCGGTTCCAAGTTTGAATGATCCATTTATCGGTGAGGATGATGATGTTGACATTATTTGATTTCGTACAACTTTGTTAGTTTTAAACATTTTAATACATTTATTTTATTTTCCGCATTTTAACTTTATTAAATACTAAGTTTGCTAATTTAATAGTTTTTCGTTTTCATAATCGTTTTATGTCATAATAGTAGATTTAATCACTTTTAATAGTATTTAAATATTTCATCAAAAATCTAAAAAAAAATATATATTTACGTATGTTGTTTTTAAAATGTAATTCGTGTATCGGTTATCCGTATCAGTTAGATAATCTTTAGTAACTTATTTAAACTCTAATAGCCATGAGCCTATTAAAGATAAACAAGCAAACTTGAATTTTACAACCTGTACACGGTGAAACCATTTTAAAGCCGGACCGGTCCGGTCAGTTTTCAGGACCGATCCGGGAGTTCATTTTGCTTAGTCATGCTGAAAGTGTTAGTATGCATGCACGTGTACTCTAATTTTTTGACCATTTAAGGGAAGAGAGTGAAAGTAAATAAATTGCAAATTCACTTATTACTTTCATCTTTCACTCTCTGTTTTTTATCGACTTAAAAATGTCAAACCGGTCATCACCGTCGATCAATTCATACGATCCGAGGCATTAGATGTTTTTGTCCCGGAGTCTAGCGCTTCAAATGTTAATTTACTGGTGAATGCGAGGTTTGCAAATTCTCCAATTTTGGTTGAGAAGGGTATCAACTATGAAAAAATTGATCAGTCAGGGAAGGATTTAATTCAGAATAGAGGTTGGAGAAAGTTTGTAAGGAATCCAAGAGGTAGGATTAATATTTCTATCGTTAGGGAATTTTATTCCGCTCTCTCTACTGTGAGTACTGTCGATCCGTCACAACTTGTATCCGTCCGTGGTACACCTATTCACTTGTCACCTCATATTATCAATCATATTTACGAAATACCGATTTTCAATCAAATCCATAATCTTCATTTTGAATATCAATGGGCGTTAGGGAACTCCTTTAACGTTGTCAACTATGTCAAGGAAGCTTTTCCGTATTTGTTTCCAGAGTTCGATCAAAATTACGACTCTACCACTTCCGCTCTACCTGCTCATCTGAGAGCATGGAAACACTTCATTAACTCACGAGTCTATCCGACTAGTGACTTTGCGTGGGTTAGTGATAGTGAGATACTTTTGTTGTTTGCGTTGATAAGTGGAGCTCATGTGGACTGGGGGATTTTGATTTTTAAGACGGCAGTAAACTTTGCAGTGGAACGTTATAATAATGGAAGGCCGATGCCTTTTGCCTGGTTAATTTCAAGATTGTGTATTCATTTGAATGAAGTCCCTGAAATTGCCTCTGACGAGATATATCCGTCTCGTGATTATCGTAGAGGATTGCTACCGATGGAGAATCGGGTTGTTCATCAACTATTTGAGATAGTTGTTAGTGGTTTTATTTAATTTAGTTTAAGGTTGGTTTGCTTTAATAAGTTAGTAAGTTGATTAAGGTTAGTAAGTTAGTTAGTAAGTTTGTTTTATTTTGAATCTTTTAGTGTGTAATAGTTTCTATTTGTTTAATATATATGTTGTTTGTTTTTAATATACGCGTGTTATCGATATTTATAACGATCATCTATAATTTTAATTTAATTTTCGAACCTACTTTTCATACTCATTTGAACATGGGGACGATGCCACTAAGCCGTAAGTGGGGGGAGTAGAGTTAGGTTTGAAAATTTCATTAAAATTTTCGAAAAAATTAAAAATATTTATAAAATATAACCTTTTTCATATAAATTAGTACTTTAATTACTTATTTCTTAGTTTTAATTTTTCTTGAATAATTTAAGTTGGTTAATATATGAATAAAAATGATATAAATTGAGAAGATTAATTTTTGATTTAGTAAAATATATTAGATATATTATGAATATGTTTTATATCTTTTATAAGATTTTTAAGATTTTGAGTATGTATAACTAAATAATTTTTGTCAAATATTTCTTTTATGGAATTATTCAAGTAATTTTTATATTTATAAATAAATTTTTAGATAAATTTCTTTTCAAGAGAAATTATGAATTTGGAATCAAAATTAGGAATGATGATTTTTGGCACCACAAAAATATAACTATAGTCAAATAGCCTACCTAAATAAATTTCCAATTTTTGACCCCACCTCAGTTTTTTAAGAGTGATCAAGACCTCACTCGGAATTTAGCCATTTTGATTAACTAGAAATTTCCGACCCTTAGCTTGTTTTGGTCTACATTTCTTTGAAATCCTTCGAGTTTGTACGTACTTATGAGAGGAGATGATGACAAAAAGAGTTAAGAGTTGAGAAAAAATGGTATATGCTGAGATTGGAATGGGTAGATAGGTTCTAATATAGATGTTCTCACCTCATGACGCTTACAAAATAGCTGATTTTGGCAATGAGTTCAGATATGTTAGTGTCCTATGAAAAATTTATATTAGGAACAAAGCACCATTTTTACACAGAATTAGTCAAATATCAGG
Source organism: Gentiana macrophylla (assembly GCA_026214975.1). Classification (NCBI taxonomy): domain Eukaryota; kingdom Viridiplantae; phylum Streptophyta; class Magnoliopsida; order Gentianales; family Gentianaceae; genus Gentiana; species Gentiana macrophylla. Next base: position 114,538,186 of record CM047808.1, read on the forward strand.
TATCTTCCCTATCTTTGATCGACAATATATAAATAATAATAATGCCTGATGATAGTAGTCGGCTAAGTATTATCTCGAAATGTCCTATTCTTTGGGAATGAAGGCATAAGTCGAATCAAAAGATCTCAAGAATGATTACGGGTTTAAGGAAACCGGACTCGTAATTTTAGATCGAAAGAGTAGTACTTCGATCAATCTTGATGAAGCAATGCTTGTAAAATTTGATTTTTCTACACACTCACGCTTTAGTTCTTAATATTAAAAAAAAAAAAAAAAGAGAAGAAAAGAAAAAGAAAAAGAAGAGAGAAAATCTGAAAAATAGTTGGAATAAAAGGATGTTACTAATTGGAATTGTTTTTGATCAAGAATGTGAAGACGTAGGTACGTACGACTTGCCTCTTTCTCTTTTTGATTTCTTTTTCTATCTTTTCGATTAACCGATGTCCTATCCTAATATATTATAAGCCATTGTGTCTTCTATCTGACTTAGTTAATGATTCCAGAAATTCGTAATAATCGAGATAGAAAGTAATTCTAATATTTTATTTATATTTATGAATTATTGCATGCATGTTTCCATCTGATTAACATTTGATACTTAATTTATTTAAGTTATATAAACTTTCTCTCTTATTAAATTTCTATAAAAGTTATAAATTATATGTTTGTAATATTGACGATATATATTACTTTTGAAATTTTAATCTGATCAATTATATTTATATATTACCGCTTATTTTTGCTCGAGGACGATCAAAAGCTAAGTGGGGAGTAGTTGATGTATGACTTTTATATGATTAAATATACGTGATTTTATTACGTTTTATCGACAAATTCTATATAAAATATATGAGATTATGATATAATTAGTATAAAATATTAATCTTTATAGTTTAGTATAGTTAGTAGTAAAAGTTAGTATTTATAGTAAAAAGTTGTAGTTTTTGTACCGGTTTTAGTGACCGGAGTGTTGTGTCTATTTTACACGGGTATTTTATGTTTATTTCATTGCAGAATCCTAAGATGAACTGAAATCCCGAGTATCGACATTTTTTTGAAGTCAAATTCAAGTTGTTGGAAGGAAGTTATAAAGCGTCACTGATGTAAATGGTCAAGGGGATAATTGTTTCTTAATCTCGAGAATGACATGTATTGGAAATGGCTCATCGAGAATACGTTTTCTGAAGAAGTGGTCTTGATGAAAGTTGTAGAGAATTCAACGAGATTTCCAGTGGATCTTCAATCATATCGTTTGGATTACGGAATCAAAAGATATGAATTTTATAAGGTGAATATAATTATAATTATAATTATAATTATATTCCCTTGCACATGATAAGTGATGATTAAGGTAACATGGGGCACATGCTTATAACTAACTGTAATGATTGTAATCATTACACCGGACCGATCCGGCAAGTTTTCAGGACCGGTCCGGGAAGGAGGAAAGTCTATATATAGGGAAGCAAGAGGATCATTTGGAGTGTACCAATATATATACACCATATTCTATATATATTCTCTATCCCTCTTTTCTTTAGTTTGTAAATAGGCCTTATGCCAAAATAAATAATGTAGTAGTAGTATCGTAGTAATGCTCGGGAAATTCTCGAAGGTTCGGTGTTCTTTGAAATCGTTGAATACAGGAAAAGGCGATTTGAAAGTCATTGATTGTAATCGGGTAATTTCTATAATAATTATGTTTGTGTTTGTTATTTTCTTCTTTTTAGTTTTTATAATGTTATTAGGCTAAATCTAATAACTAGCCAAAGTTATGTAATCGTATTATTTCGATCTTTTCGTTAAAAGAATGATGTTAAAATAAAATTGATTAAAATTGAGTTAAAATGAATCTTTTTCTATTTCGCTACGTAACGATAACATATTCGGAATGAAGTAATCAATCATGATGAATACCACATATAACTTTGACGAAGAACCGACCGGAGAAGTCGGGATATGAGTAAAAATAGAAAAACCGGAGGGTAAAAATGGCCGTCCCGATTAACGGAATCCTATTTCTACCGAAGGCGATTTGTCCTAGTAAAACAAATCTTATTAATTTTGTACTCGAGATCTTAATAATGTTAAAATCACGTTTAATTGAAACTACACCGTTTGTGTTAAATCGATCCGCTTGACAACCGGAGCCTCTTGAATAACATCGCCATCGACAAATGGAATCACCTCTTTTATCCGGGGTAGATTTATACTCTGTACTGTTTTGACTAACTAAGTTTAGCATGGGGCGAGTTGTGGACATTGGATGATGACAATTTGACATATGACAATTTCATACGCTCGTGTGAGGAGGAATTGTTGACATTAGGAGTACACCGTTTCATTTACTCAATTGGACCTAATAAAAGGAAGATCGAACACATTCTATTAATTGAAAAGATCGAATAAATTGATTACATATACTTTGGCTAGTCTAGTCTATAAACTATATATTGGTATATATATATATATATATATATATATATATATATATATATATATATATATATATATATATATATATATATATATATATATATATATTTTACTATTTATGTACATCTATATATATTTATATATCTATATATATTATATTAGAATAACTTTTAAATTACGCATTTATTTTATGTTGGTTAGAGTAGTAATGTCTGTGTTATAAAATTGCGGTTTAGATCGAGTTAATAGCGGCTCTTTGGTGTTTAACCACACTTAAAAGAATTACCACTTTTTTCCCGAGGATTCGACACGACTCACCACTTTATCACTACAATTTGACCGGCACACTGCCGGTTAGGATCCGTCTAACCTAGAAAAGGTCTGTCCACTTTCTTGACGCCGCGTTTCTAAGGCTTGGTTTTGGTGACGTCGACTTTAAAGGCGCCGCTGTAATGCCGACGGACATTACACAGGCTATACAGATCCTAACGGCGGTGTGCCGGGTCAAATTGTAGCTCTAGTCTGGTGAGTCAGTCGTATTCTCGAGGAAAACATGGTAACTCTTTTAAGTGGGGTTAAACACTGCTAAGCTATTATTAACTTCGATCTAAGTCGCAGATTTTACTTTTTCTGGGTTAGATTATGTTAGTAGTTAGATTGTTAGAGTTAGATGTTAGTAAAACAGAAAATAAAACAAATAAATACTAATATTATATATATTTTTGGATCTAGCCAAGAATTATATTCTTGAATCAATATCTCTTTTAGTTAATAATTGAGGCAGTGTCTTTTCCTTGATGCAAGGAGGTCAATTATATATGAACCGGTGTACTCTAAGCTAGACAACTCCTCACTCACGCAGCGTATGAAATTGTCATATGTCTCATCAATCTGTCAATGTCATCCAAAGCATAGGTCACTCCCGTTGTCGGTCAGGCAATGTTTTGGATCTCAATTAAAACAGATAAATTAACGTAATACGATCTTGAGCACAATTTTAATAAGATTTGTTTTCTAGGACAAATCGCTTTCGGTAGGAAATAGGATTCCGTTGTCACGTTTTTCACTCGGCCAATTTTACCCTCCGGTCTTTCTATCCGTACATTAAGTTCAAAATAGAAAGAGATTCATCTTAATTAATTTTAATCATTTTTACCATAGTCAATCATCCAGATCTATAAAAAGAATAACTAATTCAGATTCATATATTGGCTAGATATATTTTTAGTTATACATAGATATATATATCAGATTCTGTCAAAATGTCATGGATTAAACAATTTGGAAGTTTTCCATAATAGCCTTCTATCAAGATGACAAAATTCTATTACAACCAAATTTAGCCTTTCGATCCAAACACTTATCAAATTCTCATATATATATAGATAGATATAATTATATAGAACAACAAAAAGTAAAACTCAATAAAATTACCCGTTTACTTGAGATCTAAGTTGTATTCTTGAAAATAGCCACTTTTCCTAAAGCATTTTCTTGATAATTTTCTCAAGCATTACAACATTACTACTTTATTTATATATATAAAATATATATATATACATACATGACATATATGTATATATCTTAGTAGAAAATAAAATAAAACGAGAAAAGAGATGAAGAAACGAAGATGAAGAAGAAGGGAATGGAAGAAATGGGATGAGGTGGAGAAGAGAGTGGCCAAGATGGGGCAAGAAAGATGGAATGGAAATGAGGGAGTATATATAGGAGAGATATACATATATATATATATATATATATATATATATATATATATATATATATATATATATATATATATATATATAGCACATGGGAGCCATCATCAAGCACATGGAAGCCATCATCAAGCACATGGGAGGAATATCCATCATTGCAAGTAACATGCACCTACATGGGAGAATATAATCAAGTTGGGAAAATATCTCCACTTTTCCCGGCGTTTCTATATAGCGGCGCTTATTGATAAAATAGCCATAACTTGAGTTGTAGACCTCCAATTGACGTGATTCAAAATGCGTTGGAAAGCTCATTTGAATATCTACAACTTTTATGAAGAACTCTTCCCAGAAAATGCCTCTAAGTTGGGTCAAATGTCTGTCGAAGATATTTTACTGATGAAGCGATTCGTGACAATTGATCCGTTTGAACTTGTTAGCTTATGGCACATTCTTCCATCCATCAAAATACATCTTCTTAGGCTCAAAACATGTCATTACGTGGAATCTTGGTCAATGAATAATCCTGCAATGAACCACCAAAATACCAAACGTAAATCCGACACTTACACTCCGGTTACTAAACCGGTACAAAACTAATAAAAAACTTATAAAAATACGATAATTTATATAATAACTACTACTTATACATTTGAATAAAACTTAGTAATTTTGACTTGATTTGATACAATAATGCTCAAAATGGTATCAATATTGAGGGTAAAATGTCGTAATAATGATCATAAATTTATCTCTCATCACAACCCCTACTTAGCTTTTGGTCGGTCTCGAGTGGACTCGGTAATTACCGAGAGAAAAAAATGTGGTTTTTTATCGATTTAGTGTTATTTTCTATTCGATATTTTCTATTCCACAAGAATTGTCAAATCGAGTTATGAAAGCGGCGAAATCGATAATGAAACACCATCCGATTCAGAGTTTTATCTATTTCAAGTTATTTTCTATTTTTCGATAGTTGATGACAGAAGTGGTAAGGCCCCACTCACTCCTTATAGGCCTGATTTAAACACTTACGAAAGGCGATTAAGAGTAGAAATGCGCGGTCATATCGGTCAGGAAATCGACCAAGTATCATTTTCAAATCGAAATACGAGAATGATCGAAACTAGTGATGAAACACACGAACGAGGGCTTGATCATGCCCAAGGAATATTAATAAATAAAATAAAAATAGAAATAATCGTAATTGGAAGCAGTTGGAAGGAACCAAGTTTGAAAGGGCCAATTCAAACCGAACCTTATCAGCTCAACCCAAATTCATCTTGGTTCAACTGGAAGGGCATCACCACATCCACTTGCATATTTTGAAGAAAAAGGTCTTGAATGATGACACACTATGTCTTCAAAAGGCACAATCATTCAAAGAAGCTTTACCATCTTCATCTAACGACAAGGGTAAGGGAGGTATTCATTCTAACCCTACTTGATCTTGAATTACTCCCCATTCCCGAGAAATGAAATGAAAAAGATGAAGTTGGATAATAAGTATGCATATTTTCTTGACACTTTTCGGCACTTAACTATTAATACCCCTTTCATTGATGTTTGTAAGGGAGAGCTTAGTTTGGGAGTGAATGATGAGCGCGTTATCTTCAACATTTACAATTCATTGAAATATCCATACATTACACTAGAATCTAGTTCTTGTGTAGACACTTTGTGTTCTCTTGTGGTGGATCGTACTAACATGCAGGTAACTGAAGAAGATGACTCCAGTAATAATGTGAAAGCTCGTAAACTCAAAGCTCAAAAATCAAAGGAAAAGGTCAAGAACCGTTGGATTCGACGGCATTCGTCTAACATATGTTGGAAAGCAATATTGATAAAAAAGACGGATGCAGTGCGTGAGGATGACCCACCACCAGTGCCTTAAAAACTGAAGCACGGTAAAGTCTGGCTATAGACTATAAATGTAGTCAATGACGGGTACTATCCTTCCCTTTTACTCCTTAAGTATTTATTTTTAGTGGATTATGTGCTTAATTGTTACGTGCTTTTGTGAGTAATTGTTAGAAGTATCCCGTTTTGTTTAGTATATTATATTAGTTAATCATTATCATTTTGGTCGAAGCGAACAGCGTTAACTAAAAGCGCTACCGGAGGCAGCCCGTAAAATGTTAAATATAATAATTACTCATACTTTGGATGATACTTTGCTAATACTTAGGATTGATTTTCATTTTGTTTCACCAAGTCTTAGGATGAATGTTTGAATGACATTAAGCGGGAACTATTAGGTGGTTATCCAAAAAATCGATGGAAAAAAAGAGAAAATTCAAATGCATCATTTCTTGGACTTAGGTTGTTAGAACAATTTGAAATAACCCTCGAGGATCTGGGTATAAAAGACTCGAGTTAATACTTTGTCGCATATTTCATATCATGATCTATACATTTTAAATTTCAAAAATAACGTGTGACATGTATTAGTTCAAATACTATGGAATTGAGGAGGTCATAACTTTAACCCACCCACCCACCCTTTAATATCATCCGTGTATTTGTTTTGACTTGTTTTAGTGCACCATTGCTTTCCCAACAACTTATTTACACTCACTTTACATTGAGGACAATATAAGTTCGTAAGTGGGGAGTGGAGTCGTTGGTCTAGCAATGAAATTAATGTTTATTTTGTATCAATAAATCCTTTAGTTTTTTATTTTTCGAGCATTATTTAGTTGATTAAAATAAACTGTATAAGGTATATATTCCATGGATTTGAAGATGTAATGATCAATTTGGATGTGTATAACCAACGTGAACCGTAAGTGCATTGTAATTCCAAATATATTTGTGTAACATGAATTCCTTCACGTAAGCCTTTGATATTGAAACGAAAATTTTAAACTGTATCCATTCAGTATCCTAGTGGTTATTCTAGATAATAACAGTAACTTAGTACCTAACTTTTGAATGTGTACTGTGAATATCTGAAGGTTTGAATGTGATAAAAAGGATATAAGTTAAGTTTATAAAAAAAGAAAAAAAGAAAAAAAGAAAGAGATGAATTATATATATGTCGGTTGTAGCTACCAATGATTTGAGTGCAGTAGGGCGTTATCACGAAACGTCCTATATCACTATGAGGTTTAAAAGCTCCCATCGCTGATGATAGAAGTCCGGCTAGGGTGTTATCACGAACGCCCTATTCTTTGGGAATGAAGGCATATGCTACACATGTGAAATTAAGTTCATCAAAAAAAAAAATTTAAAATTTAAGCGTGGTTGAAAACTTAGCTATCTTCTGACTATCCCCAGTATAAACTGAATGATATGCTTTAGGGATTATCCTAATAAGTACACATGAGGACTTTGTGTGGAACTGTTACTGCTTATACATAGCAAAGTCATTAGGGCTGTCTGAATGGATATTTGTGTGTTTTGCTTGATTTATTCAAGAGAGGATAGTGTAAATTGAAAAGGCTTGTCACACACACACTCTGTTATACACTTGTATTGAGGTTAAAGCCTGGTTGTAATTCTAATGGTTGTATTATCTAGTTGTTCCTTATACCTTATATCTTCATGAATTTATCTCTCATTCATTTTGTTTTATTGCTTGTTTTGCTCGAGGGGCGACCAAAAGCTAAGTAGGGGTTGTGATGAGAGATAAATTTATGATCATTATTCGACATTTTACCCCGATATTGATACCATTTTGAGCATTATTGTATCAAATCAAGTCAAAATTACTAAGTTTTATTCAAATGTATAAGTAGTAGTTATTATATAAATTATCGTATTTTTATAAGTTTTTATTAGTTTTGTACCGGTTTAGTAACCGGAGTGTCGTGTCGGATTTACGTTTGGTATTTTGGTGGTTCATTGCGAGGATTATTCATTGACCAAGATTCCACGTAATGACATGTTTTGAGCCTAAGAAGATGTATTTTGATGGATGGAAGAATGTGCCATAAGCTAACAAGTTCAAAGCGGATCAATTGTCACAGATAGCCTACCCAGTAAAATATCTTCGACAGACATTTGACCCAACTTAGAGGCATTTTCTGGGAAGAGTTCTTCATAAAAGTTGTAGATATTCAAATGAGCTTTCCAACGCATTTTGAATCACGTCAATTGGAGGTCTACAACTCAAGTTATGGCTATTTTATCAATAAGCGCCGCTTATAGAAACGCCGGAAAAGTGGAGATATTTTCCCAACTTGATTATATTCTCCCATGTGGTGCGTATGTTACTTGCAATGATGGATATTCCCTCCCATGTGCTTGATGATGGCTCCTATGTGCTATATATATATATATATATATATATATATATATATATATATATATATATATATATATGTATATCTCTCCTATATATACTCCCCATTTCCATTCCATCTTTCTTGCCCCATCTTGGCCACTCTTGGCCAAGATCTCTCTTCTCCACCTCCTCCCATTTCTTCCATTCCCCTCTTCTTCATCTTCGTTCTTCATCTCTTTTCTCGTTTTATTTTATTTTGGGCCCGTATATATACATATGTCATGTATGTATATATATATTTTTTTATATATAAATAAAGTAGTAATGTTGTAATGCTTGAGAAAATTATCGAAGAAAATGCTTTAGGAAAAGTGGCTATTTTCAAGAATACAACTTAGATCCAAGTAAACGGGTAATTTTATTGAGTTTTACTTTTTTGTTGTTCTATATAATTATATCTATCTATATATATATGTGAGAATTTGATAAGTGTTTGGATCGAAAGGCTAAATTTGGTTGTAATAGAATTTTGTCATCTTGATGAGAAGGCTATTATGGAAACTTTCGACCTGTTTAATCCATGACATTTTGAGTAATCGATATATATATCTATGTATAACTAAAAATATATCTAGCCAAGATATGAATCTGAATTAGTTATTCTTTTTATAGATCTGGATGATTGACTATGGTAAAAATGATTAAAATTAATTAAGATGAATCTCTTTCTATTTTGAACTTAATGTACGGATAGAAAGACCGGAGGGTAAAATTGGGCGAGTGAAAGCGTGACAACGGAATCCTATTTCCTACCGAAGGCGATTTGTCCTAGAAAAACAAATCTTATTAAAATTTGTGCTCGAGAGATCTAATTACGTCAATTTATCTATTTCTAACGAAGATTCTAAAATATTGACCGCATGACAAAGCGGTAGTGACCCGATCTTTTGGATGACGTAGGATAGTTAAATGAGACATATGACGCTTTCATACGCTTTCGTGTGAAAGGCTGTTGGTGAGGAGTGCACCGTTTCACATAATTTACACCTTGAATAAAGGAAGATCTGTCTCATTTATTTCTACTAAAAAGAGATCGTAATTTCGAAGAACGTATTCTTGGCTAGATCCAAAAATATATATATTATCTATTTTTATATTTATATATTTATTTACTGCTTTACTAACAATCTAACTACTAACATAATCTAACCTGATAAAATTGATAAAACTGCGACTTAGATCGAGTTAATAATAGCTTCTTGGTGTTTAACCCCACTTAAAAGAATTACCATGTTTTCCCTGAGGAATACGACCTGACTCACCAGACTAGAGCTACAATTTGACCCGGTACTTCGCCGGTTAGGATCAGTATAGCCTAGGTAATGTCCGTCGACTTTACGCGCGCCGTTTCAAGGTTAGGTTTAGTCATCAAGCATTTTGATTTTTTTTTATAGAAAAATACCCGATTACAGCTGTTGATTCAGAGGTTGTACTCTTCCGGACATTACAACGACTTCAGCAATACCGAACTTCCGAGATTTTCCCGAGCATTACAACGGTACTAATTTTATTTATAAAAACATATATACATACATAGACATATGTATATACGGGCCCGAAAATAAAATAAAACGAGAAAAGAGATGAAGAAGATGACTTCAGCAATAATGTGAAAGCTCGCAAACCTAAAGCTCGAAAATCAAAGGAAAAGGTCAAAAATCGTTTGGATTGGTGGGAATTGTCTAACCTCTGTTGGAAACCGGTATTGAAGAAGGATGCGGTGCGTGAGGATGACCCACCACCAAAGTGCCTTAAAATCAAGCACGGTAAAAAGTCGGCTATAGACTATAAATGTAGTCAATGACGGGTACTATCCTTCCATTTTACTCTTAAGCATTTATTTCTAGTTGGGGCGTGTGCTTAATTGTTACATGCTTTGATGAGTAATTGTTAGAAGTATCCCGTTTTGTTTAGTATATTATATTAGTTAATCATTATCATTTTGGTCGAGCAAACGCGTTAACCAAAAAGCGCTACGGGAGGCAGCCCGTAAAATGTTAAATATAATAATTACTCATACTTTGGATGATACTTTGCGAATACTTAGGATTGATTTTCATTTTGTTTCACCAAGTCTTAGGATGAATGTTTGAATGACATTATAACGGGAACGATTAGGCGGTTATCCGAAAATCCTGATGGAAAACAAAGATAAAATTCAAATGCATCATTTCTTAGACTTAGGTTGTTAGAACAATTTGAAATAACCCTTGAGGATCTGGGTATAAAAGACTCAGAGTTAATACTTGTCACACATTTCATATCATGATCTAGTCTGTTTTAAATTACAAAAATAATGTGTGACATGTATTAGTTCAACTACTGTGGAATATTGTGTGTTTTAAATCAATAAAAGTTTATGTGGTGTGTTTATCTACCCTTTTGCATTACAACTGTCACACTCACACACTTTTATTTCATTTGCACACACAACGGTCATAACTTTGACCCACCCACCCACCCTTTTTATCATCCGAGTATTTGTTTTGACTTGTTTTAGTGCACCATTGCTTTCCCAACAACTTATTTACACTCACTTTACATTGGGGACAATGTAAGTTAAGTAAGTGGGGGGAGTGGAGTCGTTGGTCTAGCAATGGAATTAATGTTTATTTTGTATCAATAAATCCCTTAGTTTTCGATTTTTTCGAGCATTATTAGTTGATTAAAATAAATCGTATAAGGTATATATTTCATGGATTTGAAGATATAATGATCAATTTGGATGTGTATAACCAACGTGAACCGTAAGTGCATTGTAATTCCAAATATATTTGTGTAACATGAATTCATTGTTCACGTAAGCCTTTGATATTGAAGCGGAAAATTTTAAAATGTATCCATTTAGTATCCTAGTGGTTATTCTAGATAATATTGATAACTTAGTACCTAACTTTTGAGCGTGTCTTTGTGAATATCTGAAGGTTTGAATGTGATAGAAAGGATATAAGTTAAGTGGAATGAAAGGAAGAATACCAAAATAAAGATGAACTATATATATGTCGGTTGTAGCTACCAATGATTTGAGTGCAGTAGGGCGTTATCACGAAACGTCCTATATCACTATGAGGTTTAAAAGCTCCCAACGCTCGATGATAGTAGTCCGGCTAGGGTGTTATCACGAAGCGCCCTATTCTTTGGGAATGAAGGCATATGCTACACATGTGAAATTAAGTTCATCAAAAGAAAAAAAAAAAAAATTTAGCGTGGTTGAAAACTTAGTTATCTTTCGACTATCCCCAAGTATAAACCGAATGATATGCTTTAGGGATTATCCTAATAAGTACTCGGAAGAACTTTGTGTGGGCTCATATCGCTTATACCTAGGAAAGTCATTAGAGTTGTATCGAATGGATATTTGTGTGTTTTGCTTGATTTATTCAAGAGATGATAGTGGAAATTGAAAAGGCTTGTCACGCACACACTCTGTTATACATTTATATTGAGGTTAACGCTTTGGTTGTAATTCTAATGGTTGTATTATCTAGTTGTCCCTTATATCTTCTATCTTCATGAATTTATCTCTCATTCATTTTGTTTTATCGCTTGTTTTGATCGAGGACGACCAAAAGCTAAGTAGGGGGTTGTGATGAGAGATAAATTTATGATCATTATTACGACATTTTACCCCAATATTGATACCATTTTGAGCATTATTGTATCAAATCAAGTCAAAATTACTAAGTTTTATTCAAATGTATAAGTAGTAGTTATTATATAAATTATCGTATTTTTATAAGTTTTTTATTAGTTTTGTACCGGTTTAGTAACCGGAGTGTCGTGTCGGATTTACGTTTGGTATTTTGGTGGTTCATTGCAGGATTATATATTGACCAAGATTCCACGTAACGACATGTTTTGAAGCCTAAAAGATGGATTTTGAGGGAAAGAAGAAAATGCCACAAGCTTACGAGTTCAACGGATCAAATTATTTTTCCTACGCGCTTCTACCGTAACCTGTTTTCGATGGAAATTTGACCCGAATTAGAGGCATTTTCTGGAGAATAATTCTTGACTAAAGTTGTAGATATTTAAATGAGCTTTCCAACGCATTTTGAATCACGTCAATCGGAGGTCTACAACTCAAGTTATGAATTTTTACCGAACAGATTGATATCTCGGGTCGAACCGGATATTTTTGGCTCAACTTGTTGCATGTTACTCCATGTGCTAACTAATGATGATGATGATGAGTCATAACAAACTCATCAATACCTCCCACATGCTTGTAACAAACTTGGCATATACTTAGCATATTCTCCAAAAATATCTCCTCAAATATCACCTCCTCATTACAACCTCCTCAACTCCCCTATAAATACCTCCCATATCCATCAAAAAACCTTGCCCCATCTTGGCACTCTTGGCCAAGATCTCTCTTCCCCACCTCCTCCCATTTCTTCCATTCCCCTCTTCTTCATCTCCGTTCTTCATCTCTTTTCGTTTTATTTTATTTCGGAACTGTATATACATATGTCTATGTATGTATATATGTTTTATAAATAAAAAGTAATCTTGTTGTAATGCTCAGAGAGAATTACCGAAAGTTGTTCTTGAAGAAGTTGTTATTTTCAGAGAATACGGCTTTGATTTGCACTTAACGGGTAATTTTATCAAGTTATTACTTTTGTTGTTTATTTATATATATATATATATATATATATTATATCTATCACTATGTTAAACTAAAAATATATCTAGCCAAGATATGAATCTGAATTAGTTAATCTTTTGGTAAAATGAATGATCGACTCTGGTAATCATGATTAAAACCAATTATAATGAATCTTTTTCTATTTTGCAACGTATTGATAATATTCGGAATGACGTAATTAACCATGATGAATACCACATATAACCTGACGATGAACTGACCAGAGAAGTCAGGATATGAGTAAAAATAGAAAAACCGAGGGTAAAAATGGCCGTCGATTAACGGAATCCTATTTCCTACCGGGGCGATTTGTCCTAGAAAAACAAATCTTATTAACTTTGTACTCGAGATCTTAATAATGTTAAAATCAGCAGTTTAATTGAAACTACACCGTTTGTGTTAAATCGATCCGCTTGACAACCGAGCCTCTTGAATAACATCGGCCGTCGGCGAGCGGAATAACCTCTTTTATCCGGGGTAGATTTGTACTCGGTACTATTCGAGACTAACTAAGATTAGCATGGGGCGGTTGTGGACCTTGGGTCGATGACATTTGACATATGACAATTTCATACGCTTCGTGTGAGGAGGAGTTGTCTAGCTTAGAGTACACCGATTCATATATAATTTACACCTTGAATAAAGGAAGATCTGTCTCATTCAATTTCACTAAAAAGAGATCGTAATTCAAGAAAGTATTCTTGGCTAGATCTAAAAATATATATATTATTTATTTTTTTTTACTATTTTACTAACAATCTAACTACTAACATAATCTAACCCGATAAAATGGTAAAAGCTGCGACTTAGATCGAGTTAATAATAGCTTTGCAGTGTTTAACCCCACTTAAAAGAATTACCATGTTTTCCACGAGAGAATACGACTGACTCACCAGACTAGAGCTACAATTTGACCGGTGACATCGCCGGTTAGGATCTGTATAGCCTAGGTAATGTCCGTCACTTTAGCGCGCCGTTTCAAGGTTAGGTTTAGAGTGCATCAAGATTTTACGTAAAGTCGGCGCCACCAAAACCAAGCCTTAAAAGCGGCCAAGAAAGGGATGCACCTTTTCTAGGTTAGGCGGATCCTAACCGGCGATGTACCGGGTCAAATTGTAGTGATAAAGTGGTGAGTCGGTGTTTAATCCTCAGGAAAAAGTGGTAATTCTTTTTAAGTGTGGTTAAACACCAAAGAGTCGCTATTAACTCGATCTAAACCGCAATTTTATAACATGATTACTACTACTCTAACCAACATAAAATAAATGCGTAATTTAAAAGTTATTCTAATATAATATATATAGATATATAAATATATATAGATGTACATAAATAGTAAAATATATATATATATATATATATATATATATATATATATATATATATATATATATATATATATAAATATATAGATACCAATATATAGTTTATAGACTAGACTAGCCAAAGTATATGTAATCAATTTATTCGATCTTTTCAATTAATAGAATGTGTTCGATCTTCCTTTTATTAGGTCCAATTGAGTAAATGAAACGGTGTACTCTAATGTCAACAATTCCTCCTCACACACGGCGTATGAAATTGTCATATGTCAAATTGTCATCATCCAATGTCCACAAGCGCCCCATGCTAAACTTAGTTAGTCAAAGCAGTACCGAGTATAAATCTACCCCGGATAAAAGAGGTGATTCCATTTGTCGGATGGCGATGTTATTCAAGAGGCTCCGGTTGTCAAGCGGATCGATTTAACACAAGCGGTGTAGTTTCAATTAAGCTGATTTTAACATTATTAAGATCTCGAGTACAAAATTAATAAGATTTGTTTTACTAGGACAAATCGCTTCTCGGTAGGAAATAGGATTCCGTTAATCGACGGCCATTTTTACCCTCCGGTTTTTCTATTTTTACTCATATCCTGACTTCTCTGGTCAGTTCTTCGTCAGGTTATATGTGGTATTCATCATGATTGATTACTTCATTCCGAATATGTTATCGTTACGTAGCGAAATAGAAAAAGATTCATTTTAACTCAATTTTAATCAATTTTATTTTAACATCATTCTTTTAACGAAAAGATCGAAATAATACGATTACATAACTTTGGCTAGTTATTAGATTTAGCCTAATAACATTATAAAACTAAAAGAAGAAAATAACAAACACAAACATAATTATTATAGAAATTACCCGATTACAAGCATCTTGACTCGTAAATCGTCTTTTCCTGGTATTCAACGATTTCAAGAACACCGAACCCGAGAATTTCCCGAGCATTACTACGATACTACTACTACATTATTTATTTTGGCATAAGGCCTATTTACAAACTAAAGAAAAAAGGGGATAGAGAATATATATAGAATATGGTGTATATATATTGGTACACTCCAAATGATCCTCTTTGCTTCCTATATATAGACTTTCCTCCTTCCCGGACCGGTCTCGAAAACTTGCCGGATCGGTCGGTGTAATGATTACAATCATTACATGATTAGTTATAAGCATGTGCCCCATGTTACCTTAATCATCACTTATCATGTGCAAGGGAATATAATTATAATTATAATTATAATTATAATTATAATTATATTAAACTTATAAAATTCATATCTTTTGATTCCTTAATCCAAACGATATGATTGAAGATCCTTTGGAAATCTCGTTGAATTCTCTACAACTTTCATCAAGACCACTTCTTGAAAACGTATTCTCGATGAGCCATTTCCAATACATGTCATTCTCGAGATTAAGAAACAATTATCCCTTGACCATTTACATCGGTGACGCTTTATAACTTCCTTCCAACAACTTGAATTTGACTTCAAAAAATGCCGATACTCGGGATTTGATTCATCTTAGGATTTCGCAATGAAATAAACATAAAATACCCGTGTAAAATAGACACAACACTCCGGTCACTAAAACCGGTACAAAACTACAACTTTTTACTATAAATACTAACTTTTACTACTAACTATACTAAACTATAAAGATTAATATTTTATACTAATTATATCATAATCTCATATATTTTATATAGAATTTGTCGATAAAACGTAATAAAATCACGTATATATTTAATCATATAAAAGTCATACATCAACTACTCCCCACTTAGCTTTTGATCGTCCTCGAGCAAAAATAAGCGATAATATATAAATATAATTGATCGATTAAAATTTCAAAAGTAATATATATAAATCAATATTACAAACATATAATTTATAACTTTTATAGAAATTTAATAAGAGAGAAAGTTTATATAACTTAAATAAATTAAGTATCAAATGTTAATCAGATGGAAACATGCATGCAATAATTCATAAATATAAATAAAATATTAGAATTACTTTCTATCTCGATTATTACGAATTTCGGAATCATTAACTAAGTCGGATATAAGACACAATGGCTTATAATATATTAGGATAGGACATCGGTTAATCGAAAAGATAGAAAAGAAATCAAAAAAGAGAAAGAGGCAAGTCGCATGCATTTGCACTACGTCTTCACATTCTTGATCAAAAACAATTCCAATTAGTAACATCCTTTTATTCCAACTATTTTTGATTTTTTCTCTTCTTTTTCTTTTCTTTTCTTCTTTTTTTTAATATTAAGAACTAAAGCGTGAGTGTGTGTAGAAAAATCAAATTTTACAAGCATTGCTTCATCAAGATTGATCGGAGTACTACTCTTTCGATCTAAAATTACGAGTCCGGTTTCCTTAAACCCGTAATCATTCTTGAGATCTTTTGATTCGACTTATGCCTTCATTCCCAAAGAATAGGACATTTCGAGATAATACCCCTAATTTGGACTACTATCATCAGCATTATTATTATTTATATATTGTCGATCAAAGATAGGAAGATACGATATTTGACTAATTACGTGTAAAAATGGTGCTTTGTTCCTAATATAAATTTTTCATAGACACTAACATATCTCGAACTCATTGCCAAAATCAGCTATTTTGTAAGCGTCATGAGGTGAGAACATCTATATTAGAACCTATCTACCCATTCCAATCTCAAAGATATACCATTTTTCTCAACTCTTAACTCTTTTTGTCATCATCTCCTCTCATAAGTACGCATAAAACTCGAAGGATTTCAAAGAAATGTAGACCAAAACAAGCTAAGGGTCGGAAATTTCTAGTTAATCAAAATGGCTAAATTCGAAAGTGAGGTCTTGATCACTCTTAAAAAGCGAGGTGGGGTCAAAATTGGAAATTTATTTAGTGAGTAAATTTATTTGACTATAGTTATATTTTTGTGGTGCCAAAATCATCATTCCTAATTTTGATTCCAAATTCATAATTTCTCTTGAAAAGAAATTTATCTAAAAATTTATTTATAAATATAAAAATTACTTGAATAATTCCATAAAAGAAATATTTGACAAAAATTATTTAGTTATACATACTCAAAATCTTAAAATCTTATAAAAGATATAAAACATATTCATAATATATCTAATATATTTTACTAAATCAAAAATTAATCTTCTCAATTTATATCATTTTTATTCATATATTAACCAACTTAAATTATTCAAGAAAAATTAAAACTAAGAAATAAGTAATTAAAGTACTAATTTATATGAAAAGGTTATATTTTATAAATATTTTTAATTTTTTGAAAATTTTAATGAAATTTTCAAACCTAACTCTACTCCCCACTTACGAAGTGGCATCGTCCCCATGTTCAATGAGTATGAAAAAGTAGGTTCGAAAATTAAATTAAAATTATAGATGATCGTTATAAATATCGATAACACGCATTATATTAAAAACAAACAACATATATATTAAACAAATAGAAACTATTACACACTAAAAGATTCAAAATAAAACAAACTTACTAACTAACTTACTAACCTTAATCAACTTACTAACTTATTAAAGCAAACCAACCTTAAACTAAATTAAATAAAACCACTAACAACTATCTCAAATAGTTGATGAACAACCCGGATTCTCCACTGGTAGCAATCCTCTACGATAATCACGAGACGGATATATCTCGTCAGAGGCAATTTCAGGGACTTCATTCAAATGAATACACACTCTTGAAATTAACCAGGCAAAAGGCATCGGCCTTCCATTATTATAACGTTCCACTGCAAAGTTTACTGCCGTCTTAAAAATCAAAATCCCCACCACATGAGCTCCACTTATCACGCGCAAACAACAAAAGTATCTCACTATCACTAACCACGCAAAGTCACTAGTCGGATAGACTCGTGAGTTAATGAAGTGTTTCCATGCTCTCAGATGAGCAGGTAGAGCGGAAGTGGTAGAGTCGTAATTTTGATCGAACTCTGGAAACAAATACGGAAAAGCTTCCGTGCCATAGTTGACAACGTTAAAGGAGTTCCCTAACGCCCATTGATATTCAAAATGAAGATTATGGATTTGATTGAAAATCGGTATTTCGTAAATATGATTGATAATATGAGGTGACAAGTGAATAAGTGTACCACGGACGGATACAAGTTGTGACGGATCGACAGTACTCACAGCAGAGAGAGCGGAATAAAATTCCTAACGATAGAAATATTAATCCTACCTCTTGGATTCCTTACAAACTTTCTCCAACCTCATTCTCGAATTAAATCCTTCCTGATCGATCAATTTTTCATAGTTGATACCCTTCTCAACCAAAATTGGAGAATTTGCAAACCTCGCATTCACGAAAGAAATTAACATTTGAAGCGCTAGATTCCGGGACAAAAACATCTAATGCCTCCGGATCGTATGAATTGGTCGACGGTGATGACCGGTTTGACATTTTTAAGCTGATAAAAAAAACACAGAGAGTGAAAGATGAAAGTAATAAGTGAATTTGCAATTTATTTACTTTCACTCTCTTCCCTTAAATGGTCAAAAAATTAGAGTACACATGCATGCATACTAACACTTTCAGCATGACTAAGCAAAATGAACTCCCGGATCGGTCCTGAAAACTGACCGGACCGGTCCGGCTTTAAAATGGTTTCACCGTGTACAGGTTGTAAAATTCAAGTTTGCTTGTTTATCTTTAATAGGCTCATGGCTATTAGAGTTTAAATAAGTTACTAAAGATTATCTAACTGATACGGATAACCGATACACGAATTACATTTTAAAAACGACATACGTAAATATTTTTTTTTTTTAGATTTTTGATGAAATATTTAAATACTATTAAAAGTGATTAAATCTACTATTATGACAAAAAACGATTATGAAAACGAAAAACTATTAAATTAGCAAACTTAGTATTTAATAAAGTTAAAATGCGGAAAATAAAATAAACAGACAGAAAATGTTTAAAACTAACAAAGTTGTACGAAATCAAATAATGTCAACATCATCATCCTCAGCTGGATAAACTGGATCATTCAAACTTGGAACCGATGACGTAACTGGCTGTGGAAACGTAGTCGTGGTCCGAACTGAACTGTCGAGACCTATCGAACTCATACTTGACGTCATCCTTGCAAAATCCGAAAATCCTCCCCAGCTAGATGTAACAGCACCCTGAGAACCTGTATAAAAGACACCCTGACCACTAGACTGGCTTCCAAAAGGATTTGGCATATGATGAAAGCTCTGAGATGGTGGAATAGGTGCTATCCATTCTGGTAAAGTATATGGGTTAGATTGACAGGGCGGATAGGCAGTTTTATCGAAAGAAGGATCAAGATGCATCTGCTCATGTCTCAACATCCCTCTACGTAAATCATCACCCACCGCTACTCGCTTTCAAAGCAAACAAAGCCATATTAGCTTTGTCCTCGGCTACACATCGACACTAAAGATTGAAACATATCGTATGTAATGGTGTTTGGGAGAGAAGTCTGCTGCTGCTCAGAAAAAGATGAAAATGCTGAAACTGGTGGGACCGGTGGAGGTGCACTACGTCTAACTATCGAGTCTATCGAACCCTCTGGAGACCTCCTCAGACTAGGGCCTATCAGGGACTCATCCGCCATAGTTAACTTATCGTTAGACAGAAAGGAACTCCCGATCTACGACATAAATCCGAAATAAAGCCAGGAAAGTACATGTGACTCCTCGGCTTGGCAATAACAATAAACTCGAAAACCCTTCTATACATAATTTTCCCCACATCCACCTTAATATCATGAATCATCGCCCAAGTAATGCATAAATCTTCTTTACCAAAGCGGTGTGTTTGGTAGTGGGATAGTGAGTATGGCTCAAAAATCTTTTGATTGCCCTCGGATCTCTAAAACACTTCCCATAATTAAATCATTGTCCACCCACTCTCTTGTAGCATCAAACTCCTCTCGAGCTCTCAGAGGCAACCGCTTCATACATAGCAGGATCATCTAATCCATAAACGACTCTGTAATCCTCTTCATCCGGAAAAACTTCTACCCTAAAACAAAGATTAATAAGTTCCGGACTAAAAGACACATGTCTAGACCTAAGGGAATAGACTACATCATACTACCCTCAGTGGGTGTCAAAGTAAACAGAATCGCATAAAACTCGCCACTAAGGTAGTATTGATCTCTCCCTGTCCCTCCGAAATTTGCAAAATCCAACCATTGGCGCTCTCGCAAAATACGCCTAACTTCCTCTCCTAAGTCATCAAAATCTAAGCCTCTTTCCAACACAACTCCACATTTACTATAGATATTTTTATAAGCATTCTTAGCTTGAGGTGAAGTCAGAAAGAAACAAAACTAATGATTCTTCTTCCGGTGTTAAATCTTTAAGACCTACGATTGGTACTTCTATTGGAATATTAGGCTTTTCGTTTCTTAGAGATTTTGCGACTAGATGAGGCCATTCTACTTAATTTTGGAATAACAAAGAACAACAAAACAACAACAAAAACAACACAAATAAAATGTCACAACACACTTAAAAATCAAAACAGTTGAAAACAAACTACAAGATTTACGAAAAAGTACGAAATTGATAAGAAAAGCAACTAAATTATACCTTATAATGAACAAAACGACTAGAAATTGACCGGAGAAGTCGGATGTCACCCGTTTGAGTTTGGGCTCGTTTTTGCTTCTTTTTGAAAATTTCAAATTGTATTGAAGAGAGAGGAGGAAAAATAGAAAAATTTGAATAGTGGGATTGTTGAAAATGTGATAAAATTGGTGGTGGTGGGACAAGGGGTGGAAGGCTGTGTTTTTTTTTTTTTTCTGTAAAAGAGAAGAAATGGGAAGAAGAAAGAAAATCCCGCTTTTAGGTTAAAAGTGTTCCCGGACCGGTCACGATAAGTACGGATAAGACGTGTGTAAAATTTTATGATTTTTTGAATTTTTTTATTTTTTGGATTTTCGATATAAAACTCAATAAAACTTAATAAAAATAGAAAATAAAATTTATAAATTTTATAACAATTTCTTAAAATTTATAAAATCTTTATAAAACTTATTTAAAAGTTTATAAAAATTCAATAAATTTCTATTAATTCTTATAAAATATCTAAAAACTAAAAAAAAACTTTTTATAAAACTTTTATAAAACTCCTTAATTTTATAAAGATCCAATTTTATAAAATTTTCATAGTTATGCAAAAATTTTATAAAACTAAAAGCAATAAAAGACTTGAACTTACGGGGTTTCTAATTCTTCAATTTCTACAAACTCCAGATTTCTAACATACCGTTCAAGCAAACTAAATCCTAGAAACGTAGCGTTTGAATTAAGTCTTGAAGTCCATCGGGATTTTCGGTTAACCACCTAATCGTTCCTTCTTAATTACATTCAAACACTCATTCCGAGATTGAGTTATATTTTTCCCACATTGCCCACTGTGTGTTCAATCTTTCCATGATTCGCACTTCCTTAAAAACTTAGCCCTTCTCTTTATCGAGCTTCTCGACGTACCATTACAAACTTCTTTCAATTTTTTTCTCTCAACAATTGCTTGTTCTTTCCAAAAACTAAGGCTTCATAGTAAAGGCAATATCCCTATCAAAACCTAAATTTAAAAGTAAAACAAAAATTCCTAATCTATCTAAAAGACATCCGGTTCTTTTTACGTCTATCCGGTAAAAGACGAAACTAGTTTAGACATATAAAAGTAAAGATAAAACACTGGTAATGTGATACTTTCGACTTTTGAGAGTAATCGCTTTTTTTTTTTTTTTTTTTTTTTAGTCTTTTGGAGGGTCGATCAGCAACATCACTTCATTTATGAGAGAGACTTCTTCACCTTCCGAAATAGTTTCACCTCGTGACCATTGGCTATAAAAGTTGTATTCCCACCGATTAGTTCAATGACTCCAGATTTATAAACTCGTGTTACTTTAAATGGTCCTGTCCATCTTGATTTAAGCTTTCCTGGAAACACTCGATTATATGATTAAATATACGTGATTTTATTACGTTTTATCGACAAATTCTATATAAAATATATGAGATTATGATATAATTAGTATAAAATATTAATCTTTATAGTTTAGTATAGTTAGTAGTAAAAGTTAGTATTTATAGTAAAAGTTGTAGTTTTTGTACCGGTTTTAGTGACCGGAGTGTTGTGTCTATTTTACACGGGTATTTTGTGTTTATTTCATTGCGAGAATCCTAAGATGAATCGAAATCCCGAGTATCGACATTTTTTGAAGTCAAATTCAAGTTGTTGGAAGGAAGTTATAAAGCGTCACTGATGTAAATGGTCAAGGGGATAATTGTTTCTTAATCTCGAGAATGACATGTATTGGAAATGGCTCATCGAGAATACGTTTTCTGAAGAAGTGGTCTTGATGAAAGTTGTAGAGAATTCAACGAGATTTCCAGTGGATCTTCAATCATATCGTTTGGATTACGGAATCAAAAGATATGAATTTTATAAGTTTAATATAATTATAATTATAATTATAATTATAATTATATTCCCTTGCACATGATAAGTGATGATTAAGGTAACATGGGGCACATGCTTATAACTAACTGTAATGATTGTAATCATTACACCGGACCGATCCGGCAAGTTTTCAGGACCGGTCCGGGAAGGAGGAAAGTCTATATATAGGGAAGCAGCAGGGATCATTTGGAGTGTACCAATATATATACACCATATTCTATATATATTCTCTATCCCCTCTTTTCTTTAGTTTGTAAATAGGCCTTATGCCAAAATAAATAATGTAGTAGTAGTATCGTAGTAATGCTCGGGAAATTCTCGAAGGTTCGGTGTTGCTGAAATCGTTGAATACCTGGGAAAAGACGATTTCTGAGTCAGCAGTTGTAATCGGGTAATTTCTATAATAATTATGTTTGTGTTTGTTATTTTCTTCTTTTTAGTTTTTATAATGTTATTAGGCTAAATCTAATAACTAGCCAAAGTTATGTAATCGTATTATTTCGATCTTTTCGTTAAAAGAATGATGTTAAAATAAAATTGATTAAAATTGAGTTAAAATGAATCTTTTTCTATTTCGCTACGTAACGATAACATATTTGAATGAAGTAATCAATCATGATGAATACCACATATAACTGACGAAAGAACTCGACCAGAGAAGTCGAGGATATGAGTAAAAATAGAAAACCGGAGGGTAAAATGGCCGTCGATTAACGGAATCCTATTTCTACCGGGGCGATTTGTCCTAGTAAAACAAATCTTATTAATTTTGTACTCGAGATCTTAATAATGTTAAAATCACGATTTAATTGAAACTACACCGCTTGTGTTAAATCGATCCGCTTGACAACGGAGCCTCTTGAATAACATCGGCCATCCGACAAATGGAATCACCTCTTTTATCCGGGTAGATTTATACTGCACTGTTTTGACTAACTAAGTTTAGCATGGGGCGATTGTGGACATTGGGTGATGACAATTTGACATATGACAATTTCATACGCTCGTGTGAGGAGGAATTGTTGACATTAGGAGTACACCGATTCATATATAATTTACACCTTGAATAAAGGAAGATCTGTCTCAGACCTAAACCTAACCTCGGAAACGGCGCCAGAAAGCTGACGGACATTACCTAGGCTATACAGATCGTAACCGGCAGTGTACCGGGTCAAATTGTAGCTCTAGTCTGGTGAGTCAGGTCGTATTCCTCAGGGAAAACATGGTAACTCTTTTAAGTGGGGTTAAACACCAAGAAGCTATTATTAACTCGATCTAAGTCGCAGTTTTTACTTTTTCCTGGGTTAGATTATGTTAGTAGTTAGATTGTTAGAGCTAGATGTTAGTAAAACAGAAAATAAAACAAATAAATACTAATATTATATATATTTTTGGATCTAGCCAAGAATTATGTTACTGAATCAATATCTCTTTTTAGTTAATAAATGAGACAGGTCTTTTCCTTGATGCAAGGAGGTCAATTATATATGAACCGGTGTACTCCTAAGCTAGACAACTCCTCCTCACACGAGCGTATGAAATTGTCATATGTCTCATCAACTGTCCAATGTCATCCAAAGCATAGTCACTCCCGTTGTCGATCAGGCAATGTTTTGGATCTCAATTAAAACAGATAAATTAACGTAATACGATCTTGAGCACAATTTTAATAAGATTTGTTTTTCTTGGACAAATCGCCTCGGTAGGAAATAGGATTCCGTTGTCACGTTTTCACTCGCCAATTTTACCTCCGGTCTTTCTATCCGTACATTAAGTTCAAAATAGAAAGAGATTCATCTTAATTAATTTTAATCATTTTTACCATAGTCAATCATCCGGATCTATAAAAAGAATAACTAATTTGATTCATATCTTGGCTAGATATATTTTTAGTTATACATAGATATATATATCGATTCTGTCAAAATGTCATGGATTAAAGCAATTTGGAAGTTTTCCATAATAGCCTTTCATCAAGATGACAAAATTCTATTACAACCAAATTTAGCCTTTCGATCCAAACACTTATCAAATTCTCACATATATATATAGATAGATATAATTATATAGAACAACAAAAAGTAAAACTCAATAAAATTACCCGTTTACTTGAGATCTAAGTTGTATTCTTGAAAATAGCAACTTTTCCTAAAGCATTTTCTTCGATAATTTTCTCAAGCATTACAACATTACTACTTTATTTATATATATAAAAAAATATATATATATACATGTAGACATATGTATATATACTGGGCCCAAAATAAAATAAAACGAAAAAAGAGATGAAGAACGAAGATGAAGAAGAAGGGAATGGAAGAAATGGGATGAGGTGGAGAAGAGATCTTGGCCAAGAGTGGCCAAGATGGGGCAAGAAAGATGGAATGGAAATGGGGAGTATATATAGGGAGAGATATATATATATATATATATATATATATATATATATATATATGTATATATATATATATATAGCACATGGGAGCCATCATCAAGCACATGGGAGCCATCATCAAGCACATGGGAGGAATATCCATCATTGCAAGTAACATGCACCACATGGGAGAATATAATCAAGTTGGGAAAATATCTCCACTTTTCCCGGCGTTTCTATAATGGCGCTTATTGATAAAATAGCCATAACTTTAGTTGTAGACCTCAATTGACGTGATTCAAAATGCGTTGGAAAGCTCATTTGAATATCTACAACTTTTATGAAGAACTCTTCCCCAGAAAATGCCTCTAAGTTGGGTCAAATGTCTGTCGAAGATATTTTACGGTAGAAGATATCTGTGACAATTGATCCGTTTGAACTTGTTAGCTTATGGCACATTCTTCCATCCATCAAAATACATCTTCTTAGGCTCAAAACATGTCATTACGTGGAATCTTAGTCAATGAATAATCCCGCAATGAACCACCAAAATACCAAACGTAAATCCGACACGACACTCCGGTTACTAAACCGGTACAAAAACTAATAAAAAACTTATAAAAATACGATAATTTATATAATAACTACTACTTATACATTTGAATAAAACTTAGTAATTTTGACTTGATTTGATACAATAATGCTCAAAATGGTATCAATATTGGGGTAAAATGTCGTAATAATGATCATAAATTTATCTCTCATCAGTGGCGGTGTGGAGGAATAAAAATGGACAGAGCTTTGGCTTGCAAGTGTAGTGTATATTTCATCATCTTCTAGTTTACAATGACCACACCTTTTATAGAGGTGGGTAACTTAGGGAATAAGTAATCTATTAGACATTCCATTAACAGCTAGGTTTAACTTAGATATTAAGTAAGACGAAATATCTAAGATACAAGTGGGGAAAAGATCTGGATCAACCGGCGGCCATCTTTCTGAGGTCGCAAGGAGCAAGCCTTTTCCTGCCTCGTCCCCTTGGCGCCCCTTCTTGACTTGCTGGATGAGATCCACGGGATCTGTTGCACTTGCACTGGGGCCGCGAAATGCTTTGGTCGCGGCGAGGTGAGACACACGATGGCGCCTCTTTGCGATCTCTTCGTCATGCCGGAGGATGGCGCGATGGGTTGTCTCCCACTATTGAGGTGGGGAATTATTTATACCCATCAATGGCCCCTACTCCGTGCTTTAATGATATTCCCTGAGGATATGAAGGATGGAGTAATTATCAACACCTTTTATGACCTCGTCGTCGGATGCGACTTGTACACTTAGGGCCGTGCTTTTAAAGCAAGCGACCTCAAAGTAACTTTGGGTCAGTTTTTGCGACCTTGTCGTCGGATGCGACTTGTTCACTAAGGGCCGTGCTTTCAAAGCATGCGGCCTTGAAGTAACTCTGGGTCGGGATTTTGCGACCTTGTCGCCTGACGCGACTTGTTCACTAAGGGCCGTGCTTTCAAAGCACGCGCCGCCTTGAAGCAACTCTGGGCTGTTTTTTGCGACCTTGTAAATCGATGCGACTTGTTCACTAAGGGCCGTGCTTTCAAAGCACGCGGCCTTCAAGTAACTCGGGTCTGCTTTTGCGACCTTGTCGCCGGATGCGACTTGTTCACTAAGGGCCGTGCTTTCAAAGCATACGCGCCTTGAAGTAACTCGGTCGGTCGATTTTGCGACCTTGTCGTGCGACGCGACTTGTTCACTGGGGGCCGTGCTTTCAAAGCACGCGCCTTGAAGCAACTCTGGGCCTGTTTTTGCGACCTTGTCGTCTGATGCGACTTGTTCACTAAGGGCCGTGCTTTCAAAGCATGCGGCATTCGAAGTAACTCTGGGTCTGTTTTTGCGACCTTGTCGTCGGATGCGACTTGTTCACTAAGGGCCGTGCTTTCAAAGCATGCGGCCTTCGAAGTAACTCTGGGTCACTTTTTGCGACCTTGTCGTCTGATGCGACTTGTACACTTATGGCCGTGCTTTTAAAGCAAGCGACCTCAAAGTAACTTTGGGTCAGTTTTTGCGACCTTGTCGTCTGATGCGACTTGTTCACTAAGGGCCGTGCTTTCAAAGCATGCGGCCTTCGAAGCAACTCTGGGCCTGTTTTTGCGACCTCGTCTGATGCAACTTGTTCACTAAGGGCCGTGCTTTTAAAGCAAGCGACCTTAAAGCAACTTTGGGTCAGTTTGATGGGGCGAGATCGTCAATCGTGGCTGACGTCAGTCCTCCAGGTACCATTCTGCTGAGTAATGCGGCCGCCTTTGCAACTGCCTAGGCAGTTGCACGTGAGCATTGATGGGACGCCCCTTCGAATTTCGAAACTGATAACTGCCGCCCCAATCTGAACCGTCGGATGAAGGGTTCCCAACCGTTCGATCGTGGCCCCCTTGCCTATATAAGGCTTTTACCCCTCAACCTCCTCACACTTTTAGCATTCCTTATTTCTTCACATTTGTTTATCGATCGGAATTCTTAAGGTTTTATGCGCGGAGCTTTGAAGGTTCATTGTGCAAGCGTTTCTTTGGTGGTTTTAAGATTTCAAGGTGGTTCTTTTGAAGATTCCGGCCACTTTCTTGAGCATTTCAGTCTTCACGCTGATTTCCTCTTTTCCTCAAACAAATTGGGTAAGAATTCCTCTCTTTTAACTCTTTTATTCATCCATCCCAGCGTATTTTTCCATAGGCATCATTTTCATCTTTCTTTCTGCAACGGGGATGCAACCTCGATTTGTTTCGATTAATAATGGGGTTTTTTCTGGGAGAGATTATAGCTTTCTGGGAAAATTGGGGTTTCACCCGCTCCTGCTTTCCTCTGTAATTTTATTTGCGATCTCTCTTGCAAAAGCGGAGGAGGCGGCATTGAAGTGGGTGCGATCACCTTCACGGGCTAATTTATTATTATACCAGTCCAAAGCTCCACCTTTTTCCTCCATTGTTTTTGCGCAGGATGTCGGGAATGATTATTTGGCGATGATTCTGCGGAAAGGAGATTTATGATTATCTTTGAGGATGACCCCATATTATCTGTGGCCTCGATCGGCGATCTACCTGGACGAGGTGGAAGTGGAAAGTACTCGCGTAGGTGTTGGCGAGATTACTGGCGATGAGGTCGCTACTATGGATGCCGACCGCACCGTTGGAGGCCTTTATCTCTCGCCGGAAATCCGCGCGTAGAGAGCCTTAAAGAGAAAGCGCGTGCTCAAAAATCTCAAGCGCTCACGGGCTGAAAAATCGCGTCCCGGTGAAGGACAAGCTGCGGTCCCAAGTACTAGCGGCGCCCCGACCACGACGAAGCTTATGTTCAGACGCCGCGATTCATGAGTTAATGGGGTCGATGAGGATGAAAATCTTTGAATTGCCTCGGAAGGATATCGGGTGCCCGCAAAAGCGCGAAGAAGAAGAAGAAGAAAATTGCGAGCCAAACCATGACGATCGGTGAAGCCGCGCGCCGCCACCCCACCGAAGAACTCTCGACCTAACAATCCACGAAGCTATATCACGGGAGTTTGGGACCATGACGGCGTATGAGAAGGATGTTGAGAAGAAATGGTCCCGACGTGTAAGAGGCGGTGATAGCAAAATAACTAAGCGCTAACTTTAACCGACCAGTATCGAATCAACGAGAGTATAGTGATAGCAAGGTCGAATCCACAGGAACAACGTTTAAGTACCAAAGTCGACGTAGAACTTGGTTTAGGTCAAGATTGCGGTGGAGAGATATTACACTAGTGCGAAAGTAAAAATTAGCTAACGGTTGTAGTTCTAGTTATTAAAAGGTATAGCGAATTATGATCCAACGAGTTACTTTTACCCCTGAGGAAGACTTGACGTGAGCGTGTTTTAACCAACCTACCTTTCCACGGTAATTTTAACGACATCCACGGGTGCCAACTCCTAATTGCGGTGTAAAGATCTCGAACAACTCTCACTCAACACCCTATGTGAAGTTAATTAATTTTCCCTTAGAGAACCGATTAACCTAACATGATTACGCTCTTGAGTCGCTCGAACAACGATGACAAACCTCTCAGATGGAAACGGTCCTAACAACTAGGCCGAATCTACTTAACGATCCTAAAACCCCTTTTCCCACATCTCACCGCAAAATACATTTATAGGTTCGATATGTGTGACAATGAACTAAATGATCGTTTAATTCAAAGACGTTCGATTAAGTTTTAGGGCGTGGATTACTCATTAAAACATTATTTTACGCCGCTTACACAACTCCCGTTTAATCCCTTGTATGCGTTTTTACTCGTTTTACATAATTCGACTATAAATGACGTTTAGCTATTCATTTTGATGATAATAACGGAATGATTAACGGAAATTATATTAACGATGGAAAGTAAAAGCGAATTCATTTTTATAAGTACATATATATATTTATATATATAAATATATAGTTATATAGCTAATAATATATATAATTGCATAAAAGTAAATATACTATATATATATATATATATATATATATATATATATATATAAGTGCGTAAAAGTAAATACGTAAGTAAATGCGTAAAAGTAAATATACTATATATATATATATATATAAGTGCGTAAATAAAATGCGTAAGTAAAATGCGTAAAAGTAAATAAAAAAAATCGAAACAACGAACTATTGATAACTATACTATTACAACGGTATTTTAATTAATTTATATAAAACATATATATATATATCTATATATATAAGTACACGGCCCAAACGAGATGAAAATACAAAAGAAAAGAGATGAAGAAGATGAAAGGAACGAGATCCATATATATATAAAATTACCCGACATTACAATTTCTTGATTCAGATCTCGTGATTCTTAGGACATTACAACGACTACAGCCACACCGAGCTACCGATAATTTCCCGAGCATTACAACGATACTACCATTACTAAATTTATTTCGGCATAAGGCCGTTACTAAAAAAAAACGAGGGAGATAGATATATATATATATATATATATATATATATACACAGAGTGTATATATAAAAAATGGTGCTTCCTTCGCTCTGCTGATGGCCTCATATATATAGAAAAAGGTTGAAGGCCGGCCCAGGCCGGGTCATAGCCGGACCAGTCCGGGTACCATCATTGCATATGACTCAAAGATGATTCTCGAAGGATCGATTGATCGATTTATGTAATTAAAACTTGTAAAATTCAGTATCTTGAGTTGTAGGCCTCCAATAATTATGATTCAAACGTCAAAATTAAGCTCTCGGAAAATTCTTCAACTTTCATGAAGGACACTTCTTCAGAAAACGTCGTTTTGATGGGTCATTCCCATTACGTGTCGTTTGCGACATTTTCCTTAATACAAATCAATTAGCCACTTGACCACCATTTGAGTTGTAGAAGTCCGATTGACTTGATTCAAAATCCATTGGAAATCTTTCTTGAAGATATACAACTTTCATGAAGGATTCTTTTTCAGAAAACGCCGTTTTGATGAGCCATTCGTATGTCGTGTCGTTTTCGGGATTTTTACTATTACGAATCGATTAGTAAATTGACCATAACTTGAGTTGTAGACCTCCAATTGACGTGATTCAAAGTGCGTTGGAAAGCTTATGTGAAGATCTACAACTTTCATTAAGAAGTCATCCCCTGAAAATGCCTCTAAGATGGGTCAAATCTCCGTTGAAACAGGTTTTGGTTATAAGTATGCAAGATAATTTGATCCATTTGAACTCGTAAGCTTGTGGCATCTTCTTCTAATCCTCTAAACACATCTTTTAGACTCAAAACATGTAAATTACGTGGAATCTTGGTCAATGTATAATCCTGCAATGAACCACCAAAATACCAAACGTAAATCCGACACGACACTCCGGTTACTAAACCGGTACAAAAACTAGTAAAAACACGATAAAAATACGATATTTTATATAATAACTACTACTAACATATTTAGATGAAACATAGGAATTAATGACTCGAACTGATATAAAAATACTCAAAATGATATCAGAAACGGGTTGAAAAGTTATAAAAATAACGGTGAATTTTTCGGTTATCACAACCCCCCACTTAGCTTTTGGTCGTCCTCGAGCAAAACAAGCGATAAAATAAAAATGAATGAAGGAAAAATTCATAAAAAGATAAGATGTAAGGAACAACCAAATGATATAACCTTTAGAATTATAACCAGGCGTTAACCTCAATATAACTGTATAACAGAGTGCGTGTGTGACAAGCCTTTTCAATTTCCACTATCCTCTCTTGAATAAATCAAGCAAACTCACTAGTATCCATTCAGACAATCCTAACAACTTTTCTAGGTATAGGTAGTGTGATTTCCACACAAAGTCCTCCGTGTACTTATTAGGATAATCCCTAAAGTATATCATTTAGTTTATCTTTGAGGATAATGGAAGATAACTAAGTTTTCAACCAACTTTTTCTTTTCTTTTCTATTTTTTTCTTTTTTCTTTTCATAGAATACTAACATATCCGAACTCATTGCCAAAATCGACTATCTTGCAAGCGTCATGAGGTGAGATCGAATACATTAATACCTATCTTTTTTTTTTTTTTTTTTTTTTTTTTTTTTTTTTCATGTGTAGCTTATGCCTCATTCCCAAAGCAATAGGATGTTTCGTGATAACACCCTAGTGGACTACAATCATCAGCAATCGGGAGCTTTTAAACCTCATGTAGTGGTATAGGGCGTTTCGTGATAACATACTACCGCACTCAAATCATTGGTAGCTACAACCGACATATATATAGTTTATCTTATTTTGACATTCTTTCTATCACATTCAAACCTTGAGATATTCACGATACATGTTCAAAAGTTAGGTACTAAGTTCTTTGCTATTGTCTCTAGAATAACCACTAGGATATTGAATGGATCTGATTTAAAATTTTCGCTTCAATATCAAAGGCTTACGTGAACAAGGAATTCATGTTACACAAATATATTTGGAATTACAATGCACTTACGGTTCACGTTGGTTATACATATCCAATTTGATCATTACATCTTTAAATCCATGAAATATATACCTTATAAAAATTATTTTAATCAACTAAATAATGCTCGAAAAAGATCAACAACTAAGGGTTTAAACACTTACTGCCATTTCTAGACCATCCTCGACTCTACCCCCCACTTACGATTTTGCATTATCCTTAAACATATTGAGTGAGATAGAGAAGAGAACTTAGCTTATAAACTTGGCAGAAAGATGCTATCAAATCCCGTAACAGCCATGAGAAAGCACGTCCCGAATCCCTGTAACAAAACAAACAAAACAAAGCCAACACGGGACATGGTCCTCGTGCCAAAGTATGCAATAGGGATATGGGAATAATAAGATAATGGCCCTGTCACGTCAGAAAATTCGATAGGCAATATAATAGCTTTAGATGGAAAAAAATAACCCACACGGGTAAAGCACAGAACATCTAAGCATATACGTATCATAGAGAGTATCACATAATCATTTATCGTAGTCATGTCAGCTATTCCTAGTTTCATTTTTTTATTACACACAGTTTTATTAAAGCGGGAATACTCACCACTATACTACAACGACCAGAAATTTGAAACAGACTAGATCATAAAATGAAATGTGTGAAAGAGTATTGAGTCTTTTATACCCAGATCCAAGAGGTTCTATAACCTAAGTCCAAGAAATGATACATTTGAATTTTTATCTTTTGCTCCATCGGGATTTTCGGATAACCACCTAATCATTCCTCTTAATGAAATTCAAACATTCATCCCGAGACTTGGTTGTGCTTTGTGTTCATCTTTCATCTGATTCTACATTTCATTAAGACTAGGCTTATTCAAATTATCATTATTATTATTATTAACGGTTTGCCTCCGGTAGCGCTTTTGTTTAACGTCGTTGGCTCGACTAAGATTCGAAATGATTTAACAAGGCTCGGGATCAGTCAAATGCACAATTTCAAGAGCCTCATCGAATGGTAACTTCTTATACTTTTTTAGACGAAGGCCGTTCGTAATGAACGTTCCATGCTTCGGATGTGTTACCTCGATGGCTCCTGAGTCGAAAACTCGTAATACCGTATATGGTCCTGACCACCTTGACTTAAGTTTGCCTTGAAATAAATGGAAGCGAGTATTATAGAAAAGGACCTCATCACCTACGCTGAAAATTCGAGGTTTGATAAACTTATCATGAAGCAATTTGGTCTTTTTCTTATATTTCGCGAACAATCGTAAGCTTGAAAGCGCGAAACTCATCTAACTCGTTTAATCTGGGCCATCCTTCTTTCACCGATTAATCGTCATCCATATTTAAATTCTTAATCGCCCAATAGGCCTTATGTTCTAACTCTACGAGGAGATGGCGAGGCTTTGCCAAAAACAAGCATGTAGGGTGACATACCTATTGGTGTCTTGAACGCATTGATTCGTGTGTGCCCAAAGCGCATCATCTAGTTTCTTTGACCAATCCTTAAGGTTAGAATTTACTGTCTTCTCCAAGATTCTTTTAATTCCTCGATTGGACACCTCTACTTGGCCACTAGTCTGGGGATGGTAGGCAGTACCTAACTTATGAGTGACCCCATACTTCATTAAAAGCTTATTGAAATCTCTATTAGCAAAGTGACTTCCATTATCACTGATTATTGCTCGAGGTATTCCATACCGGGATATAATATGTTTCTTAAGAAATTTTATGACTACATGTTTGTCGTTAGTAGGTGAAGCAATTGCCTCAACCCACTTTGAAACGTAATCACAGCGACAAGAATGTCTTCGATTCCCGAAAGAAGACGGATATGGTCCCATGAAGTCTAATCCCCATATATCAAATACTTCACACACTAATATCGGTTTCTGGGGCATCTCATTTCTCCTGGAAATCCTTCCTGAGCGTTGACAGGCATCACACATCTTAACATAAGCATATGCATCCTTGAAAATAGTGGGCCAATAGAACCCACTTTGTAACACCTTTAACGCTGTTCTCTCGCCCGAGAAGTGGCCACCGGCCTCTTTATCATGGCAAAACGAGAGAATACTCACTATCTCACTGTCATCAACACATCTCCTCAGATTCCATCAAAGACATAGCCTAAAAAGTAAGGGATCTTCCCACACATATCGGTTCACCTCACTATAAAACTTCTTTTTCTGGTTTTCATCAAACTCAGGATCTACAAATCCACACTCGTAATAATTAACAAAAGGTGCATACCAAGGGTTCCCATTCTTTCCTCTCTGCAGGAAGTTTCCTCTCTTAACCGGGAGCATCGTATCCACTACGAACAACTGCTCATCCCGAAAATGATCATCAATTTCAACCCTAATAGAGTGTTTCTTGTCTCCCTGTTCCATCCTACTGAGGTGGTCAGCTACTACGTTCTCACACCCCTTTCGATTCTTAATTTCTACGTCGAACTCTTGAAGTAGTAAAATCCATCTTAACAAGCGTGGTTTTGCATCCTTCTTGGCAAATAGATATCTCAACGCAGCATGGTCAGTGTGAACTATGACTTTCGATCCAACCAAGTATGACCGGAACTTATCGAAAGCAAAAACAACAGCTAAAAGTTCCTTTTCAGTTGTGGCATACTTTTGTTGAGCCGAGTTCATGGTATGACTTGCATAGTAGATAAGGCGAAACAACTTGTCAATCTTCCGACCTGGACGACTCCTACAAAGATAATCACTCGATCACACATCACTTGAACCCCTTAGACCAATCAAGGTGCTACTAAGATATGAGCGAAGTAAGAAGTTTCTTAAGGGTTGAAAAGCATCTAGGCATGCCGCATCAAAAACACAGGGGCTCCTTCATCAATTGAAGAGTAAGAGGTCTAGCAATGTGGGAAAAACTCGGAATGAATCTACGATAAAAACACTGCATGTCCCAAGAACGAACGTAGAGTCTTGATTAAGTAGGCATAGGAAGCTTAGAAATTACCTCTATTTTTGCTCTATCGACCTCTATTCCTTTCCCGATACCTTATGTCCTAAAACAATTCCCTCGAGTTACCATGAAATGACACTTTTCCCAATTTAAAACCAAGTTTGTCTCTTCACAGCATTGCAAGCACCTTATCAATGTTCGACAAACACTCATCAAAAGTATCACCAAAAACGCTAAAGTCATCCATAAAAACTTCCATGAAATGTTCTATCATATCAGCAAAGATGGCCATCATGCATCGCTGGAATGTCGCGGGTGCATTACACAACCCAAACGGCATTCTTCTAAATGCAAAGGTGCCATACGGACACGTGAAAGTAGTTTTATCCTGGTCATGTATATCGATGTGAATTTGATAATAGCCACTAAAACCATCAAAAAAGCGATAAAATGCATGACCACTTAGACGCTCACAGCATTTGATCAATAAAGGGTAGGGAAAATGATCTTTCCTAGTCTTATCATTTAGCATGCGAAAATCAATACAAAAACCCGTGACCGATAACTAACCGAGTAGAATAGGCACACCTTTTTCATTAAGCTCAACTGTAATGCCTCCTTTCTTAGGCACGACTTGCGTGGGGCTCACCCATTCACTGTCGGAGATTGCGTAGATTATCCCTAACTCAAGCATCTTTACCACGTCTTTCCTCACCACTTCTTGCATATGTGGGTTTAGTCGTCTCTCAAAACCGCCGACCGGCTTGGCATCTTCTTCTAGAATGATCTTGTGCTTGCAGATATCAAGATCGATCCCTTTTATGTCAACCATCTTCCATCCGAAGGCCTTTTTGTGTTTTTGTAAGCGTGGATCAACTTAGCTTCTCGCAAAGCGGTTAGTGCAGATGAAACAATAAGAGGAAGTAATTCATCAGGTTCTAAAAACACATACTTTAAATGCTTAGGAAGTGGCTTCACTCCAGATCGATAGGTGGTTCCTCGATTGACGGCTTTGGCGACTTGCCGATCAAACCGAGCTCTAGCTTCTTATTCCGACTTGCGTCAACAAAAGGAGTTGCCTCCAAATGATATACACGAACTCTCATTTGTGGATCATCATCTCTCTGCGGTGCTTGACTTCATCAAGCATTCTTCCATTGGTTCTTGGTATCCTGCGCAGTTAGTGTGCTCCACAATACAAGGATATATAGCATCAACGGAAAAACAATCACTCTTTTCATCATTAGGATGCTTCATTGCCTTATACACATTTATGGCTACACTTTCTTTCCCGACTCGTAGTATAATCTCTCCCCTCTTAACGCCTATCAAGGTCTCTCTGTGTTCAAGAAAGGCCGACCTAACAAAAGTGGGGTTTTAGAATCCATATCCATATCTAAAACTACAAAGTCAGCGGGAAAACAAACTTGTCTACCTGCACCAACACATCTTGACTACCCCCAGAGGTTTCTAATGAGACCTATCCGCCATCTCAGTAAGGTCATTCTGCTGGCTCTAATGCTCCCAATCCCAACTTCTCATAAACTCCTCTAGGCATCAGGCTCACGAAGCCCCTAGATCACATAGCACATTTTTGAACACAGTTTCTCCAATGGTAATTGGGATGGTAAAAGCTACCTCATCCTGTAACTTGGGAGGTATCTTATTCTCAAAGATTGCAGAACATTCCCACTCAAATGCACCATCTGTTGCATCTTCTCCTTACTCGACAACATTCCTTTTAGAAACTTAAAGTATGGGGGAATGCTCGAAATTGCCTCTAATAGGGGAATATTCACCTCTACCTTCCTTAAAAGATTCAGAATTTTGCACGACCACAGGTCGGGATGTCCTTCTTCTGGTTCCCTTAGGAGGATAGGGTAAAGTATTAACATCAAAATCGGGGAGGAGGAGGAATTCTGTTTTTTCTTACCTCTTTCTTTAGGCGGTGAGGCTTCTTCTTCTTTGATGTCCAAGACCACATAGTCTTTCTTGGTCTTTGCCCCTTCCAATGCTTTCTTATTTGCCTCAGCCAAAGCCTTTTTCGTGGCTTCCAATTCTTTCCTCATTGCTTCCATTCTCTGCTTGATATTGCCAGTCTGTAAATCTTCGATCTCGACTTCACCATACATAGCTCCTTCACATCTAAGCTGCTTTCTCTTTCTCGGCTTTCTCGATTTACGCCTCTTGACCCACAATTCTTTCTTTTGTCACTCGGCCCGACCTCTTTACCACTTCGTGTGAACACAGCATTCACATCCTTTGGGTTCCTTTCAGTGTTACTCGGGAGTCCACCACTTAGATTTGTCTTTAGAGTGTCGGTTATTTGACCTACTTGGGTCTCCAAGTTCGAATGGCGAGAATGTGTGACCACTTTTGCTCTATAGCATTCTTATTTAACTCTCAGAAACATTCTGTCTAATTTCTCCGGGAGTATCTCGGTTGGCCATCTTTTGAACACCGGAATTGTTTGGTTGTTGATTGCTTTGATTATTTCAGTGCGAGATGAGCGTTTGGATGTTGATAGGTGCGAATTATTACTTCTCAAAGATGGTGGCTCACTTGCCGCGATTCTCGATTGTTTTGTCGACTCGATTACGATTCCACCTTGATTTTGATTCCAATATGAACTCGATTTTTTCTTTCGTGTCCTTGTGGATCGAGAGGCGTGGATTCGATTATTCGATAATAGCCTCGGTTTTGATTCGGTATGAACTCAGTTCAGGGATTACGATTCAAGGTCGGTTGTGCGGGCTTTGGTTTTGCCTAAAGCCTTGGTTACGATTCATCGTTTCGATTCCATTCGACTCGACCTGGTTCCAACCTTGATTCTGCGATTCGATTCCATTGCCCTGGTTTCCTTGTCCAACATAATTCACTTCATATTGTTGTGAACCATCACCCATACCATAATCCATTTGTGGCCCTGGCGATTATCAAAGTTTCGATTCCACTTTATTCTTTGGCCAACCTCTTTGGCGATTCATATCCATCCGTCCCATCGCGCAGACATTCATTATTTGTTGGTCATTCGATTGCGATTGTTGTTGTCTTTGGAGTAGGTGTCAACTGTTGTGGATAAGTGGATTTTTCAATGATGCACATTCTATGGCGAATGTCCACCTCACTGAGTTGGCACCGATGTGTCTTCTTTCTTTCTCGACTCCATTCGGTCCATCTTTAGTACCATTTCTTGCATCTTGTCATGCATGGCGATTCTCGATCGAGTTCCTCTTTCAATGACTTTACACTTTCCATTGGGGCTTTCTTTCTTTCGCTCGATCCCCATTGTCCTTCTCCATCTCACGCCGCATTTTCTATACGTCTCATTGCTTGTACGGTGGTAGATTCATAATATCTCCGCCGCTTGCGGAGATTCAAACTTGTTTTGGTCCATCGGCTCTAAGGCCCCTGAATAATATAATAACTTGCTCCACCGTAGAAAAACCGTGTGGGGGCATCTTTTAGCAACCCCTAAATCTTTCATAAGTCTCTTTTAGTGTCTCTCCTCGAGACCATCAAGCGAAGAGATTTCTTCTTTCGAGATCTAAAATCTTTGCCGGAGGAAGTACTTTTCAGAATACTCGTTACGTCGGCCACGTATGTAACGAGTCATTTGCAAAAAGTCGTACCAATCCTTAGCCGCTCCTCTTAAAGCAAACGGAAAAACTATCAATTTTACCGCCTCATCACTCACTCCGTTATATTTCATTGTTCCACAGATCTGGAGAAAGTGATCCAGAAAGCTGTTTGGGTTCTCAGTCGATTTCCCATGGAACAAGGCATGTTCCCCTAACATGTTCAAAATATTTTGCTTAATATCCATGTTATTTGCATTAATTGGGGTACCACAATGGGGTTGTGTCCTATAACTTCTGTGGGGTAGTAGCGTAATCTCGACAAACCCTCGATCCATGTGCTTGCTGAGCCATGTATTGCTGATAAACCGGCTGTTGAGGGGGTAGATTATACGGGTTATACGGGTTTTGGAACCCCTGTTGATTTCCTTGCATCTCAGCATCCGAAGTACTCGATTTACCGTTTCTTGGTCTAATTCGGGTGCGAAGTCCTGTGTATCTGAGCATCTTGTCCTACTCTGTATTGTCCAATCCCTGGCCTCTCGATTAAAGCGCATGCAGATCCCAGTAGCGTAGCCCTGTGTTGTCTTCTCTCAATGGTTCAAGGCGAGGGTCCTCGGTGGAGTTGCAAAATCTTTGTTGCATTACCACCGGTAGTGGTTGAGGTTTGCCCCTCAGAGAGTACATTCATCACTTTGGGATCCTTACCGCTTTTTCTAGTTATTATATCATCCATTTCTGCGGAGGAATTAGAAAGTGATCTTTCTAATGTCTCTCTTTCTTCAAACAAAGGGTTTGGACTAGCGACTAGGATTTCTCCTCGGCGCTGATCGTTTTCTATGACGTGCGTAAGCTTCGATTTCTTGGATGGGTTCGATGAGAGGTTCTTTAGAGCTTGAGTCATTCAGCGGCGAACAAGAAACAACACGAAAACAAAATAAAAGCGACTAAGCCAGGCTTTTGGTCAACTTACAAGATATCAAGCGTTAGTTCCCGGCAACGGCGCCAAAAATTCTTGATAGCAAAATAACTAATCGCTAACTTTAACCGGCCAGTATCGAATCAGCAGTAGTATAGTGATAGCAAGGTCGAATCCCACAGGGAACAACGTTTAAGTACCAAAGTCGACGTAGAACTTGGTTTAGGTCAAGATTGCGGTGGAGAGATATTACACTAGTGCGAAAGTAAAAATTAGCTAACGGTTGTAGTTCTAGTTATTAAAAGGTATAGCGAATTATGATCCAACGAGTTACTTTTACCCCTAAGGAAGACTTGGCGAGGCGTGTTTTAACCAACCTACCTTTCCACGGTAATTTTAACGACATCCACGGGTGCCAACTCAATTGCGGTGTAAAGATCGAACAACTCTCACTCAACACCCTATGTGAAGTTAATTAATTTTCCTTTAGAGAACCGATTAACCCCTAACATGATTACGCTCTTAGAGTCGCTCGAACAACGATGACAAACCTCAGATTGAAAAGCGGTCCTAACAACTAGGCCGAATCTACATAGCGATCCCAAAACCCGCTTTTCCCACATCTCACCGCAAAATACATTTATAGGTTCGATATGTGTGTGATGATGAACTAAATGATCAGTTTAATTCAAAGGCGTTGATTAAGTTTTAGGGCGTGGATTACTCATTAAAACATTATTTTACGCGCTACACAACTCCCGTTTAAATCCCCTTGTATGTTTTACTCGTTTTACATAATTCGACTATACGCACGTTTAGCTATTCATTTTGATGATAATAACGGAATGATTAACGGAAATTATATTAACGATGGAAAGTAAAAGCGAATTCATTTTTTATAAGTACATATATATATTTATATATATAAATATATAGTTAT
The DNA here is from genome assembly GCA_026214975.1 of Gentiana macrophylla. Lineage (NCBI taxonomy): Eukaryota > Viridiplantae > Streptophyta > Magnoliopsida > Gentianales > Gentianaceae > Gentiana > Gentiana macrophylla. The sequence continues at coordinate 114,578,847 of CM047808.1, forward strand.
ATAGCTAATAATATATATAATTGCATAAAAGTAAATATACTATATATATATATATATATATATATATATATATAAGTGCGTAAAAGTAAATACGTAAGTAAATGCGTAAAAGTAAATATACTATATATATATATATATATAAGTGCGTAAATAAAATGCGTAAGTAAAATGCGTAAAAGTAAATAAAAAAAATCGAAACAACGAACTATTGATAACTATACTATTACAACGGTATTTTAATTAATTTATATAAAACATATATATATATATCTATATATATAAGTACACGGCCCAAACGAGATGAAAATACAAAAGAAAAGAGATGAAGAAGATGAAAGGAACGAGATCCATATATATATAAAATTACCCGATTCATAAATTTCTTGATTCAGATCTCGTATTCTTTAGGACATTACAACGACTACTGACCACACCGAGCTACCGATAATTTCCGAGCATTACAACGATACTACCATTACTAAATTTTTTTGGCATAAGGCCGTTACTAAAAAAAAGCGAGGAGATAGATATATATATATATATATATATATATACAGAGTGTATATATATAAAAATGGTGCTTCCTTCGCTCTGCTGATGGCCTCATATATATAGAAAAAGGTTGAAGGCCGGCCCAGGCCGGGTCATAGCCGGACCAGTCCGGGTACCATCATTGCATATGACTCAGCATGATTCTCGAAGGATCGATTGATCAGATTTATGTAATTAAAACTTGTAAAATTCGTATCTTGAGTTGTAGGCCTCCAATAATTATGATTCAAACGTCAAAATTAAGCTCTCGGAAAATTCTTCAACTTTCATGAAGGACACTTCTTCAGAAAACGTCGTTTTGATGGGTCATTCCCATTACGTGTCGTTTGCGACATTTTCCTTAATACAAATCAATTAGCCACTTGACCACCATTTGAGTTGTAGAAGTCCGATTGACTTGATTCAAAATCCATTGGAAATCTTTCTTGAAGATATACAACTTTCATGAAGGATTCTTTTCAGAAAACGCCGTTTTGATGAGCCATTCGTATGTCGTGTCGTTTTGGGATTTTTACTATTACGAATCGATTAGTAAATTGACCATAACTTGAGTTGTAGACCTCCAATTGACGTGATTCAAAGTGCGTTGGAAAGCTTATGTGAAGATCTACAACTTTCATTAAGAAGTCATCCCCTGAAAATGCCTCTAAGATGGGTCAAATCTCCGTTGAAACAGGTTTTGGTTATAAGTATGCAAGATAATTTGATCCATTTGAACTCGTAAGGCTTGTGGCATCTTCTTCTAATCCTCTAAACACATCTTTTAGACTCAAAACATGTCGTTACGTGGAATCTTGGTCAATGTATAATCGCAATGAACCACCAAAATACCAAGCGTAAATCCGACACGACACTCCGATTCTTAAACCGGTACAAAAACTAGTAAAAACACGATAAAAATACGATATTTTATATAATAACTACTACTAACATATTTAGATGAAACATAGGAATTAATGACTCAATCGATATAAAAATACTCAAAATGATATCAGAAACGGGTTGAAAAGTTATAAAAATAACGGTAAATTTTTCGGTTATCAGGCAGCGATCTCAATAGGACCATAAATCGTATATTTGGAATCGACACCAGTGTGTATCGGTTTTCTTTTTTCGATTATGAGAAGGAGGCCGACAAATTTAAGCCCGGGATCACAAGGATTACGTATGTGCGCGCGCCGCTCGAGGACACCCCTTATCCTCCACTTCCATCATTTGCATGCTGGTGCGAGACCGCTTCGATCCTTTCTTTGTGAAGATCTGCGAGGAGATGCGGCGCTTCCTTCCGATTTTGCCGTCGAGGCTATTATCGATTGATGGCTTTCACGATTATGTGCGGATTACGAAGATTGAGCCGGCGTTAACTTTACTGGGGCAATTTTATCTCTTACGTGGGACGACCATTGTTCTGGACAAATCTCCACGAGGGCGAAGACTCCCCGCTTACTATTCCGCTTCCCAATAAGTTTCACAAATGGGGCGTGGTACTGAAAAGTCGAGTCGAAGGTAGGTTGGCCTTTTTTCGAGGCGAGGAGTCCGCGGAGGCAAATCACGCTTTTAATCCTTGACCCCCTGTGAGTGAGCGGCGCTATGTAAAGGGGCGATACGCGTTAATTCGATCGGATGGGGCGGCGCCATCTCGGAGAAATGTTGCACAGGTTGAACTTCTTGACTGGCCGAGCCTTTTGTATGTATGGCGGGCCTAGTAGGTAGGGGAATGCCGTGCCCTTGAGTACGAATGGGTCGAGAGAGTTGCGATCCGGATTTGGATTGGGGATTGCCATATCAACAAATGTTTTCCCTCCGAGTGTCGAGAATGTGGGGCGATCCTTTACTTAGGCCGCTTTGTAACTTTCTTTGTCCACTTGTATTTATTTGTATGTGTTCATTTTGTTTTGTTGGGTTCTAAACCGCTTTCCTTTTGTAGGTATGGATCCAAATGCTCGCGAGGCTCAAAGAAACAAGCTTAATGCGGAGGCGACCAAGGCGACCAATGCTCGGCAGGAGGCTCGAAGAAAGCTGCAGGAAAGTGCCCCGAGCGTGGATGCCTCGGTTGTCGCCGAGACATATAACCGGAAGCTGCGACCTCTTACGCCGCTTGTTGCGACTTCCTCTCGCTTCTTGTTGCGAGCCCAGTCGGTGGTGCCTCAAAAAGACTCATCCCCCGCTTAAAGAGTCGCGACGGCGAAAGCGACCTCAACCGGAGAAAGCGAAGGATGATCGCCCACCCAAACGGCCCGCTCACGGCCCGGTGCATCTTGAAGAGGTTGAAGCTCCGGTGGAGAAGAAGAGCTTGCACCGAGAGTTCTTGCCACAAAAAAAAACCTTGCCTCGAGGTTACTGCGGGAAAGAGGCCCTTTGGTTGGATCAAGCTTTGCCCCAGGATCTTGACCTATCCAAAGCTCGCCGGGTTGGTGAAGCAATTCTTTGATGTGATTCCTCTTGGGCCGATTCCTTTGACTATCCCGATCATGTTCAAGTGGAGATTGGTCGGGGCATACTAGCCCGCTTTGCGGCTCAAGATAATACTCCGCCTCAAGATGAGATCGCGAAATCGAGAGATTTGAGCGCCGATTTGGGATTCTTCGCTTACATGGTAAGACCACCTCTTTCTTCTCTTCTTCCTTTTTCTTTTTCTTTTTTTTTTATTTATTTTTTTGTTTTTGGCCAACTCCCCTTGCTTTCCCTAGCTCGGCGCTCGTTTGAATAGGGTGCTCGAGGAGGCATTGGAAGAGGCGCGAGATGATAAAGGTAGGTGACGGCAGCAAAGGGCGTGACGACAGGCAAATTCTTGCCGAAAGGAAAGCTAGGCACGGTGGCGAGAGTGGAAAAGATGAGGTTAATCTTGGAGGAGCACTCTAAGCTGGATTTGAAATCAATGAGAAAGTTTCCACTTTGACCAAGGATTTTTTGGGGCGCAGGAGAAGATCGCTAAGTTGAGGGTAAGCTCATTGAGGCGGATCTGATTACTAAAGAGGCTTGAGAAGGCTCTTTGAAGAGAGCTGCGAAGAGAGAGCAGAGAGGAAGTCGTGAAGAAAGCGCCGAGGCCGTTGAGGAGGCCAAGTCTGGGGCCATCGCCGCTACAAAATTGAGGATGACTTCTTGACCTCATGGAGCATAGCTTTGATCAGGGTTTTAGTCACTTAGCTCATTGCATCTGGGTGACCGAGGCGGAGAGCACATTACTCTGGAAGATATCTTTGCGGTGGGTGAATACGCACCAAGGTCATCCTGATTTAGTGGTTTTTCACCCGGAGATTCCCCTATGCCAATGAGCTTATTACCTCGTCTGGTGTGACGGCTTGGTCGTGGCGAGCTGTTTGGGATCTGCTCTGTTAATCATGTGAACTTTGAGGCGTTGAAGAAGCCGCCGTCCTCGAGCAAGGCGATGAGTTCATCAGCACCCCACCTACCCCTCATGATCTCTAGATTTTTGGATTTTCCTACGAGCCCTTTAAAAATTTGACTTGTAACCTTGACTATTTATCTTTGTGATTTGCCTGAATTTTGAGTTGTAATATCTTGACAATTTACTCTCTGCATTTTCTATTTATAAGATTTGATTTTTCCGTCCCCGATTTGTGTTGACTATCTGGCGGTCTTTAGCGAAAGGTGTGATAGGCATTACTTTATCCTCTGTATGCGGTCCTCTTGATTTGTGCGAGGTCTTTTACATAATTTGTTGGAGTACGCGGTCACGAAACGTCGTCGTCTTGTCCTAACCATGGTCGCTATGCGGTGTCAATTGTCAAGATTTCCGCGACCCTATGAGCAGTGTTTTGTCAGAAATTTAGCCTCTCAGAGGCGACCTTTGACCGTGTCATTAATCGCTTGAGTTATGACCCCTAATAAATAGGTGTCAGGTGTAACTGTAGCCATAAATTTCGGTCTCTTTATGGTCTGGCGTTCCTGCTGCCTTGGTTATATCCTCCTTTTAGTATAAAAAGGGGAGTACCTTGGAACTCATTCTGCCTCTTGCCTTATACTGAATTTGCTTTCTTTCTTCTGCAATTTGTTCATTATCCTCTTTATTGTTTTATCCCCCCTTTACTTTACGCTATGTCTCACCCAGGGGAAAGCAGCCGGGTTCGGATATGGAAAGCTCATCCTATTCGTGATGTATCCCCTTTCTTCTTTCACGCCTCGGCGTTGCTAAAGATCATTTTTGGCGCTATTTTGAGTGGGTTGAGCTGCGAAGGAGAGGGGTTTAGATCGAGCAAGGTCGAGGGTGACGGTTCTCTTCTGCTGCGTCGTTTTTAAGGGTGGGCGATTTTGTTGCACCACGCTTCGTCAATACTTCCCAATCTGTCAATAGTGAGGAGTTCTATTCCATCTTGTCCGGAAGTTTCTGCGAGGGGATTTGCCCGGTGCATTACCCTTCGTGGCGTCGCGGTCATTTTACTCTGGAATCCATCAATGGTGCCCTGGTATACCGCTTATCGACCCCTTATCCCATTATGAGCTCGCTTGGAACCTTGCCGATGAGTCAAGTAGACAATCTTGCTTGCGACGAGCCCTTCGCGAGCTCTTTCCTGATTATGAGCGACCTCGTGTACTGGGGCCTGCGTCTGATCTTTCTCGCAGCAATCGTGAGTGGAAAAGGTTCATCAACTCGCACGCCCTCTTGTCCACGGATAACGAGGCTGTTAGTGAAGCCGAAGCTTTGCTTTTGCACGCTATTCGCGATCATCGCATTGATATTGATTGGGGGATCTTGATTCATCGGGAAGCGGTTAATTTTGCGGTTTCTATGGACCGACATCGTCGGTTCCCTTTTGCTTCATTAATAACGAAGCTATGCAGCTTAGCGAGGGTGCCAAAGCATTCACTGGATCGTTATAGGTACACTCATTAGATAGAGTGTAACCCGTTTTTTTTTTTTTTTTTTTGAGATCGCAAAGCATGGTAGGCGCTTGATTTCTTTGGAAACAATTGTATTTCTTAATAAAGCGAAGATGGCTCTTTTATTTCGATTTCCCTTTCCATATGCCCCTGTTAAATGCGCGGGCATACATCGCTTTACATATAATATTTTTCAGATTGTCCGCATGCCGGGTCGGTTGTACTCGCGACCTTGGTTGTCACTTAATCACGTAAGTTCCTTTTTGACTATCCGAAAGCGATCCTCTGCAGGCCTTCCCGTTTTCCGATAGTTTTCCCTTCTTGGCCTCGTGGCGGTGGCTTGTCTCTTTCGCAAAACATAATCTCCCACGCGAAGTGATGCCCGCGAATACGTTTGTCGTGATGACGACTTCGCCGCGCTGTTTATAATTGACTAAACGGTTGTATGCTGGATCGCGCTCGCCTCTACTAGATCAAGCTCGAGTTTACGTGCGCGGTATTATTGACCTCGTTATAAAAAAGCGACCCTAGGGTTTGGTAAGGCCATTTCCATGGCGCCATAGCCTCAGATCCATAAGTTAAGGCAAAAGGAGTTTCCTCGTTGTGATTTTTCGCGACGTCCTGAGTGCCCATAGAGCCGCGGAAGGTGATCCGCCGATGACACGCTTTCTCACCCAGGCTCTTCTTTAGTACACTTAGGACTGTTTGTTGGCATTTTCGACTTGCCCATTTCCTTGTGGGTAACACACGGATGATTGCCAATGTTTAACATTGTTTTCTTCACAAAATTTGTCGAATTCGTCTCTCGAATTGAGGTCCGTGATCGGAAACCACAACTCTCGGAACTCGAATCTTGTCCATATTTGATCGAGCAAAAAGTATGTTATATCCCTGGTGTTGGTTTTACCAAGGCCTTAGCCTCGACCCATTTAGTAAAATAATCCTTCGCGCGACGACCACATACTCGCATCCCGGCGACCTTCCTCAAAGGTCCGATGAGGTCAATTGCCCACATGTCGAAGGCCAGGCCGCTACCACTATGCTTTGTTCGACCGAGGGTAGCTCGGGGATCTTGGCGAACCTCGGCAAACATCACATGCCTGGTATATGCTTTGGCGTCTTACGCTAATTTCGGCCAATAGTATCCGGCTAGAGTACTTTCGTGCTAGCGTTCGATTGGCGGGATGGCGCCGACATTCCACCGTGTAGTTACGTTAGAATGCCCGTTACCTCCTCGGTCGCACGCGCATCGCGAAGGGTTTTGAGAATGAATGACGGTAAAGCACATCGTCCATAATCATATATCTCATGACCACTTTTTACCAAGGCCTTAGCCCGCGACGGATCTTTGGGAAGCTCCACAGCTCAATGTAAGATTTCATGATGTCGACCCAACAAGTATTCTGGGTTGAAGTCCATGACCTCGACTTGAGAAATGGCGGGCTCAAAGAGATGCTCGACCATGATGCTAGGATCACACGACGCATCTTCATTGGTCAATTTGGATAAATAGTCGCTTATGATTATCCTCTCGGGAGATGTTTTTGAAGCGGCAATATCTGGTTGCTTTCGAGTTTTTTGACGAGGTTGATATACCTTTGTAATATTTACGCAATGAATGCCGAAAGAGCCATTGATTTGATTCACAACCAAGCGTGAGTCGCAAAATACTGTATATTTTCGACTTTCATGGCTTTGGCGAGCTTTAAACCCGGCGATAGCGGCCTCATACTCTGCTGGTTATTAGGCGGTGAAATCGAATCTCGAGCACGCTCGATTTCCTCTCGATGTGCCCGGCTCTAACAGGATTATCCTGCGCCGCACCCTTTGTGATTTGGCGGCCCCATCGACGTAGAGTTGCCAGCGGTGACTTGGCCTAAAAGGCTCGTCCTCTGTGGCTACCTTATCTGGTTGCATTTGGGGCAAACTGCTCCGTTGTTTCTTTGTTGAAGCTTGTTTCTACTATGAAATCTGGGAGAGCACTGGGCTTTTATAGCCTTCCGAGGCTCATAACGGATGTCGAATTCTGTAAGTTCGATAGCCCACCGAGCGATCGACCGGACAAGTCACGGTTTATGAAGAACTGTCTTAGCGATGCATTCGATAGGACTACGATGGTGTCGCGATGAGAAGTAAGCCCTTAATTACTTAATTTGCGGGCGGCTATAACAACACAATAAGCTAACTTTTCAATATTAAAATAATGACTTTCTACGGGGCTTAGAGCCTTGGAAACATAAAAAAGCGGCCTCGCGAGCCCTCTCTTCTTTTATAAAGCATCGCGCTACGGCCCTATCTCGAGGTCGCCAAATACAAAAACAAAATATCCCCTAGTTTTGAAATTTGGTTAACAACGGCGGGCTTGACAAGTATTCTTTAAGGTCTTTAAAAGCTGAGAGCATTCCATTGCCCAAGAGAAGGTACCCGCCCCTTTCAAAATTTTGAAGAAAAGCGGACTTTTTCTGCAGATTTTGAGACAAACCTACCCAAGGGTGTGATTACGCCGTTTTAGCGTATACTTTCCTTGACACTTTGGTGGGCTCGCTTCATGTTGATTAGGGCTTCGATTTTTGGGATTTGCCTCGATCCCCTCGACTCACCATGAAGCCCGAGAAATTTTCTGCTGGACTCCAAAAATACATTTCGCGAGGGTTTAGTTTCATTGAGTGGTCTCTTATATTGGCGAAGGTTTCGCGAAGGTCCACCAGGTGATTCTCAGCGACTTGATTTTACGACCATATCATCAATTTAGGCCTCCATGTTCCCGCCTATTTGTGTGCTAAAACTCATTCACCATTCTCGATAGGTCGAACTGCATTCTTCAGGCCGAAAGGCATCATCTCGTAGTAATAGAGTCCACTGGCCGCCCTAAAAATTTGTCATCTCTTTGTCTTCATCGCCATTTTGACTTGGTGATAACCGAATATGCATCCGTAAAACTCGGCGTTTGAATCCGGGCGATCCGTCGACCATTTTGTCAATTCGAGGCGTAGCGTGTAAGGTCTTTTGGGGCAAGCTTTGTTCAAGTCTGTGAAGTCGACACACATCCGCCACTTGCCATTATGTTTCTTTACCATTACTACGTTTGCCAACCCGGTGGGATCTGAAGCTCTTTGATTATACTGCCGCTGCGAAGTTTTTTGATCTCGCCTTTTATTGCGATCTCTTTTCCATAGAGAATCATCGCGCTCTTTCTTTGTATTGCTTTGAAGTTGGGGTCGGCACTTAGATAGTGCAAAGCGAGCTCGACTCTACGCCTCATATCTATTACCTCCCACGCCGGGCGCTCATGTTGGCTTTGAAGCCCGATCAATTCTTCCTTTCTCCTCGGTGGTCCGCGATCCTATTTTTATCCTTTGATCGGGATATTTGTCGTTTATTATGACCTCGACCAACTCGTCCTCAGCAGTGAAGTCGGGCTCGTCTCGAACTTGCAATGTTTCAACCTCCACCGCTCTTTCCGGCATTTCATTCAACGTGGCGACTGATCCCGAACCAGGCAAAAACCATCCCTCTGGGTCGCTTGGAGTCGACCACATTCTTTGTCATATAATCGAGGAAAGATCGGGTCGGTGATGGCGACCCCAATCTCCTCCCCTATGTGAAATTTGACCCTTTGATGGGGAGCGGACGCCACCATTTGAAATTTTTTTTCATTTGGGATCCCCAAGATAATGTTGTAGTATGAGGGAGATCAATGACTAGAAAGGTGATCATCTCGGTTCTTCATGGCTCGTAGTCACCCAAAGTGATGCTGAGGTCGACCGTTCCTTTAACCCGCACAGTGTCGTTGGTAAAACCCTCGAGCACCCCGAGGTAGGGTTTCAACTTAGCCTCTCCAAATCCGATCTGTTTTAAACAGTCGAAATAGATGACGTCGCGACCAGCCCCTGTGTCGATCATTACTCTGTTGACACCATGCTTGTCGTTTATTCCGACTTTGAGAATAAGAGGTACTTCCATGGGGCCCTCGCTTGTGGCCAATTCGCTTTTAGTGAACATGATTCCCTTCTCGTTCTCGATAATACTACCGCTTTTCAAAGCGCGCGTGTCTGGTGCATCCGAGATTTCGGTTGATTGTTCTTTGAGGATATCCCCATGGATAACTGGACCTCCTCCCGATAGACGCGGGGTGGCGACCTTGTCCGGTACCAGTGTTCCCGTCTCGCTTATACTTGATCGCTGGTCCTTCGCGGATTAACCTTTCTATCTCTCGCCTTAACGTGAAACATTCATCTGTGATGTGACCGTGGTCCTTGTGATAGTCGCAGTATTTGGATTTGTCGCGACTATCGGGATCACCCCTCATAGGTTTGGGCTTGTCAAAATGTTCGCGGATTTTGAACAATATTTGAGATGCTTTAGTGTTGAGCGGGGTAAAATTGTCCTCGCTGAATTTATAAGGCTTTTTTGTCTCGCGGTCGTGGTTAGCATCTCGCCCTTTTTCCTTCTTACGCTCCTCTGCGCGATCCTCTTTCTGTGAAGGCTGTTCTGCTTTGGGCTTCGCCCTCCCCGAGGACGGCGCTTCGCTGACTCCCATCATTCGAGCCCTTTCCAACATTTCCCTGAGACCCGCTTTAGGGGGCCGCAGGTTGAACTCAGTTTTCATTGGACCCTTGGCGATCCCTGTGAGGAAACATGTGACAACTGCATCATCCGGAATGTTTCTTGTCTGATCGTATATTACGATGAAAGCGTTCATAATATTCTTTTCGGACTCATGTCCTCCCATGCGAACCAGATAGGTCCTCTATAGTTTTCTTTGGTCTACTCGCATGATTCAAACTCTCGGCGAATTTCTCGAGAGATCCTCCAGCTTTTTCTTGAGCCACGGGAAGTCCACGTATCAAGAGGCGGCCCTATCACGCATGCTTCCGACTAAGGCGATGCACGAGGCAGATTTATTTTGGGTCGCCAGGTGATGCGACCTTGGAAAGCGGTGAGCGGTCGTTTGGGCAAGAATTTCCATTGTAGTAATTATATTTGGGATAGCTAACCTTTTCGTGACCGGTAGGCAATGTTTCGTAATTCTCTTGGCGAGCACGTCGATTCACGAGATTGAGGCGGCTCTCTCATTTGGTCTTGACTTTTTCAAATCGGCGAGCTCATTTTTCATTATCTCCATCTCATTACGCCGCCAAGCAGGTGGTCGGCCGGGTCGCAGCAGCGCTACTGTGTATTAGCCTTCTCGGCTGCGCTCGACTCGCGATCTTCCGACTCCTCCCGGCGACGAGCTCTTTTTTCACGGATAATTATGCGGGCGTCCGGTGCGTCCCTGTCTCGTCGGGAAGAAATCCTCCTCGGGAAGGCCGAGGCGACTTGGGGCCGAGGCCTTGTCCTTCTCACCCAACCTTTTGAAAGCCGAACCTTTTTCGTGTGATTTTTCCTCACGATGGTCGCGATCTGGGAGAACCGGAAGTCCGCACAGCGTTTTCACGGGTCGCTTTGCGGCTGATGGCGCACACTTTCTTTATCTCGATCCGTGAATCGGCTCTGCCGACCCTTATTCACCGCCGCGGGAGCGATTTCATCTCTGGGGATTTGGGGTCGTATCGACATTGGAGCTTGGCCTTTGCTGCAGGCGGAATTGGCTAGGTACATAGTTTCCGCATACCTCGCGTATTCCCTTATTTCCGCAATCTCCGGATCTTCTTGGAGATCTGGCTCTGGCCTAGGGGTTGATCTATGGCTTTGCTGCGATCGAGATGATCCTCAAATTTTCCCATCCAATGCTGCTACGACCTCTCTTGACTTAGCCTTCTGATTTATCAAATTTCGGGCATCGCTAGGGGCCAAAACTCCCCTTTGTGATCCTTCCCCACCCGCTTGCGTAATCTCTTGTGTCTCTACCGCGACATCAGCTTGTATATGTGTTTGTACAACGCCTCGCAGGAGTTTGGGGAGTTCGATTGCCCTTTGCTTCGATCCACGAGTTATGACTATTCTTGTGATTAGGACTCGCTGAGTCGGACTTCCGGCAATCGATATGTGATTTCTATATGATGGAGCCGGTCAGGTGTTGCCGTTTTGATTTTGTGTGGAGTTATGGTGATGAAGCTTTCGTTTCCCGATAGCACGGAGCCAAGCGATGATGTATAAATCGTCGTCACGGTGTCCTTGCGGTGTATAGGCGGTGGATATCGGGTTTGTATTAAGGTGGTGTGATACTCGTGGGTGGCGGTGTGGAGGAATAAAAATGGGATGAGCTTTGGCTTGCAAGTGTAGTGTATATTTCATCATCTTCTAGTTTACAATGACCACACCTTTTATAGAGGTGGGTAACTTAGGGAATAAGTAATCTATTAGACATTCCACTAATGACTAGGTTTAACTTAGATATTAAGTAAGGCGAAATATCTAAGATACAAGTGGGGAAAAGATCTGGATCAACGGCGGCCATCTTTACGAGGTCGCGCAAGAGCAAGCCTTTTTCTGCCTCGCCCTTGGCGCCCTTCTTGACTTGCTGGATGAGATCCACAGGATCTGTTGCACTTTACTGGGGCCGCAAATGCTTTGGTCGCGGCGAGGTGAGACACTGATGGCCGCCCTCTTTGCGATCTCTTACGTCATGCCGGAGGATGGCGCGATGGGTTGTCTCCCCTTTGTTGAGGTGGGGAATTATTTATACCCATCAACCATGACTACAGAAATTGCCCCACACGTCTCCTCTGAGAAAGATGCCACAACGGAGGAAACATGTACATAAAAGTGTTGTTGAACATTCCACATTTGCATTTGTATTAGGTTATTTGAACATCGAAATTAGAGGGTCATTATATTTAAAGTGCTTATAATAGTATATTTGTTTTTGCGACTGAAAACATGAGACATTGGTGGGAAGATATACGAGATGATCGACATTTGCTCTATCAAGCAACTAGGAGTAGTTCCAGAGCTGCGCAGGGGTGTTTCTTGTCATGATTATATATGTCCTAGTTGTCAAGTAGCTATTACTTTTCCTAAGATACAATATTTTGTATGGTATTTATTCTCTTTTGGGTTGCAACCTAGTCTTTAGTTATCTATTTGGTTTTATAGTTGATTTTGATGCGATTGTAACTTTGTTATGTTTGCCTTCTTACTATGGATGAATTTGGATCACTTATTAGCTCATGATCTTTTGCTTTTGATTACATTTATTGTTAGCTTTTGCTTTGCTGCGTGTGTTGTTTTTCGATTCTCTATCGCTTGTGGGGTTGCAAGCAACTGGACCTTTGTAAGGTAACGATGTTTTGCCTCTGTATGCGTTGTATAAATCATACGGAGCATGGGCTGTTTTTATATTTCCGATTCTTTGCTTTTGATAATTTTAGTGCATCGATCACTATTTTAGTGCACCTGGTTATTGTTTGAGTGCGCCTAGTTATTGTTTCAGTGCACCTGATTACTTTTGGTTCGATTTTCTTTTACCTTTAATCTTCTAATCTCTATGGATAACCGTCTCGAAAGGAAAGAAAGAAGAAAGAATAATCATGGAATAAATCCTAATTGCATGAATTATTTGATGGGTTGTTTGAATTTGTGCATATGTAGATTCAATTTAGACTCATTTCACTTTTAATGATTTTAGTGCATCTGATTACTATTTTAGTGCACCTGGTTATTGTTTGAGTGCACCTGATAGATGTTTTAATGCGTCTCCTTACTATTTTGGTGCACCAAATGTTAGTATCTTTTTAAATGATCAGAAAGAGTAAATATTACAGAAAGAGTAAATATTAGTGTAATTTATTGAACAAGTGCAGAAATATAAACTAGAGAATATGATCCCTAACGCAATCTCATAAAAACATTGACATCCACTTTGTTTCCAAATACGTACATGCATACATTTACAATTCACTTTGTTCAAGACTATCTTCATCCTTAAATCATTGAAGACCTTGTTCCAACTAATTGGACTACAAACCCTTTTAATAACATGACTAAAATCAAACACCGCAAAAAAACAAAAACAGAAAAATCATAAATCCTACAAAGTGCAACCTGAGTGCATCTGATAGAAATTTTAATGTACCTAATGCATTTTTTAATGTAACTACTAAATTCATAAAGAAAAGTGTTTATTAAAATGTTAAAAAAATTTAAAAAGGTCTTTTAAAATATTGCTCTCGGGATTTAGATGTATAATATTAAAAGACATAAAATTTGTTACCTTTCGAAAATTCATATCCCATCTGAGTAGATCGAGCATTGTGCGAGAACGGTATTCATCCAACACGCACAAAGAATCATAGATAATATTATGATACAAAATTATCATAATTAAATAAATCATTAAATCAAGTTGACTATGCATACCTTGAAATAATTTGTGTTGGTCCATAACGTTTCATCGAGTTGTAGCTTCCAAAAATTTAAAAGACATACACTCCACAATCATACCTTACAAATTGAGCATAGAAAACAAGCATGCAATTTTTTTTAACAAACTTGTTTCATGCCTATGTAGAATAAGAAACATAGGAAATTATATATAAACTGAAGTACCCATTCTTTTGCTGGGGCACCTTAACATTCACCACTTCAAACATGTTCATCCCTTTTAACTTATCATAACCAACAAAGTTTTCGTCGATAGCCAGCTCAACATTATAAACCTTGCAAAAGTAACACGATAAACTCAGACACCAAATCAAAAACAAAACCTCATTTCCATCGACACATCTAGGAACCAATGCAGTTACGCAGCAGTTAGCATGCGAATAATAGAAGCAGAGTAGAAGAAGCACAGAAAGGGTGCAGAGCAGCAAGATACCTGTTTTGCTTTGTGTACCCGAGACACTTCCGAGACACATAACAAAACAACAACAAAGAACATCCAAATATTTACCCAGGTACATTTTAGGCTCTAAATACACTCCAAACAACATTCTCAGATTTACCTTAATACAATAGCATGATATGTCAAGGTTTGAACACAATACATCTAGCCCACCTAACAATGCATCTACTAGTGCATCAACAATCACACTTTTGAAAATAATCACAGCCATGAGTAAATCATTAGCGTAATACTTAAAACTTATATGTATGTTTTAGACAAGAAAAAAAACTTACCACTTCACTGGCAAAGTGATTCTTTGCAACCATTTTCCTTTTATGCATTAGTGAGTCTAAGATGAATGTTGTCTTCTTCTCCAAATCGCAAACACAGCAAAACCAATGGTCATCGTTTAATAGAGGAATAAACACATGTGCAGTGGTGAAGAAAAAGAAAACAAATGAAGAAAATGGTACGGTATAACGTTACAAACTCTTGTTTGATGCATAAACATTATACATAGTTTTGTTTTTTTTTATTACTTTTTTGATGTCTTTTCCATCATTAGGCATGTAATGCAACTTTATATATGCATTGTGAAGTGTTTTTCTTCCATCTGGATTCAAATCCTGAATGGTAGAAAATGCAAGTTAAATTCTGAGAATAAAACATTCTCAGGAAACTATACAAATCTGTTTGTGTTTAAAATTTTACCTTAACAATTGTAGGCATAAAGAGAAACTCTGGATTCGAAAGAGAACATTTAATTCCAACAATATCAATCACCTAAAATACGATAAGTGTTAGAATATATAATGAGAATGAAATGAAGAGCTGTTTGACTGCACCTGGTTATTGTTTGAGTGCAGCTGATTACTAGTTTTTTTGATGCTTATAATGTATTGATTAAAGGATGTCAGAATATATAATGAGAATAAACGTAGTAAAGCTTTAGAATTAAACTAAAAAAAGTTTACAAATGCAAGTAAACTTACATTATGCATTATCCACAGGCGTGGCTTTAAACTCATCATCCCTTTTCGAGTGACTTGCATCCACTCGGTATCGACAAGACTAAAAATATAAGTAAGACGATTACATATTGACAAATAACCTAATAAGCAACATAAACACATAAATAAAAAATTTCTTACATTGATGCATTGTCGCCTTTATGAACAAATTCAGTAAGATGTGCATCCGTGTATTCTATACGATTTGAGGGTGCTGGCTGACTATTACATGAAAATAAGTGTCTTATATTAGAAAAGACGGAGTAAACTAGTACATAAAAGTCTAAGAACACATGTTATGAAAATGGTTCAAATTACCGTAATCCGCAAGTCATAGAGTGAGCAAATTGTTTGATTTTAAAATTCAGGATGTTTTGGTCAGGATCCGATAGCATGCTCTACAGCTAAACTTCTTCAATTGAGCACTCTGAACAATATAACATGTTCCTTCCTAGTGAATTTTTTTGATTGAAATGAATATTGTAAAACAAAGTAATTTAAAACTAGTTCTTACATCTTTAAAGCATGGAGTGTATCCTTGCTTCATGCCTTTGTAGTGTCCATGAACGCATCATGTAAACACCGAATCTACACCATCAACAATATGAGGTTTCGCACGAACTCGAACATCAAACCTAAAGAGGTTTTCACAAGCTTTTGCTTTCCCTTTCAATATCTCACCCATGAAAGCCAAGCTGTGTCAAATGCGAATAAAAAGAACATATTATAATAAAAAAACTTATTAGATAATGGGTACAAAAAGTTGAAACACATACCACATGTTTTACATAGGTACCATATTTGACCGACTTTGGTTTCATAGCATGAATAACTTCAAGCTTTGATTTTCCCAAGTTTGCAATGTAAGAGAATAGGATTGGGATCGACGTGGGTAAGGTGGGGCACAAAAATCTGTAGTTACAAAAGTGGACATGACTTCAAAAACGAAAATAAATTTTAAATAAAAAGCATATGCTTTACAATCTATTTACCAGGTCTACATCATTGAAATTGATCTCCACACCATCAGTGGGCTGAAAAATACAATGTTTGTTAGAAAATATAAGCATAAAATTGACGTTGTTTTTAAATTTAAAAAAACATAGCATATAAGAGCTTACATCAACGGATGATGACAAGTAGAGAAACAAACGTAGGGGGGAATCACTAGACTTGTTATACTCTCCCTTGTTTAAAATGTCACACGGACATATATATAGCGAAGGAGAAACATTATCTCCAACGACTAAAGATTTCAAATCTGGCGGGTCAATTCATGTTTGCCATCACAAGAGAATTTCCTACACAAAAACAACATGGTAGATAATGCATAAAGGCGGGAAAAAAATATTCTAATGCATCTAATATAATAAACAATGCATCTAGTACTTGAAAAAGTGCATCCATCTACTAGCACAAGTTTCTCAAACACACCAAGAGACATCTAAAACAATAACCAGGTGCACCAAACTAGTTACCAGGTGCACCAAAACTACTTAACAGGTGCACAAAAACATTAGCACTCCGAAAAGTGCACATATCACAGAAGAAAATACATATAGTAGTTCAAAATGTGAACTCGATGTGTTAGAATAAAAATAATTGTAAAATTAGAAGACCAACCTCCACATTACGACTCTAAACATCAACTTTTAAGAGGTCAATTTGAATTATCGAACATGACTCAATTTGAATTATGGTACCTTTGGCTAAATAATAACACTAAGAGCGAGATGCGATTTCACGAAAATAAAGTAAATAGTAATACATATGGCGGTGATATAACAAAAACAAACCTCTCATCGAGTTGTCTAAGAGAGCATAATCAATCACATACTTCTCAAGCTTAGTCAAATGAGAGAAGATGTCAATGTTCTCTCTGCAAAAGCGGTGATCGATAAACATTAGAACGAACAACGTTCCGCTTCGCTTTCAAATTTTCCTCATGCTCAACTTCACGAGGAGGTGTCCTTTGTACCAGTTCCACTTGCAATTGGTCTTTGGTGATGGTGACTAGAAAATGAGTCTTCTTCATTGAGAGCAACATCAAAGGCCACTGGTGATGCGTTATATGCACCATTTCACTATGTGTGCCACTTCCACTTGCAAGTGCAATTCGTGATGAACGCCTAAGACAACTCAAAGGAGTGGCTGTTTCAGGGGGACACTGCTGGCTCCCTTGGGTGGTCTCTTGGGTGGAGTCAAAATCAGAACCCAAAAGATCGAAAGATGGCACCGTAGGGTCGACAAAATGAACCTTCTTCTTCTTTACCTCTCCCTCTTGCATTGGACGCTTTCCTAAAGTTTTCTCAAGCTTGAGGAACACTCTCGATATGGCCGTCGATTATTTCGCCAAAAGATCAGCATTTTGAACCTAAAAAGGAGTAAAATTTGATAACATAGCTCGAGAATAAGAAGGATGATGACAATAATGATAAATAAGAAGATAGAGAATAGCAATATGCCTTTTCATCATTTTCTCATCTCTTTCAACTTCCTGTCATCTAACTTTTCCTTTTCCTCCTAGCCTAGCCATACATTGCCTTCTGTCTGGTAGCAATATACCCATCACAAGCTATACGCCGGAGAAGCCATCCGCTTAACAAAATCGAATCGAGTTTTTCACAATTGCTTTCCTCAACTGGAAAGAAAAGTTATCATACGCCTTGGCAAACTCCAAGGCCGCTTTGAGCCAACAACTTAACCGAAGAATTATCGTTATGATCTTCTTTAGCATCGTTCTTCTCCTCCCGCTCATCTTTTTATCCTCCTTATCCTCCATTGTCTCTTGCTTTTATCCATCTCGTCCATAACTATAGGACCTTACACACACTCTTTCCAAAACCAACATGTTTTTCTTCCTTCATCCTCCTTCTAATTTCATCATTGCCCCAATTTGCAAGCGTTGGCAAGATACGTTCAACGATCCTCCATCTAAAAACAACTCTGTCAAGATATATAAAGACCAAAACCATTATCGGACCCTTATACACCAACGTAGAACTAGCTTGATATTACCTTTGCCAACCATCTTTTGCCAATTACAAATAGAGGTAACACCGCTTCTAGTAAATGAACACCAATTGAAATTCGATGCATTTGCCGATCTCCGCCTAAGAATTTCAAAGCGAAGAAGATCACTGTCCCCCTTAACGCCCATCAAAAGTGTAGATGCGATATAAACTATAAAATTTCTCTTGAATTCCACACCTCCCGCTCATTTGTGAAATTAATTTGTCCAACAATGATCTCTTCAAAACTTTAGGAATACAACCAAAGCAGTAGCAACCATTTCATTTTTTTTTCCTCTAAAAAATCTTCGATTTTTCACTCGACGTGGTTTCATACAACTCAATGGAACCCATTGGTAACCCGATGCAATATGAATGTCCGTGTCTTTTATTTGAAGTTGATTGTTCATCGGTGAACACGCTTAGTGTTAAAGTCCGACAACAACCAACAGTACTAAAGCGGTAGGAAGGCGTGTCCGTTTTCAACTTCAGCAGACCACCAAAACCAATGGCCTCAATGTCCCGTATTTGCTCATCACTTGGACAACTTTCAATAAATTTTGTGATGGCGAAGGAGACATCCTGGTTTTTAAAGTAATGGCTTTGCTTGTCGAAGGTGAATCGTTGTTATGGTGCTTCATCTTCTTCGAAATTTGTTTGGCATTCCCTAACTTCACAATCTCCATCCTCTTCATTTGTCACAAGCTGCATTCAAACAAAAACCCCTAAAAATCAAGATTTAAAATCGGATTCAAACAATCAAACCAGAGTATAAAAATCGTAAAATTAAGACATCAAAACATCGCAATCCATCAGACTATCTTCACAATTGAAAAAGAAATGAATAAAAACACAGTAAGTAGCTTGAAATAACTGGTCGAATCAATACCTTTAGATCAATGAGGAGAAAGGAAAACGTCTCGAGAGAATTTGATGAGACAACAATCGTAATGTCGTTGTTACGAACTCGTCGTCGCCGGAGTGTAAGGAGGAAGGAGGAAGAGTGTTGGAGGCGATGTAGACTTCGGAAGTTGGAGAACCGGAGGAAGGAAGAGGAAATTGCGTGGGTTCTGCATTTTGAGATGGAGGAAATCGAGGATAATGATCTTTGAAAATTGGAAACTTCGTAAAATGAGGGTTTTAATTAGTAGTAAATCAGTTGTAAGCGTGGATCAATAGGTATGTATAAGAACCCATTTATATATATATATATATATATATATATATATATATATATATATATATATATATATATATATATATATATGGGTTCTATTTGACCTCTCTATTAATACTTGCACTCCACTTACTACTTGTCTTACAAAATTTTGCTTTTAAGACCACAATATTATTTTGATTATTTTATATTTCTCACACTACACGATTAATAAAAAATTACTACCTACACCACATAATTTTGAAATTATAAACAAGTCCTCCTAAAACTTAAATAAACAATTCTCTTTCACCAAACTCTTCTTCCTCACCCCCTCACCAAGAACCAGCCGCCACTACCATTCTCCTCCCCACCACCAGGTCCACCACCAACCACCAACCACCGCCATCATCAACCCACCACCAATCAACCATCATCAACCCACCACCATCATCAACCATCAAACCTCCATCACCATCATCTTCTTCCCTCGCCGCCCCCACGGCCACACCTGCAAATTGGACAACCCATTCCCCAACTGCCCTCCCTCCTCCCGTCCACCCTTTCCTACCAAAAATCCTCCAATCCCATTGCTTATGTAAACCCATCTCCCCCTTCTTCCTTGATTCGACCCTATTTTAAAAAAAAATCTGAATCGCGATTTGGAAGAAGAAAGAAGAGAGGAAGAAGAAGAAGAAGAGAGCTGCGATTTTATTTCATTTTTTGGCAAATGAAGAATTGCGATTTGGATGTGAGGAGGAAGAAGAGCGGCGGCCGGTGAGGAGGAGGAAGAGAGGGGGTGGTGGCGGTGAAAAGGGAGGAGGTGAAGATAAATTGGGGTGCGATTTGGGGGCTCGATTCACTGCGATTTGGGAAGAGGATTTTCGATTTGGGGTGGTTGAGGAGGAAGAAGGGTTCTTTATTTTTCAGAGGAGGAAGGCGGCGGTTGGAAGGTGGGGAATAGGAAGGAAGATGAATTATGGTATTTGGTTTGGAGTAGAAAAGAGAAATTTGTTTTTGTATTGTCTAAGGACTAAAGTATAATTATTTAGGGATTAAAGTGTTCTTTTTTTCTTTTCTTATTTTTGTGTGGTGTAATAAGTAAAATGGAGGTGTGTAGAAGTAAAAAAAAAAAAAAAATCAAATAATAGGTGTAAGTAGTAAATAGGGAGTCCAAATAGAACCCTATATATATATAGTGTTATTTATTTATAAGGACGTGTTTTGGGACTTAATTAGACACTTAAGACACATTTAAAAGATCATTAGTTATAAGGACGGATTTTATCCAACTTTCCTAAATTACCCCCTTCACACCCACCGTCATTACTCTCAATAGAAAAAGAGGGCAGACGCAACGGATCTCACCTACCATTGATGATATTGAGTGGGTTAAATGGCAGATCGAGAGGAATGGACTGCACATGGTGGAAAATGTTCTCCGCAAAGGAATTAATCCTCGAACTCGTGAGCAAAGGAATCTTGCTGTCTTGGAACGTATGGCTAAGATTGAAGCTGTTGATGCTGCAATTGGAGTTCCTATACCTATAAATCCGCTAGATTTGTTGCATATGGCTAAGGAATTTTAGGCCTCCTGTGCTCAATCCGCTGCTTCCTCAATGAAATTGAAGTCGGGAAAGCTTATTCCTGCATTTCCGACCTCCAAGGTTAGTACTTAGAACTCTATTTCAAGTGAGGCACCTGATGTTGTCCAAGTTTTGGAATGTTCTACTGTTGTTGAAGCTCCTGCAATTGTTGTGGGTCTTCAAGCTGTTAGAGCTGCGGCACATGTTGTTGATTCTGCTGTGATTCACTCTTCTAGTGAAATTGGTGTTGCTGTGAATGATTGCATAGTTATGATGCGGCTATTTGTGAGGTTGCACCTGTTTCTTGTGGGTTATCACTTCTGCTGCTGTTGATTTTCCTACAAATGGTAGTGGTATTGGTTTCCCCATGTTTCAGAGTCATTGGTTTTATTTGGAGAAGAAGTGTTTTGTACGTTTTTTTAAAGTGCTTTTATGACAGGAAAATGAGTATACAAATGTTGTAGATTTTCTGCATTCAGATGAAGCGTGTACTACTGTGTGGGGCTATGCCCCACCACCGATTCAGTATAATTTTGTGAGAACAGAAACTTATTTTAATGGAGTCTATTCTCTGCTGAAAGCTTCAATGGAAGTAGAGCTATTTCCTTCACATAAGCGCTGCAGCATCCCATCTGTCAACGAAATGTAAGATTAAAGACTATTGAATCTTGTAAAATCTGATGACTTTGAATCATGAATCTCATGATTGCATTATTGAATTTAGTAAAAATCTTGTTTTGTTGTTTCGGCCCCGCTTCAATTATTTTCAGTATGTCAAAATGACTTTCCCTCAAACAAGTAGCCGAGTTTGCAGCATGATTCTGATTCAACCTTTTTTGCTAGTAAATGTGTCCATTAGAGAGCTTCTATTGTTGGAGAGATTTGATCTGTAATGAAAGTGTTCTTCCCTTTATATCAGCTTGTCTGAAAAGGCAAACTTACTCGGTGAACGCATAGAAAGTCAGCTGCATACACGAAACCTGAAATTAGTGCAATGGTTTAAAACATTTCAAGTGCCACACATAGCTGGACAGTTCATTCCTTTATTCAAGAAGTGGTCAATAGATTATGCTGGAAGGTTGGTTTGTGGCTTTTCTTCTTGTGTTTTAAATAATAAGAAAGACAGTGTGTGCGTGCGCACGCATGTCTCTCTCTCTGTTTTTGGACATTTAACTTGAGAAATCATCCAGTGGTGTTGCAGATATTATTTTGGCAATAAGTTGTTGTTCCGCAATTAGGAAGTTATGCGCTTCACGAGTTTCTTGTCCCTTATTTCCTGTTTGCTTTGAAGATGGACTAGCTGAGCTTATGAACTTGTCAAACACGCTCGTTTCTATAGACAAATTGCAACTTTCATGTGAAGCAGGATTTGAAGAGGAATTTCTGTCACATTTCGGCATAAAGATTTTCCCGTCTCATGATATGGACGATATAGAGTTTTGGATAGGATTGATGCAGAAGTCATTTTTTTTTGTGTAGACTGAACCTCAAACTCTCATTTTACCTTATATTTGTAATCTCATTTTGATTATTTCGAAAATGAGAATTCTGTCATTTTCCCAAGTTGAAGCCTTCTCCACACATAGAATTGTGCTGAATGTTTGAGTTTAATGACTTTTTTTTTTGAAGCACTAAGTATTCATTCTCATCCGAGATATTCAGCTCCTGCTTGATAGCACTAGTTTTGGCAGTCTTTCCCACTTTTGTAGAAAACATAATGGTGTATGTTTTGTAACAGATATTGAATAGTCTTTACTAATGCTTTGAGGGTGGAATTGCATCCACAACAGCAAAGAATAGATTGGTTAAAGTAAAAGCAGGTCCAAATTCATGGCCTTTACTAAAGCTTTGATTAGTACTGTGGATCACTTAGGGTCTGTGGCATATAAAGTTGATAGTTTGTTGGATGAAAAAGTTAATGAATTTTCATCTGCAAGGCTTCAGTTTTCTGGCATTGAACAGGTACTTTGCCTTGTAAATGGGCATTTCTCTTTTTGAAAAATCTTCCTAATTTCGGGACAAAAAGTTCAACAAAAATGTTGATGTCACTGCATATTTGATTGCCGATGTCACTACATAAATTGTTGAGGTCATTCATATATGATTGCTGATGTCACTGCATAAAATGTCGATGTCACTGCATATGTCGTTGCATATACAATTTACAAAGTTTTTGTTTTTGCAATTTGGGTGTTGATGTCACTTCATAAAATGTTGGTGTTATTGTGTGTCGCTTCATAAGGTGTCATTTCATAAAATGAGATATCAGAATAGAGAGGACGAAAAAAATATGAATTTTAATGAAAGAATTATGTTGATCGGAGTTTTATATCAAAAGATATAGCCGTTTGAAGTCGAATTTATAAAGAAAAAAAATCGATTTTCTGAAATTAATTCGGAAAAATGTCAAATGAGATATCAAAATAAAGAGGACGAAAAAATATTAATTAGGGTGAAATAATTATGTTGTTCGGAGTTTTATAATTTGATACTCCCTAGGCTCGAGGTCGAATCGACTAAAAAAGATCGGGCTCGCTTGAGCCATAAAAAGGCAACATCGAACTCGACTGGCTAAGTACTCGATAAAGCTCGACGCGGCTCATAAGCTCGATTTCCCTTGAAAAATCTTCCTAATTTCGGGACAAAAAGTTCAACAAAAATGTTGATGTCACTGCATATTTGATTGCCGATGTCACTACATAAATTGTTGTTGTCATTCATATATGATTGCTGATGTCACTGCATAAAATGTTGATGTCACTGCATATCTGATTACCGATGTCACTTCATAAAAATATGAATTAAGGTGAAAGATTTATGTTGATCGTAGTTTAATATCAAAAGATATAGCCATTTGAAATCGATTTTATGAAGAAAAGAAATCGATTTTATGAAATGAAGTCGGAAAAATATCAAATGTAATCACGGTGTTGCTTCATCAAATGTCACTGCATATCTGATTGCCGATGTCACTGCATAAATTGTCGATGTCACTGCATAAATTGCCGATGTCACTGCATAAATTGTCGATGTCACTGCATAAATTGTTGATGTCACTGCATAAAATGTTGATATCACTGCATATATGATTGCCGATGTCACTGCATAAAAATATGAATTAAGGTGAAAGATTTATGTTGATCGTAGTTTTATATCAAAAGATATAGCCATTTAAAGTCGATTTTATGAAGAAAAGAAATTGATTTTATGAAATTAAGTCGGAAAAATATCAAATGTCATTCATATTAGTGCTGTAAACGAGCCGAGCCGAGCCGAGCCGAGTACCTGATGTTCAAGCTCGAGCTCGTTTATAATCGAGCATGCTCATTTCGGCTCGTTAAGACAAACGAGCCTAAAAAGCTGTTCGAGCTCGGCTCGATAGAGAAGGAAAATGTTCGAGCTCGAGCTCGAGCTCGAGATCAAGCTCGCGAACAGGCTCGAACTCGAGCTCGGCTCGTTCAATAGCAAATTTTTTTAGGGGATCGTTCAATAGCTCGGCTCGTTCGATTGCTCGTTCAATAGATATTTGATATTTGTTTTATATATTTATATATTTATTATTTATATTATATATAATATATGTTCACGAACACTAACGGCGTTCGTTCACGCAGCGCTCGTGTTCGTTCGTTTACTAAACGAAAGCGGAGAACACATTCGAGCTCGGCTCGATAACATAAATGAACGAGCTCGAATGAGCTTAAACGAACCGAAGTTCGAGCCTTGTTCATGAACGTTCGGTTCGTTTAACACTCTATTCATATATGATTGCCGATGTCAATGCATCGCGGTGGTGAGATGCATCGCGGTGTCTCTGCGTCGGGGTGGCCATCGATCGCGGTGTCTCTCCAACGGGGTGGTCATCTGATCGGGTTGCCCCTGCATTCGCGATGGCCAATCATCGCGGTTGTCGATCATCGCAGTATCATTTCATCTCGGCGTCTCGCGATCGCGATTTGTCGGTCAGATCGCGGTTTCACTTCATCACGGTAGTCAATGAAAAAAAAAGAAAAATAATTTTCACTGTCCGCCGAACAAAAAAAAAAAGAAAAAAAAAAACCTTTCAGCGTCTAGCTGAATTAAAATAAAAAAGAAAATTAAAAAAAAATGCGTCCTTTTTTTTATTATAAAGAAAAAAAAATTAACAACAACATTACACATTATGGCATTAAGCCGCCTGTTGCTTCTTTTTTTATTTTTTTATTTCTTTTCTTCATTAAAACTATTTGGGTCTATCTACCTAATTTTTGTCCTTATAAATAAGTGTTTGTTTTGAGTGTCTTTTTTGCCTAATTAAATCCAATATGCGTCCTTTTAAATAATTGTCCCATATATATCTATATATATATATATATAATTTTTTTTTATTTTTTTCTGTGTGTTTTTTTTTCCCTCATGTTCAGAACTATTGGACTCTGGAACTTGTAAGGAGATAAACAAAACCCTCTGAGAGATAAACCTCCGGGAGACCGCCGGCAACTACTCCATTTCTACATCTGCTTGTCCATTCGCCTGCTGCTGCAATTTTTTTACCTTTATACTCGGTCCCTGAAATTCCATAAAGTGATTATTTGCCAAAGCATCTGATGGAGCCAAGATTGCTGAAAGTCTGACATTGTTCTGCTCCATTTCAACTCAAAGTCTTTGGATGGAGTTACATACATTGCATCCATTTCCGTGCAGACATACACCCGCTACCTCACCCTTTCTCCAAAATTCTGATACTCTTCCATTCCCCCCTTCATTGTTAAGCTTTTCTCGCAAGAAAAGACGTTCATTTTTTGCTGCCTCGTCTTCTTCTGCCTCTTCTTCACCTGGGGACTCTAATGGCCCCCTCTGGCCTAGGCTTTTCCAGTCTGTTCGCCGGGGTTCGGATCATTTCTTCAGGAATTTGGGTCAGACGGTGAAGAAGGAAACGGGCTTTCAGCTCGACGATGTTAATAATGCGCTGGTACAGTTCAAGGGGGGACTTCGCCACTCAGCTGCTCGTATTCAATTGTTCATCAATTGGAACAAATGGGATCATTGGAAGGCGAGTAAAGCTTTCTGTAACTTATCTCGTATCATTTTTCAGCTCTGTACATCCGTTCAATCAATAAAAGCTGATGTTTCTAGTTTAATACTATACCATTGAAAATTGCCAGAGTATTACAACGTACTATTGACCAAAACAATTTTCAGGAGTTAACGTTTATGGCACTTAATACTTCAGATTTTGGGTAGCCTGTTTCTGGTTAGCTAATTAAACATCCAAGAGATGTTTCTGCATTGGATTTATATTTATTCTAAGTATTTTTTTTTCCCCTCAGGATGTCAAGAATTGGGATGGCAAAAGAGTTGGCGTGTTAATACTTTATGTTTTTCTTTCCCTGCTTTCCTGTCAAAGAATGTACTTGGCGATTCGCACTCCCATCATTAATCGAGAAAAAAGAGAATTGACAGAGGCATTCATGGAAGCGTTGATTCCTGAGCCAACCCCCACCAATATTAAAAAGTAAGTCTTACTCTTTATCCATGTTCTGCTACTATCATATTGGAGGTTATAAATCTGCAACAGTAATTAGAAACACAGGACAAGCCAATTGTAGTTATAGCTAACATGTGCTTGATATGTCCATTAGATGAAGTTTTCTCCTTGCATGACGAAACAATTTATAGTGAATCAAAATCCCACATTCTACATTTGCTTTGTGGGTCTGAGCTTTTGTTGGAGGTGCTCCTAAATTTGCACATTAGCTTAAGGATATAGCTCAAATTGGCAGATGTCAAATTTGTAAGATTTTTACACGATCATTTAGTTATGCATAAGAAAATGTGTCACTTGCATCGATTTTTTTGTAACATTACTAGTCTTTTCTACATAGCTTAAGTAATACAGTAGTCGGTTTGAAATATCTATTAGGATAGAATCATATGGGTCGGCAAAGGTGTTGCTGAAGGATGCTTCTGCCTTGTTTCATTTGCTCCAACAATTGCAGCTTGATACATTCTCTTTACATTTCAGCAATTGTTTTGGGGGTTGGAGCTTGATTGCCACACTCTTCAATCTAGCGGTTTAGCTCTAACGCAGTACAATTTTTGTCCTTTATGGTCTCTTTCTGAATGAGTTTATAGTTGTTATTTCTAGCTAAAGAAATTAGCAGAAGAGTATGGAGTGTAGGTCTTTGTGAATGGTTGGAAGATTGGAAATCGGTAATTTAGAGATGATCAACATGTAAACCTTTTACAGTAATGTCATCTTCTAGATAACGACATAAAACACAATGAAAATGGTGTTATAGGTCTTTGCTTAATTGGTGTGAGGAACAATCTACGTTTCTGACATATTTTTGTTCATTTAGGTTTAAAAAGGGTTTGTGGAGGAAGACAACTCCCAAAGGCCTCAAAATGAAGAAGTTCATTAAAGGGCCTGACGGCACACTTATACATGATAGCTCTTATATTGGGGAAGATGCTTGGGAAGATGACATCAAACTTCCACAGGAGAAAGTCAAGGAAATCATAGAACAAGATGTGAGGCTGGGTGAAGCAGAGAAAAAGGCTTTGGAAAAGGATTTGGGACTTTCGGTTAGTTTCTTGTTGCCAGCATCCCATTGGGCTGCCAAAAGCGGGTCATTAGAAAGAATATTTGAAGAATATTTTTTTTTAACATTTATGTTGTGTACTGAAATACTTTGTCAGTGTACACATTCTGTAACATATCAGTTATTTCGTTTTGTTTCTTTTCAGCTGAAAATCACGAATCTGAAGGAACATGGCGTGACAGGCTTCAATCTTGGAAAAAAATTCTTGAAAAAGATAAGATAGCTGAACAGCTATCAGATGCCCAATATGCTGTTGAATTTGACATGAAAGAGGTTGAGAATAGTCTACGCAAGGATGTGGTGGAAAAGGCAAAAAGCACCCCTGGAATCCGGGGATTATGGATTTCTAAAAGATGGTGGCGCTACCGACCAAAACTTCCTTATACATATTTTCTTCAGAAACTTGATTCTTCTGAGGTACATTTCTCCCATTACCTTTGTTCTTGAAAGATGTTACTGTTTCCTAGTTTCAGCACTTGGCCCTATTATATGTTTTGTTTGGTCAATGACATTAATTAGTATCCAATGGAGGTTGACTTGCACTCGGAAAAGAGACGCATTGTGATTCAAAATGCTCTCTTTGGTTGTTGAATATTTGTAACGTGCAGTTGATGTATTCAGACCTTAAATTGAGTAGTCAACTGGATATTTACTCTTTTGTTGTTCATTCGCTAGGTTTACTCAGGCCTTAAATTGAGACCTGGTTTAGATGCATGATAAATGAATAATGTCATGTAAGTAGAAGCTGATGTAGAAGCAACATGTAATCTGTAATCCTTTTTCGCAGGTTGATGCTGTTGTCTTCACGGAGGACCTGAAAAGGTTGTATGTGACAATGAAAGAAGGGTTTCCTCTGGAGTATGTTGTGAGTATCCGGCCTCTAAATATGCAAGAACCGATATTTTAATGTTCTTCATCTTTATCTTCAATGGCTTGTTTATACATATTCAGGTGGATATTCCCCTGGATCCATTTCTATTTGAAGCAATAGCGAGTTCCGGGGCAGAAGTTGATCTCCTTCAGAAGCGGCAACTTCATTATTTCCTGAAAGTCGTTTTCGCTTTGCTGCCTGGAATACTAATCTTATGGTTTATGAGGGAATCTCTGACGCTCCTTCATATCAGTACAAACCGTTTGCTGTATAAGAAGTACAATCAGCTGCTTGATATGGCTTATGCTGAGAACTTTATTCTGGTAAAATTTTCTTTCTTTGGTTAATTGGTTTGGTAATTTTGTCCGGTATATCTAATGTCACCGCTTACTCAGCCAGTAGGGGAATCAGGTGAAGTGAAATCAATGTACAAAGAAGTAGTGTTGGGAGGGGATGTTTGGGATCTGCTGGATGAATTGATGATATACATGGGAAACCCTATGCAGTACTACGAGAAGGAAGTGGCGTTTGTTCGGGTAAAATTTCTACTTTCTCCAACAATTCTGGAAATGTTTTAAGGAGTCCAAACTTAAAACAAGTCCTTTGAATTTGATTATTGCAAGTTGTGCAGGGTATTCTTCTTTCTGGGCCTCCTGGAACGGGAAAAACTCTCTTTGCTCGAACTCTTGCAAAGGAAAGCGGCCTGCCTTTTGTTTTTGCGTCTGGTGCTGAGTTTACTGACAGTGAGAAAAGTGGTGCTGCGAATAAATGAAATGTTTTCTGTGGCTAGGAGAAATGTAAGTATGGCCTAGTTTAGTTGCTATTGTAATAATCTCTGAAAGCCAGATCTGTATCTACACTATCTGCCTTTTAATATCCTGTTTTTCTATGGGGGCCTATATTTGCACCACAATGTTTCTACCGGTGCACCATACTACCTGTGTACCACACTAGAATCGACCTTTTGAAGGTCGGTTCAGGAGCCAAAAACCGACTTCCCGTAGGTGTATTGGGAGAATCGACTTTCGGAAAGTCGGTTTTTGGCTCCATTCCATAACCAGCTTTCGAAAGGTTTATTATGTGTGGTAGGTGTGGTGCAAAGAAAAACTCCCTTTTCTGTTCATCATGCTTTTCTCTTTGGAGGTATTTGTACTAAATAGATAACATTAAATTATTCCACTTTGCAGGCTCCTGCTTTTGTGTTTGTGGATGAGATTGATGCTATTGCTGGGAGACATGCAAGAAATGATCCACGAAGAAGGGCTACATTTGAAGCCTTGATTGCACAGCTTGATGGCGAGTTAATATCGTGTCCCTAGACTCTTTATATGCTACTCATGTTTAACTAATATGCTGGTTTCTGGTTTTAGATTATATACTCTGCGCACAATCATGTATTAGTTCCGAAGTGTACTTAGCGATGACGTTGTCTTAGCTGACTAATAAATTGTGGGATGATTGTAGCCTTTAAGTACTGTATCGAGTCATTAAATTTGCCTTTCTTGTGTTTAGTTTGTAGACAATGTGCTAAGTGGTGAAAAGAACGGATACCGGTTTAAATTAGATCAAGGATACACCTTATATATTTGAAAGCTTGAATATCGTTAATCAAACCTACAGAGAAAGCTCAAAATGTCAAAACAATTGTCTCCTACGTCTTATCAACAGATTCATTGCAGTTGGCTACTAACCTATATCCTATGGTAACTAATGCTAATATGGCTATAAGGGAATTGTATAGTGGGCCTTCAAATTGAGAATATCACCGATTGCTGTTTCTTTTGCTTTGTCTTTTAGTTGTATATTGGCATCTATATTGGTTATGTACTCTTGAATAAAGGGATAAGATGCAAGGATGAAGGATGGGGGTGATACCCTAATTCACTGAAATTTATTGGTGACAACGTTTTTTATGATATCTATTTTCCTGTTATGAATTTGATGAAATGATATTTTATTGTTTCCAGGAAAGAGAAAATCGGGGTTGACAGATTTTCGTTAAGACAAGCAGTTATATTCATCTGTGCTACTAATAGGCCAGATGAGTTGGACTTGGAATTCGTTCGACCTGGACGTATTGATCGCCGTTTGTATATCGGATTACCTGATGCAAAGCAACGCGTACAAATGTTTGGTGTACATAGTTCTGGGAAACAGCTCGCCGAGGATGTTGACTTTGAAAAGGTACAAAAAAGGCCCTTGTACACCATTCCCCTCCTAGAAGATTAGGTTTAGTGTATATTGTTTCATTGTAATTATTATTATATTATTATGATGATGATGGTGAGGAGGAGCATTGACATTCTTTTTGTGTGGTCTATTTCCCTCTTGATTAGTGTTCTTGAACTCGGTACAAATGTTAGTCTACTTTGACCGTAGGATATTGGATGGACGGATGTGATTTAGTTTGTCCTTGGGTAGGCCATATTACAGATTAGTTCTTTTATTTTTTTAGTTCATTAGCCATTAAGATAATTAGTCTAAATACCCCTTGCACTCCAGCCTTTAGGTTCATTCAACTGAGCAATAGTACAAAAGTTGAATTCATCTTCAAAAATCAAAATCTTACAGGACCTAACTTGAACTTTAGTTTGATCAGAGTTAAATGTATAGAATTTCAACTTTTGCGCTGAGTATTAAGTGTGTTGAGGCCAGGCTATCCACTCATTTAAGCATAGCTTAATAGGATGAACTTAACATCTTTCCACCTCTTAAACATGATGCACTTATTTGGAGTTACAGATCTCGTAAAACCAGAGAGATACAGTCCATAAGGAGCTTTAGGTCATAAGGGGTCACTCCTAATTACTTTATTGAGAAATTCTTGTACTTTATTTTCTAATTTTCAGCTGAGAAACCCCCTCCCCCCCTCTTTCTTCTTTACACAAAGAGAGGGTGGGGGGGGGGGGGGGGTAAGGTTTTGGTTGAGACTTGATCCCTGTGTGGCAAGAGGGAGGTTTTAAGGAATATCGATTATATTCAGGGGTTCAGATCTGATATCATAGTTGCTGAAAAATCCATATGTTTGATCATATGTTAATGATGAACTTTCTCTTTTCAACTGTTACAGCTTGTTTTCCGCACAGTTGGATATTCTGGGGCAGATATCCGTAATCTTGTGAACGAAGCTGGGATCATGTCTGTAAGTTGGTTCTCTTACCATACCTAATATTTTATGTTTTGTTGTAATACGTGCAATAAATGCTGAAATGTTTGAGAATTGGCGATTCAGGTCAGGAAGGGGCATTCAAAAATCTGTCAGCAAGACATCGTTGATGTTTTGGATAAGCAATTGCTTGAGGGTATGGGGTCCTTCTAACAGAGGAAGAGCAACAGAAATGTGAAGAAAGTGTATGTTGTTCCTTCCAATAGAAGTTATACCATTTTCAGCTTTTGCAAACAGTATCTTTTATTTTAAGAATCTACACCCTTTTTTTTTTTTGGTATAAATGCACTGACTTAGTGAAACAGGTATCATATGACAAAAGCGGTTGCTGGCAGTACATGAAGCTGGTCACATTCTTTTGGCACATTTATTTCCCGGTTTGATTGGCATGCATTTTCTCAGCTACTACCCGGTGGCAAAGTATGTTTAATGAAGATAAAGATAGTGTTCTAAGATACCTTCATTGGTTTTTCCTTATATATACTTTATTAGATTCCCTAAATCTTCACTTTTCTTTTTTGGTCTCTTATGAAGGAAACTGCTATATCAGTATTCTACCCTCGAGAAGATATGGTTGATCGAGGATACACCACTATTGGCTACATGAAAATGCAAATGGTGGTTGCTCATGGTGGACGCTGTGCTGAACGTGTTGTATTTGGTGATGATGTTACTGATGGAGGACAGGATGATCTGGAAAAGATCACAAAGGTCATCAGATTCTTCTATTTCTAACCTGATCACTAACCCGATCATCCATACATTACTGCTAACTAAAGTTTCTAGAGGTATTGAATTATTTTTTCATATGCATGTGTATCTTGTTAGATTGCTCGGAAATGGTAATAAGTCCTAGCAATCCTAAACTGGGGCTTACAGCTTTGACTAGAAGAATTGGTCTTGTTGAGCGGCCTGATAATCCTGAAAGTGAGCTTATAAAGTTCAAGGTAGATTTCTGATCCTATTTTATATACAGCTTCATTACAGAAAATAGCATATCTTTAATGATTTTCTTAGCAAGTAATCTTGTCCTTTTTTCTTTTCTTGGTTCGGTATCACAGTGGGATGACCCGCATGTGGTTCCTGCTGACATGACCCTTGAAGTTTCTGAACTATTTACGCGGGAGTTAACTAAGGTAACTTGACATGATTCCCTTACGTACTTATGGTTGCCAGCATAATTTATACGATAACTACAGTGAGTCGTCGAGCATATTCAGATCTTTACGTTTAGATTTCTGTATATTATTATCAAAAATACTAATGGTAGAAAAATAACATTGATAGTACATTGAAGAGACGGAAGAAATTGCAATGAAAGGATTAAGGGATAACAGAAACATACTGGACATGATTGCAAGGGAACTGCTGGAGCACTCAAGAATAACAGGATTAGTAAGTTGAACCTTAACTTTCATAATCTTATTTCAAATGGAACCATGGTTTCGCTTGAATTATGAACACAAAGTAGCCAAATTTGATATCTTTTTCTCCCGTTCATACTACTACTGTTAAGAAAGAAGTTGTTGGCTTCTTGACAACGACAATGAAAAGTGCACAAAAAACTGTATCTTGTGGCTGCAAGTGTCTGGCCTTTCTTTTTTTTTTTTTTTTTTTTTTTGTTTTTTTGTTTTTTGAAAATGTGTGGCGTGAGATCATTTTCTGTGCACGTTATGTGCACCTTTTTGTGCATGCATCATTGGCGCGCTTCTGACACGGAGTTGCAATAGATATGTGAATTATTTACTAAGAAAAGAAATTGATAGATGGGCTGAACATGATGCATTCTCGGGTTGGTGGTTTCAGGAAGTGGACGAGAAAATTCGAGGGCAAACACTGGTAATGTTTGACGATTTTGTGAAGCCTTACCAAATAAATCCAGATGAGGTAATATTCCTTGTATTTTTCTTTACTTCAGATTATTCTTCAGTTAATTTTATAGAAGAATATGGATAGTACGTTGCCTACCATTGATAAAGGGGATTTCTTTGTTGAATAGTAATTTTAACTGAAGTGCTTTAAACACAGCCTTGAACTTGAGATGGATTGAAAACAGGGTTTTTTTGTTGATAAATTTGCAGGAAGGGCCGTTGCCTCGCAACGAGAAGGTGCGGTTTCAACCGCTTGATATCTATCCAGCCCCTCTTCACAGATGTTGAAATTTTGATCAACTTTGAGGCAACACGAAGTTGAAGTGATGGTGGCGTTACCTGGTATGCCTTGATGGACCGCATCATCAATCATGGCATTATGAGCCGTTTACGCTTTTGGTCCAAGGCCTCAAGCATGATTACTGCATTGAATCACAGCTTAACCCGTCTTCAGCTGGACCAGAGGAATTGATGTTATGTTCAGATACGAAATACCGAATAGAGAAAACAGAAATGAAACTTATCAAGATGAGAGATGCATCGAATCCTTGTGAGATCCAACAGCTAGCGGTGTGTGTTGTGTAATTCTTTAAAATCAAATGCGATGTAGATTTCTGTGGTAGCATTTTTGGTGTATCATCTTTGTAAAAGGAGGCAGTTTTGAAAACCTCTCTTGATCAATAGTTGCAGTCCCCCCAAGTATGGAAAAAGCTTTGATTTAAATGACTAGATAAAAGTAGATATCCCTCACATTGGTAATTTGGGGTAGCTTTCGATTGCTTAATGAATCGTAATGCAACTGAGTATACTGAAACCCCCTGTATTTCCATTTACTATTTTGAGTGATTTTAAGTGTTGAATTCATAATGATGATCATGTCTTTAAATGATTATAGTTACGATACAATATTTTATAACAATTTCTTGATTATGATATACCTACAATATAATGTTTTAGCAAGTTTAGTGCATACAATACCATGAAAAAGGTTGGTATTTATTTCATTTATAATTCATATTCATATTTCACTTAACAAATTAAGTGATTGTTTAAAATGTTTATCAAAGGGGACCCTTGATCTTTTCGAGGCTAATTATATGGCATAAAATCAAATTTCAAACATTCAATTATCAGATTCGATTGTTCAATATTAAATCTAGAATTTTAAATCAATTATTAAAAGATCAAAACAGAAAACTAGTAGTATAAAAAAAGAGAAATACTTGTGTGGAGAGGGATTTTGAGGTAAAGTGACGGATGAAACGATCATAACCACACAATTTAAAGACATAATGAAACTGTGTGATGTGTATGTCTCTACACGTGTCTCCACACCGTGTGGAGACACCACACAAGAACCTCCCATAAAAAAATTTGATACAATAATAAAAACAAAAACTGATACTACAATTGAGCTCAGGGGTCAAAACGTCAAAGCATTGATTTTCTTGACAGAGTATTTAAAGTCAGATTAGGGTTTCATCCGCCGTTTAGTGGAGAGTCAAGACTGGAGGGGAGTGGAGACGTATATATAGGACACAAATTCATCGACGGGAAACAC
Organism: Gentiana macrophylla; assembly: GCA_026214975.1. NCBI lineage: Eukaryota > Viridiplantae > Streptophyta > Magnoliopsida > Gentianales > Gentianaceae > Gentiana > Gentiana macrophylla. The sequence goes on from CM047808.1 coordinate 114,613,824, forward strand.
AAACGCAGGGTTCATACACCAGAAGTTGCCATCAGCAGTTTAGAGGTAATGAATTGCTGATGACTTTTCTCTTATAATCCAATTGTCATTGTTATGTAAATTGTGGTTAGGTAATCTGCATCAAATTTTTTTTTTTCTTTTTTCTCCGGAGCTGTGATGTTTCGCAAGCTCTTTTTATGTTTGAGAATGCTACGGGAGCTGTGATGATCAATTTTATACCATCAAACTATGAAAGCTTTAATTATTGAGCTTTTTGATGTCAAACTGTTTTACCTGAGCCCCCGCTGTCCAATTAGATCTACTTAAACGGCCATTAATTTCCCCTTTTTCTATTTGATTTGAAATCTTAATAATTTTAATTAAAAGGCAACAAATTAGAGTCACTGACACACTTTACAAATGGTGTGTACAGCGCTGGACGTTGCCAATAGTAATAAAAGTGGGTGCTGAAGATTACGTTGCCTTTTCTTGTAGGCTTTCTGTGCTTTCAGACAATCCCACATTACAATTCCATAACCACATTATAGCGGTTTCAGTAATGCTTGATTTGGTTGAAATGATTTATCACTAAATTCCCTTTCTGTTTTTTTACTTCTTATATAAAGTGTTGCCAGCAGTTCTAGATCCAAAGGTTCAAACTTGACTCACGTTCCCTCTCCCTTGAATGTTTCTCTTTATTAATGATAAAGGGTCTAATATAGTCTTGAATGACTTTAGTGGCTGTGTTTGTTCAAGCATTCTTGCTTGAGAAAATACTATATTCTTTAACCTCTGGTATGATTGAATTCATTGACCTTCTCTTAAACTCAATGTAGATTGTGCTACTTTGAGATTGTCCCTTAAGAAGAAGATGCAGCCTAGAAGTGTAGTGTCTTGCTAAGGCAAAGGCAAAGGCAAACCACTAGGTGATTACATGATGGAATGTGCTTTTAAGTTCCTTTTAATAGCAGTTGATTGTAGATTATGAGAACACAAATTTTTATATCCTCTTTTCCATCATCTGACAGAATTTTGAGCTGATGATGATGATGAACTTGTATTGGGTTTGTCATTGTAGATTGTTTTAAACTCAAGATTCTCTTAATATGGGTTTCAACCAAGTGATTTCTTTATTATACTGTAAACTCCAGATTTGATTCCAACCAATTGAGCTCTGGAGTTGCACTTGCCGATGTGTAATTGCAGTGACTACAAAAACCAAGTAAGATATAGTAAATTTCAAGTACTATAGTTTCCCAATACGACTTTTATACGTACAAAATAAGACTGAGTGATTATATGATTTGAGGTGTGTAATGTTTGGTTTCTTTTCACACTTCATAAACATAGTGTTGTAAGTCAGCAACAACACCTTTGAATCTCTGTGGGCTTCCATCCATAGTAAATGGCTAAGAACACTAATATCTTTAAAAAGTGGAAATATAATATTCAGAATGTGATTAAACTTTTGAATGCATTGTGTTGAATTTCATTTGATAAGAAACTCACATTGATAAATCTTTTGAACATTAAAATTGTGAAGATTCATAAGATGCTTGTTTGATCTTCAGTCTAAAAGTTGTGTTTTTGGCTCACTAGGCTTTAGAAGATTCATAAGATGCTTGTATTGGTTTTGAGGGTATTTTTGCTTATTTGGAAGTGAATGTGGATTTGAACTATAATTGATATCATGAAATGCAATGAACATAATACTTTGACAAGAAAATAATAAAAGAAAAAACATATATTTGTCGTGAGTTCAAAATGTACACCATTTGAGAAATGAAATCACGTGAACAGTACAATAAAAAGGACAATACATGACACAGAGATGAGAGATGACAATACATGACCCAGAGATGAGAGAAAATATTATTGAGTCAGTGCCATTCATTTTATTATTATTATTAATAACCTGATAGTATATTAAGTAAACGAAAAAAAACCCTATCACCATTCCCCTCAAAAAATAAAAACATTTATTTGGATGAAAAATTATAAGATACATCATTTATCACCATTCCCCTCAAAAAATAAAAACATTTATCATTATGGCTATGACATAATAATAGTTAATCTGTAACTAGCATAATCTTCTCACATGGTAACAATGTATTTGGATGGATTCAGCGGCCGTTCGGTCGCCTATGATACTAGGACCAATAGGTCAAAATTGGGTTTGTGCTGCATGTGTTGAACGATATACTCTACATCTACACAGGTGTGGGTAGGGCCTTGGTCGGTCACTTTTCTGGGCCGGGATCGATAAGTGGAAGTCACAAAAGGAGATATTTTCTCTTATCATTCATCATACATATTGATTTCGAGATCGATTAATAATATTGTATTGTTTAGTGTGAAAGTGAAAACAATGAATTTAATATTGTACATTATAATATGAGAATGATTTATATTTTGGGACACCATAAATAAATTAAAAAGACTTGTATTGCGGGGAGTACATAAATTGTGAATTAACGGGCGATGTATTTCCGTGTTGTTGAGTTTTTATTATTTATACGTGAAATATATGATTTATTTTTGTATACTAAATTATGTAGATGAATCAATGTTGATAATAACCACACGGCTTTTAAAAAAAATATAATAACCACACGGAGTAGCTAACATGACTCTAATCGTATTACATTTAAACGGAACTTTTTAGAATTGTATAATATTTGGTAGTCATGATTTTTATTATTGTTTTGGGTTTTAGTAATTAGTTTAATAAATGATTTCCAAAAAACAAAATGACAAATGCTGGATAAGGAAAACAACAAATGTAATACGTAGAAGAAATTGCTTAGGCTATCTCCAATGGTTCTCCTTATCACACTTCCTATTTATCTTATTTTTAGATTCGCATTTACTTTTCAACTCCCTATAAAACAACTATTTCCAATAAAAGACTTATACAATCTGATTCAATACTATTTTTTTTTCACATCTCAACCAATTAATTCATTTTTTTATATACAAAAATCAAAATAAAATATTTTATCTTGCAAAATGAGATTTTAATGTCGTATCATCAAAAAAATATCGTATGCGTTTAAACAACCAAATAGGGGATTATTAAATGTCCTCTAATAAATGTCGATCGTTTTTATTTGAGGAGATTATTATTAAAGTGGTTAAAATTGAGTTTAGTATAATTGAAGAAGATTATGATAAATAAGTGGAGATAAAAGTGAATTGTGGTTAAAAATACATTATTCACTTTTCAACCTTCCCTCTAAAATAAGGGAGTGTCTTAATTTTAATTGGGGATAGGGAGATGGATAGGGAGTTGTTGTGGGTTTGGGGTTGGTATTATTATAACACTTAGCGTTAGGAGTCTTAAAATGCTCCCATTGGAAACAGCCTAACAGTACGAGATCAGCCGACATTTTTACGCGTCACCTCCATTGTGCATCTCCCGGTAGTAAAAGCAGGAAGTTTTTGTGTAGTGTGCACACATTTGCGGATACTGCGTCGCAAGACACTACACACCACGCGATTTCATTTTATACTTAAACCGCGTGTGGTTCGATCGTTTCATCCGTTACATCACCAAAATCTCTACTGTTGCACAGTATTTCCGTAAAAGCTGTCGGTTTGTTTGTTTTTTGTTTTTGTTTTTGAGGAAGGGTGTTTTGGATAATTGCTCTGGATGGAGCAGAAATGCTCTGGTAATAGCACCACCCATTATTTTTGATTGAGTTGTAATACTTTTAATTTATTTTGTCAGGGTGAATATACGGAGGATTAGGATTCAGAACCCAGGCAGTAGATCAATTCAGACGGTCATCTCACTCTTCTCCTTCGCAATCTGCAAATAGAAATCAAACATGGAAAGAAACGACGGCGATTCATCCACCACCTCAACCAGCCACAAAGCTGCCGTGGATGGCGGCAACCATGGAAGCGACGATGCCAATTCCAATTTAGGGCTGGTGGTCTCAATAACTGAAACAATGCGCTCATTCCTTATGGCGTCATCTACTAACCGGGGCCTCTCCGATGACTTAAGAGACCTTGCAGCTTCTTTTACCCAACTGTCTTCTGTGCCCTACAAACACATCAGGTCCATTTGGGTATCATCCGACCCGAAGACCAGACCCAATCTAATGGATCTCTTTTACGGGTCCGGATTTGTTTTAACCAGCCCCAAGCCTAGAGAAAAGAGTGAGGAATTGAAAGAAAGGCTGATGAAATTAGCGGAGGCGGCAGAGAGGAAATCATATGAGGAGTTGGTGAAAGACATTACACCTAAAAGGGATGCTGGTGAACCATTTTCTTCATACAAAGATCAAATGGGATTTGGTTTGCATGTAGCACTTACAATGTTTACTGGCTATTTGGTTGGCTATGGTGCTTTCAGAGCCTTGTTTGATCGCAGTCCTGCAATGGGTGCTGCTGGTGGAATCCTTGGAATTGTTGGAGGAATGCTTGTAGAGACGCTGCTTTTATAATCAAAACCACCAGTGATGAGCGTAAACCGCGTGTGGTAACTTCCCGGATGAAAAAGGAACAGTAAAGGGGGGCTATTTGGATTACTTGTTGATTCATTGTTCTTGAAGCTGAGATAAGTTAAGTGGAGTTGTCAGACTAAGTGCTCGATTTCATACATAAGTTGGAAAGGTACCACTTCTTGATTCATTGTTCTTGAAGCTCAGATAAGTGGAGTTGTGAAACTCAAAGTGCTTGATTTTCAAACATGACTTCGGATTTTGTTGAGATTTATACGTTGGAGCTTTACTGTTACTTCAAGATTGTATTGTATTCATGAAGTTAAACTGATCTTAAACACAGGATGCATTATGTTTTCGTGGTGTATTTCAAGGCAAACAAACATTTGTAATAAACTCCTTATACACAAATTTGCTTGGCATTGACTTTATGCTTGTATTATGAGGCTTTTGGAAGCCTTATTCCTTAAGTTTCTGTTTTGAGGATGATAATAATACCTTTTGATAGCATTTTTTTGGGTTCAATCTTGGCCAGTGAGAATAATATCTGGACAGAGATCACTGTGTTTGCTAAAATTATGATTTTGGTGTAAAGAGTTGATGCATTTTGAATGTTCATATTATTCTGTTATTGCAAGCCCTTAACCTGCAATTTACTAGCGGATTAGGTCAGGAAACTTGATAGTTTGGCGTGGGAATTGATCCTTAATGTCATCACAATTTTCGTGTTTCCTTAGTACAATTTACTTACTAGTGTTTTGATTAATGAGATGCAATATATGATCTGTTTGAGTCAAACAACACTGAACTGTTGGTAAAAATACCAAAAGGTGCATTTTAGAGCAAAAATCCATATGGTTTTGGAGCAAAAACACATATATATGGTGCCTGGCTTTGGCAAGGCATTTCTTGGTAATGCCGGGGCATTTTATGTATGTTTTGTTTTGTCCCTATTATTAAATTGCTTTGGATCTACCAAATTATGCCCTGGATTTACCACCGGCCAATATATATGCACAGGTGAATTGTAATGAAAGTTGTATCATATTTGCTACCGTTTAGTTAGTGTCTCCACATGAAGTGAAGTGAAGTGACTGGTGATTCTAATCATTTTTTACCAGTCACTATATTTATAGTGTAACGGTTGTATGAAAATTGTATCATATTTGCTACGAGTGATCTTGAGTTAGTGTCTCCACGTGAAGGTGATTATAATCATTTTACCTGTCACTCCACTTCATGTAGAGTCACCAACCAATGTTCCAAAAAACGTTGTGCGCTAGTAGGTTGTGCGCTAGTAGGTAGGAGGGGTGGCGTCTACAAAGACTATTGTTCGACATAAATGATAAAGTATAAACATAGAAAAGAGTCAAAAATACAAAAATACATACGATTAAGTTAAAATAATTCTAAGAAATAAGAACTAGTAAGAACTTCACCTCAAGAGTCAAGAGTTTGACTTGACAATTTCAATCTTCATTCCCCAAGTCATCTTCTTCATGCCCACCTCTTACATCACACTCTTTGTCCGAGTCAAGGTCAAAGTCTTAATCATCATTGCCCTCATCCCCTGCTTCCGTGCCATCAGATACAAAATCTTCTTCTTCGGGCTCTCTCACTTGTTCTTGTTTCACATTGCGAGCACTCCTTGTTTGCAACTCTTCATTTGCTTCCCGTTGCTTCACCCACCAATCCCCATGTATGCCCAAAACTGGGTGTGACCGTGTGACCTCTCAAGTCTCATCTTCTAGTCCACCAATCATCCAAGATTGTGCATTATGAGCGGTGGATGTTGGAAGCACTTCAATTTTGTCACTACTCCCCCGTCGGTGGTATATAATGATGTTCCTTGTACAAACTAACATCGGTTGTTGTAAGACGTCATAAGAATGAAAGCAACGACATTCTTACATGCCGAAAGTTTGAAATTAGCAATCAATTGATCCTTTTAAAATATTGATTGACCCCCTCCCCCACAAAAAAAAAAAAAAAAAATAGAAAATAAAGAAAAAGTATGCGGTCAATGGGAAATTAAAGCTAGAATGAGGCTCCTTACATGAGATTTCACTACTCTGCCAAGCTAGTCAACAGCACAGATAGAGGCCTCTTTCGTACATGTGCTGCGCTCATCCTAAAGAGTTTCACCAAAGCCCAACTTTCCCAGTCTCACCAGCTTATTGAAATGCCAAACAAAAGGCAATCTTCCCGATGTGGGACTTCTTTTTGTACAAGCTCGAAAACACAATCAAGACAATTTGGTCTTCCATAGCATTACAAATATCCTGTTGCTTGCACTTTTACTAGCAACTTTATGTCGAATATATCATTTTAACAACTTATTCTTCCACTACCATTCAATGATCACACTTTATATATGTATGTATAGACACACACCTTTTCACATAATAATCTCACTCGTAAATTTTTTTCATCAAAAAAGGCTTTGTTTATTATCATGTATACATTGATCAGAAAACCGCTCCGTGTTTTAGCAGAAGAGTTGAAGGCCTGCCATGAGTATTTAGATTCAAGAAGCAGATGACGACAACAATAACAACAAACAGATGGTGATTTCAAAATCAAAGAATAATAAGAGGCTTTTTCCACATGGTATGTATTGTTTTCGCCCCTCATAAAATTTATATTCGCCCCTCCTATAATAAACGGATAATTTGACATAACACTTTTATCATGTAAATAAAAATACATAGTTATTACCAAAGTGATACACAAGAGTAATAAGTTTTGAAATGTTGGTTTCCGTCAAAAGCATTCCAAAGGAATAGAGTTGTGTTAATTCAATAAGTATAGTAATACAACACATTTTTACACTATTGATCATGGAGATACCCATCCTGTGTCATTTTATTTGGACAATTAGCATTTCCGCTAGGAATAATACAAGTACAACACACACACCAAATGATCATTCTTAAAACTTCCTTTTTTTTTCCAGCAATCAAGATAATATTGTCTTCTCCAGGAGTTCTTGCAACTGTCCACTTTGATATGCTTCTGTAAAGTTATTATAGTCAAAAGTTAGTTCTGTCACCACAGCTGATTGAATTTTCATCATCAATGATATGTTATTCAATACCCAACCACATATTTTTCAACATACACTCTACCACAACAAAGTACAAGCAAAAGCTAGGAATGCGCAATTAAACTAATCATTGCTTGATCTAGATTATCGGGGGAGGTCAAACAAAGCAAGGATGGCAAGAAAAAAAAGAAGAAGACAATGTACAAAACCACATGATATCTCCTGACCACCCTCTTGATGAAGCAACTTAATATAGTATCATCATACAGATGGAATTCGACTAATATAGACTCAACGGGAAAGTGTAACAACATCAACTGCCAGCCATGATCACTACTTTGTATACACTACTTTGTACATTTAAAATGAGTAACAGAGATTTAACAGGGAAAATTTTAATGGGAATAAACCGTGATGATAATAAGGGTGATGCATGCTGAACTATCTACAATGAACACTGATAACGTAGCCCATGTTGTATCATGCAAAAAGAGTATGATACTTACCGACTGTAATGTCACAGCCACCAAAGAATTCCCCGTCTATATAGAGTTGTGGAAATGTCGGCCAGCTTGAATATTCTTTCAAAGCCTGGCGTGAGAATTGAGTTTTCAAGAATATCAATTGTCTCGAAAGGGACGTTCAGGGCCTTCAGAATTTGGACAACGGTATTTGAAAATCCACATTATGGAAATCCTTGGTTCCCTTCATGAACAGAATTACTTTCTGAGACATGAGGACTTTGTCTATGGTAGTCTTTAGCTCAGGAGTCAGAGCTGTTCACAAGTAAACAATAAAAATTCAGTCTGCACAATTTATTGCTTTAATCAAACACCTTTGATGAGGCAAGATTCAAACACCTGAATGAATCTAATTGATTTTTCACAAGGATGGATCATGAACTACTTGTTGCAGAGTACGCAACAAGTTTCATTGTTATCATGCCCCTCTTTGTGAGATTCTGAATAAGTCTACGCTGCTGTTTATGCATTTAAACCATCCCCATACATATAGCAGACAGCAATGAGCATTTTATTTATTTGGAAGTGAATTGAGATCTGCATTTCTGTTCATTTAATTGCACATAAACTAAGCTAATATCAGCATTCCTACATTCTAAAACATGGTTTTTCTTAAGGTGGGAAAACATTTACCACTTGCTATGTGATTAGCAGAAATGCTCTGACATATATTATATGGAGGCATTACACAACTGCAAAGAGCAATTTGCTCAAACAATTATTAAACGGAGGTGTTGTGTTATTGTAACTTGTAAGAGCAATTTGCTTTGAAAAATAGCAGCAACCCTTAACTTGCAAAACCTGTGTCTGTAGATAGTTATACAACTCAAACTATGAAAGGGCCAAAAGGGGAAACCTAACATGTCAAAATCTAATGCTACTTGGCACAAGGAAGAAGATAAAAAAAAAAAAAAAAATTGTCAATCACAGGCAGATAGCAAAATCGACATAAGTTGCAAAGACAAAACACAAATAATTAATCGATGAATCAAGTAAGAAAGTACTTACAGGATAGGCAACGAAAATAATTCCTCTTTCCAGAGCGGAATCCACTAAGAAGAGGAAGGGAGGGGCGAAGCTTTATACAGCACAGGGTCTTGTAGTCGGACGTAATAGGAACGGAATAGTTTGGGAAGACACAGAATACAGTCTCGGCGGAGGAACCAGGCTAATTCCGCCGGTGCCCAAGGCCAAGGGATGATTCATATATCCAGATGAAGGCAAGAACGCACCTCAAATTAAATTATGAAAGTGGCCTCACTAAATCTTCTTCAAAGGGCCGGTGTCTGGAATATGGATATAAAATTTTGTTTGTTTTGGGAATCGTAACGACCTATTTCAATTTCATTTGCTAATGAGACCTTAAATTTACGGAAAATTCTATCCTAGGGTCTACTAGGAAGCTATCTACGATAAGCAAAGCGTCGGACCAGCATAATTTCCACACAGGCAAGATGTGCAGATTCCAAGCGTGTGGTGGGCCCCATGGCGCCATCGCAGAGACAGCCTCTTGTGAAATCCTCTGATAAAAACCACTAATTTTACGCCTAATCTACTTGGCAATTGGCATGTGGCATCACATCTCTTTTGAGTCGATCTATTGTGTCACCACATTGATTTAAACTCCATCCGTCTCATTTTATTAGTTTCGTTTCTCGTTTGACATTTCACACCGATTAAGAAAATTGTATTTAATGTTTTGAATCTAATTAAATGATTCAATATTTCTACATTTATACTTTTTATACACTTTTTATTGTAAATAATGTAAAAAGAGAAAGACATTTGAAATTTTTTGACAATAAATGCAAAAAATTGACTCTTAGAGTATCTCCAACAATACACCTTTTAAAAGCTTTATTCGTGTGCCACGTCATACAATTTATAAACCTTTTATCCATAAACTTTTTCTCTACAATACATAAACCTTTTGAAAATGTTTATAGCATGGTCCCACTACGCATAAACATTTTCTCTACTATTTTTTTCTACCACACAAAGTAAAATAAAAAATAAAAAAATTTCACAGACTTCAAACCGGTTTGTCTGCACAAACCCTTTGCACAAACCTATTGCTGACTCAGCTTACTCCAATGCTCAAAAAGCTTTTGTAAAGCTTTAGAATTTTTTTTAAACCTCCCATTGGAGATAACCTTATTTTGGAATGAAACTAAAAAAATACGAGATGAAATAAAATTGGACGGAGAGAGTATTTAATTTTGAAGATCATACCGATATCATACATTAATTATAAAATTAGCATTTATACGTATGATACACACATGAATATAACAAAATATACTCACAGCCTTTATTTGTTGAAAATTTTGGAAGCTGCATTTGAGATCAAGATCAGAGCTGAGGAAGTTGGTCACAAGCTGAAGTTGTGCGGAATCATCCGAAACGAAAGTAAAACACAACGGAATTTAAATGGAAGAACAAGAACACAGATTTAACGTGATTCGGGAATTCGTCTACATCTACCGGAAACATCAATTTTTAGATTAGAGAAAAATTTAAACACACAAATTTATCTCTCAAGATCCTCACTTTATACTGAAGCTAATACTTAGCTAGAAATGGGATGAGATTACAACTGAGGAAGGAGTAGTTTATATAGGAGAACAATACTTTTTGATGATATCTTGGACTTTCCATACTTGTAGCAGCCATACAAGACTTATAGCCTGAGCTACCATTTCTATAGTGTATCAACCATCATTTCTACAGTGTATCAATCACCAATGTTGAAAGCGAGACACCATTCCAACAGAAGTAACCGCTTTAGTTGTTTTCTGTTGTAAACGGCTTGGTAGCAATATGTAAGGTGCCACAACCGCAATATGTAAGGTGCCACAACCGTATTCTAGAGAGGTTAAGGCAGTTCATTCTCAATTCCAATTGACGTGCAATAAATTTTGTATTCGCAAAATGGTTAAACCCTACTGCAGTGAGGTCCCCACCACCCCGCCCCGCGGGATGAGTGGAGAATGTTAACGTTGAGGATCCCCAAGAAATTTCGAGAATCGTTGGGCTTGCCTTTATTACGCAAAGAGGAATAATTAGCGCCTTGTGGCAATCGAACCTCTAACCTCCGGTAGGAGCACCACACACCCTGCCCTTGCTAAGTGGGTTATGTCCGGGGACATAAATAAATTTTGTATTCGTTCTTTATAGCTATGGTGTATTTTCTATTTCTTTCAGCTTTAATAACATTATTCTGTTTCATATTGCATTTTTTATATTCTTTACATGGTATCAGAGCATTTAAGGCTTCATTCTGCGTTTCTCCGTTAAAGAAACATTTCTTGTTCGAATAATGGCGTGTGGTTATACGGTGGCTCAGTGGCGGTGGTGGCATGGTGGTGTCCGGGTGGACAGTGGGGTGAGATGTGTGAGGTAAAAGGTAGGGTGAGTGGTGACGGGTGACGGTGGGTGGTTGGGAGTGTAGTGATGGGTTGGAGCTAACAAGTGTGGCGGTAGGTCGTGGTGGCAACACCAATGATGACATGGTTGGTGGTAGGGTTAGTGAAAAGGGTGGGCGATGGAGGCGGGGTTTAGTTGAAGGATAAGTGATGCCGTTAAGGAAAAAAATGATGTTTCTTTTCGGTAACATTTCTTCGACTTGAACGGAGAATAAAAAAACCGGAATTTCAAGGAAAAACACCAAGTTCAGAAAAAAAAAAAAGTTGAGAAAAGAGTGATTTTTTTTGCCTCACATCTTTTTAATGCAACAAACCTTTCATCGTAATGTGCTCTCCAAAGAGCAACTCTTCTCAAAATCTCACTCAAAAACAAAGGTGCTAAGTTGGAATCCCATTATAGCTAAGGATTCTTGAGGTTCCGGAGGATCGAGCAATGAGAACCAGGAATATAGAACTTTCCGCCCGACTCTTTGGTCGATCTTAATAACTTATTTGGTTTTAAGAATGAGTGATTGCCCTTCTCCGACCCTTATCGCCCAACTTTGAGAGCGGATGACTAATCGTTCCACTTATTGAACATGGTTCTATGGTCGGTCTGTGACCCTGGATGCCGAAGGCGTCCTTGGGGTGAGCTCGTAGTTCTACGGGGGTGGAGATGATGGGGGTCGGTCCATGGATTTTCCTTCCTTTTCTTTTGCCGCATTTCGCTCGGTTGGTCTTCGTGCCGGACGAAATGCCTATTTTATCTTCTCTCAAGTCTACAACAAACAAGTGGGAGGCGAGGATTCGAACCTACGTAGAAAAACTTCAACAGATATACAGTCTGTCGCTTGCCTTCAGAGTAATTGATTGTACTGAAACCTACTGATTTAAAATCTGACTCATTCCCCCTCAAAAAAGAAGAAAAATCTGACTCATTGAACAATAACAAAATTAACATTAAACCAATTGTTTCGAGATGACTTAATGCAATTTAAGTGTAAAACTCTGCTCCTCATCAGAATCCACGCACAGATGGCTCACTACAACTGAAGGATTGCCTAAGTTCAGTGTCATAAGCTTCTCACATTAAAAGGTTCAGCTATGTGTAATTCGTAGATTAAACGATTGAACTGCTCTAAATTAAGTTAACATAATCTTAGTTGAAATAGACCATTCCAACATACATATTATTACCACTCCAAACATCAGATACTGGAAAAACAATATGCACTATGTCATTCCCATTAATAAACATTACACATTACACACACATCCCACGAAAATTGAACAATCTCAACCCAAACTAACTGCACATATCCATTGCATATCAGCAACGTACGAAAATGAATAATGTCAGATATGATTCATGCTTACAGCTTTCCTGCACCAAAAGTAGCTTTAGGAGGGGATAAAGATCTAATCTCAGGAGAAGAACTAGGGAAAAGACAGTTGAGTTTATGCATTAAAACATCAGCCCTTGATGGTATCTCATTCAAAAGGAATTGTTGAACAATTGGTTTCTTAAACCACTCCAGTACTGAATCACCAGGAGCCCTTAAAACAACCTTACTCACTTCAAATGGTGAATCAACTGAGCTCAACATTTGGGCAATCACAATCCTCAGTGTTGATCCAGTGACCAACTTTATTCGTCTAGGGGCAACCCCGTAATACAACATTCTCTGCCTGAACCTGTGGAGTGGGTGTACAACTGCAATAAGAGCAGCTCCAACAGACAAGTTCCTAACCAAGAGACCAGGCAATGTGCTGATCAAAGACTATAGCTTTCGGAAATAGTTTATTCTCATATGCAACTTTCCACAGGCATCGAGCACGGTTAATCTGTCCCATTAGAACTAAATAATTCAGAAGAACGTTAACGAAACACCTAGTGGATCCTTCTTCTAAGTCATAGTCGATTCCCTTCAAAAACTCCCTGACAAAAGATAAAACGGGTTTTTTCCTTTGTTCTGGCCTAGTGAACAGGCCACACAAGAAAGCATGAGCTCCATGTTTAGTAGCACCAAGAATCTCCTTAAGATGTCTCTCACTATTTTCATCGTGACATCTAACTAAATATGCTAGAATAGATGTGTAAAGTACAAGGTCAACCTTTGCAGCAGAGTTCACGTAAGTCTCAAGTAACGGCTTGGCTGACTCATATAAACCATTTTTCATGCATGACTCAAAAAGCTGCCTGATGATGAAGTTGTTTGTTCTTATACCAGAAGATGCCATGAAGCGTAGCCATCTCAAAGCCAGATCAACAGAACCATCCTTGATATAAACCATAAGGACATCACTGGCACTCACATCAACAGAATATCCCATGGACTTCATTTCAAGTAAGATTTTGGCAGCTACATCAACAAGCTTCTTTTTGGCCAAGAGACTTAACAAGGCCATGTAAGTACTGAGCCCCGGTCTAAGACCAGCATTTGTCATAGAATTATACAGCTTCATAGCGGCATCAACTTGTCCAGAAGCAGAATGCATCTCCAAGAGGGAAGAATACGTAGAAGGTGTTGGCAAAAACCCACATCTTTCCATTTCTGAAAACAGGGACATGGCTGTCTCAAGTTTCCCAGATTTTGCATGAGACTCAACCATCATTGTATAGAGTCCATAGTTAGGTCTAAAACCAGCTTTCTTCATCTCATCCCATAGCCTTGTAGCTGTGTCTAGTTTCCCAGCTTTGACAAAAGATTCAACTAGAGATACAAACATAGCAGCAGATGGCCTGTGTGCAGAACCTAGCATTTCTGTATAAACCGTCATTGAAGTATCCAACCTCCCTGCCTTACCCATTGAATCAATCAGGGCAGCAAAAATACCATACGTAGGTCGAAAATTCTTTTCTTTCATCTCTTTGAAGAGCTTGAAAGAAGCATCAAGACGCCCGGATCTAGCCAAGCTAGGAATCATCAATTCATAAGTTGTTGCATTTAAAGGACACCCGATTTCTTCCATGTTCTCGTATATCTCAAACGCCTTGTATGGTAAACCTTTACTGAGAAACAAGCTTATCATATTATTGTATGTCTGTGTATCAATTTTGCAGGCAGATTCTTTTATTTTCTTAAAGCAACAGAATGTTACTTCCAATTTCTCAGCTTTAGCTAAATGCTGAAGGACACGATTATATGCACCTAACAAAGACATTCCATTTTCACCTGACTCTTGAACCATATCATCAAACACAGACTGGATTGCTTCATAATCTCGGTTCTGATTAAGCCGGTCAAAGAGCAGAGTATAACAATCATCATTTAACGAGTACCAAGATTGCCTCTTTGCCCATCGAAATAAGCTCAAGGAAGCATCAGCATCTGAAATTACCTTGAGTGCCTGCATGATGTGAGTCATGTTTGGCACAAAATGAAGTCTGTCCAATTGAATCTCCATGTCAGGGCCCCATTTCCATCGGTTGACGATCTCAACCAGCTTTGCCACGGCCGAAGCATTCAACATAGGTTTTCTTATGCCGCCTATAAGAACATGGTCATCCACTCCTGGCTCCACTGACCTAATACCCTTTCCAGAGTAGATAACAGAGCCCGATTCATCTAGATAGTCTATATCTTCAGTCCACTTGCTGGAGTCAGAGCAATAATATCTTTTGCGAATATTGGGGAGACGAGAGGCATTGATCACAGAGGAGGAAACCGGATTAGGAGCCCACAGAAAAGGGCAAAAGTCATGTTTAATGCGATTTGGGTTGGGTAGTTCATCCAAAATTGGCCTGATTTTTGAAGAATTGAAATTCCTGACGGTATTTCTGGTGTTTTTGAGGATTCTAGACGATAAGATACTACGACCAGTCATCAGCAATGAATTGCATTTAGCACATTTCACAAACATATTCTTACTCAGATTGATAAGAAAAGAAGAAGAAGAATAGTCTTGGTTTAGTAGAACCCCAATCCATGATTTCCGGGATTGCAAACTCGCCGGAGTATAAAAAACCCTTAATAAACCCTGAGCTAGATGAACAAGACAAAGCCGGAACTGAAATGAAACAGGTCGGCGGTCGAAGTCGGCCCAGTTTGACTTTCATCTTATTCTTAGGGTCTGATCGAATATTGGGCCTTGCAATGTTTGAGTGTTGGGCTTGGGCCTTTTGACGCTATTGACTGCTACCTCCGTTCCAAAATGTAAGTCATTGTTGACTTTTCAACCGTTTTTTGAAGTCTAATTAATCTTTTGAATTTCATCAAATGATCTAATACTTTTTACATTTATGTAATTTAAGTTTCACTTTATCATAACCCTAATAATATTATATCAATTAACGAAATTTCAATGATTAATTTGACTTCAAAAAACGGTTGAAAAGTCAACAGAGATTTATATTTTGGGACGGAAGTAGTATTTTGAATCTAGGTTGACTCCATCGGTACCCGTGATTATTTTCGACACTGCATTACATGTTAAATTTTGTATTTAATTGTGATGTCGGTTGCAAAAAAAAAATTTGTGATGTCACAAGTAATTAGAAAGTGCCAATAAAACTCTCCTAAATCATTAAGTAATACTTCCATCACTTAAAATTCGTTAAGAGTATTTAGATGCACTTAATAAATTAAGTAATTGTCCGAGGGATTATCAAGTAAGTCTGAATGTAACTACTACTTAATTTGTTCAAATTAAATGATAAGTGGCTTTTAAGGGGTCATTTGTTAAATATTAAGTCTTAAATCTGAACTAAAATGTGAATATGTTAAGTAACTTGATGTATACGAAGACCCTCTAGATATGATGCACTAAAAAATCTCGGTAACTCGAATGAGACTGCTAGGGGTTGGCCCGCATACTATAAAAAGTCTGGAACAAAAAAATATAACGAACGCCATAAAGTTGTAGCTCACCAATCTTGATAAGTTTTTATGAACGTAACCCTCGCACAAGAGATTTAATAAAACTGGGAGGAGTAGTGCTCGAAAAGATAATAATGTATTTTTAAATTAAGTAAAAGTAATATTTTCTTAACCAAGTAGCTTGGCTCAAGTGGTAAGTGACTTGAGAATGCCTAGGGAGGTCATCGGTTCGATTCTCCTCTGAGGCGCCATGTTGAAAGAGCTCTTGGTCAGGCTTTACCCCTGAGTAAGAGTCAGACTCTGCAGGCACGACTCGGGCCGAACTCCGGATTAGTCGGACCAGTGGGTTCCGGATACCAGAGGCTTTAAGCAAAAAAAAAAAGTAATATTTTCTTATTGATCTTTTATTTGTTTAATTGCATAAATATAAACGGCATTGCAAGAAAATCTCTTGGTGTTTATTGTGTTATCATAAAGCTCAGTGAATGAGAGTTATGTATGCGGAGATTGAGTTTATGATATACTATTTTAAACATAAAGTCTGTGATGAATTGACTAATATTCATAATTGACTGAAGTTCGAGATCTTACAGTTAAACCACCATTAGTGTCCGAGAACACTTAGAGTGTGACTGCCCGATCCGGGCCGTTTGTGTTGGACATCTTAGTGGCTACACTTATACGTGAAAGGGTTCACATATGATTGAACTGATTCGATATGATGATCACGTACGAAGTCTGTAACGAGAAATTCTAATTGAATCATTAGATGACCATTTATGGTTTGAATCTTAATCCTCATGTGATTATAGATTAATGTCTTTTCAGGGGTGACATTTAATTTGGCAGTACAATTAGCTAAGTGGTACTTTCCTTCATCATGACATTTTCAGCATCACTTATGGTACGTTTGTTAGGAAGGAATGGAATGTTCATTCCATTCCAATGTTTGTGTATGATTATGAGGGAATGAAATGGAATAAAATTTTATTCCAATGGAATGAAAAATGTCCATTTTCATTCCTTCCAAAAATTGATGGAATGCGATGTAATAAAATAAAAATCGACAAAACACGTGGATGATAGGGTAAGATGAAGGATGTAGTTTCTTTGCGCAGCGGATGGATCACGATTTACAAATTATAGTACATAAATAAAGGATCTAAAATCCTACAAGGGGGTTTAGTATGTCTTACCAATAGTAGGAAGAGAAGCCAAGATCTTCCAATGTGTTCTTGATGACGGTCAAATTATACCCGTAAATGTCATCAACATTATTCTTAAATCGAGATTAATAATGTATATTTCATATTGAATCACTCGTTTATATTTATTATTTAATGTTAAGTGATTATTAATATGATATTGGGTATTTAACTATTTTTATTATTAAAGACCGATTTATTGTGCGATAATTGCTGATTTTGTAGATCGTGATAAATCGAGGAGATAAATATCGCGCAATCGAGAAATCTCAAGTTAATAGAGGAAGAAAATCGGAGCATTAAATGAAAGATTAATCAGATCAACACGCAAGCGTGCAGTGGGGAGCAAGATAGACGAGAAAAACGATTAACATGTGCAAAGTTAGGTTCGGTCGGCCGAGCCTATAGCTTGATCGACCGAGTGAGAGCTTGGTTGACCGAGTGTGTCATCTCGGTCACTTATCGGATTTTTTCGTATTTACCTTCTAGATCCTTCATAAGTCGGCAGAAACTCCTATATAAGCAGCAGCTACGAGAAATTGTAAATCATCCCTTAATCCCTTCATTCTTTCTTCAATCTTACAATTCATAATACAACTTTGATACAATGTAGAATAATTTGAGGGTTTCAAAGCAATTTAAATTTTGCAATATGTAAGCCTTTATTTTTGTCTTCTTATTTTAAGTAATTAGTCCCTCCCAATTATGCTTTATCGTTTGAGTTAGTTAATCATAGCTAGATGATGTAGATCTAGGCTATGACGTTAGGGATGTGGCGATACCTTGTCTATGGGGATCCCATAACCTACATCATACACTTAGTATTTATTCATGAATCTACTTGATTTAATTAATGCGTATCTATGTTAGTTTATATGAATGCTTTACAATTCTTGTTTAATCCGTTGTGTATGATGAAGCTTATTTGAGAGATACGTTCATGGATGTAATCGGGGAAAAGATCATTCGGTCGACCGAGCCCAGCTATTCGGTCGACCGAGCCCTCTGTTCATCCGTTAAATAGCCACGTCTTTATGGTTAGGTTAACTTAATAGAATTTATCATCTCAGTAGGTATGGCTACGGCTACGTTGCTCGTCTGTTTTAATTAGCGTATGATTAGGAAATACCAATATAGGGCTCTAGGTTGGCTCATGAATGATCTTCCGGGACTTCCAGGGGAGATCTCAGGTAGGTTTTGTATTTGGGAATTGAGCTCACCTAGTTATATCGTAAATCGTAGATTAACATGAGACCGTCTGGGGTAAATGTTAATAGGACCAGAGGCGATGCGATCGTTTAGGAAATACGCCTAACCATAGGAATGTTGCCTGAGCGAGGTGTCACGGTCAATATCGGCATCCTTAGAAGTCGTAAGCGTGTGAGTTATATGAGATGGAGGCACTTAAAAGCGCGAAGTCACGTAACAATATCACGGTGATCTAGTGACTACCGGTGCTAAGTCAAGTTTAAGAGGATGACTCCGTAGCCAATCTAAAATAGATACAAGCGGATTGATGATTAATAATTTGAGTTTATTATATAAATTATCTAGGTCCAAACGATAAAGACTATAATTGGGGAGGTTAATTACGTTGTGTCGAGTCGTGTCTTTACCTTTCTTGTCTTATGTTGGTCGTAGACCGCCTCTATGTCCTTGACATGTTTAATTAATTGTTTGTATATAAGATGATCCACAATTGGTTCCTGTGGGATCGACCTTGATTCATTATAGCTATACTACGATGGGCCTAGTCCTCTTGCTAGTATTGGTTTATGGTGGTCAAGTATATTATAACTGATTGACCCCGATCAAGTTTTTGCGCCGTTGCCGGGGAACCAACGGTCAATTTTATATATAAATAATTTTCTTATTCATGTCAAGTTTTCATTTGGAAGTCGGTTTTACGTTTTGAGTCCCTACGTTTATGCGCTCTGTCACGAAAATTCCAGATTCTTAAAATAAAAAAATATATATATATATAGGAAAAAAATGTATTCGGTCGACCGAGAGACCTCATTCGGTCGACCGAGAGTTTATTTTTGTTTTGTTCTTGTTCATTTCGTTTACGAGTTTCGATTTGTGTTTTCGAGTGCGGAATTTCGCGCGTGTCATTTATCCTCGTATGATTAATCCGTGGAGTCACGATAGCGACATGGGAAACCATGTTAAAATCGATCTACGGTCTGCTTTTGTTTTTCTTACGTTTGCGAAACCAGGAAACAATAATCCAAGTCAATAATTTTTCACGGGCGCTGAGAAAATAACCCAGCAAACATGTGGAGCTACGAATCTAAGATGGGAAAAGCGATGGAAGCAACACCTTTAAAGCACCAAGATGGCTCGAAAAAAATCTTAAAGGCTTAAATTCTTCGTGGTACAATGTTGAAGGCAAGGTACTACCTTTTTTTTGCTTATGTTTTACTACCTTTTGGTTTTTTGAGCATAAGTTAGCCTATACATGAACCTTAGTATGAATCTTGGCCCGGAGTGGTTTGTAAGATTAATTCTATTAGTGTGGAAGGTTACGCCTCAAATCTGTCTCATCTAGAGGTGTAAGGAAACATGTAGTCGTTGAAAGGAAGCGGTGAATAAAGAGTTCCTCGTAGTTACTGTTAAAATCTCTTTGTCCTATGCATGAGATTGCTTCTATCGCCAGAGGAGCAACAAATTGTGTAGTTTAAGCATTCACAATCTAAAGAAGGCGTTGAGTTTTGAGAGAACACCATCTTACGCTTTCGTTGAGTTTTATGGTGATGGCTTCTCGGTGAACCCACCTTAAGCAGAAGCGAGATTACGCTTTGGGTGGCAATTTAGAAATCGGAGACTCTTAGTACGAGTGGTTGGAAATGGTCTAACCATGGTGGCGAGTTTAACCGAGCCTCGGCTCAATCGACTCCCTCCACGTGTGATGTACGTTCTATGCCAGTTCCACAAGATTTAGCATAGCCGATAAGCCTTCGAGCTAAGCGGGGCCTAATCTTGACGGATTGGCCTGAATCGTCACATATGTTCCAAAGAATAAGGCGGCGAGGCTTGCCTACATAACCGACCTTATTCGAGTACTTTGATTCATTGTTTCTTATTGTCAAGGCCAAAACCGTAATTTTAAGCGAGTTTCTTAGAATTCACTAATTCCTAAAAGCGAGAGCGAGGTAAGAGCTTTGTATAAATGGTATGGATAAATGTCGTTTCTAGGTCTCACAACCAAGGAAGGGTATTAATCCGAAAAAGCGACAAGCCACCTCTAATAGTGCTCGAAGGGTCAAAGTCGGCGATCCAAGAATGATAAGCGACAAGGATACTTTTTTGGAAAGTCGAAAGTGAGGACTTTAAACTCAGAACAACTTCTTTAAAACCCTTAGGATTTTTTTTTAGTTAGTTAGTTTTTAGGTTTTGTTTTCTTTGAGTCCAATAAGAGTAACGTGACATATGTTGAGGTTTTTTATTTTGCCGTGTTCTGATGGCCATCGGGCTAAGGATGTGCAAAACTTTTTTACTCAATATAGGCCACGTGAATTAGAGTTCCGTAGGAGAGTCGTGAAATTGCTAAAGAAAAGAAATTTAGCAATCAACCTTAAGATGGAAGCATTAAGAGAGCTTGAGAATTACTGAAAATGTAACAGAGAATGATTGGTGCGAACAAGAACAATTTTGGTCAACTTCCAAAATCTTTTAGAATGGTGATCCAAGTGAAAATCCAAAGTAGTGTGCAATTCATTCTGCAATTATCCTTATCTTTCCCTTTACACTTTTTCACCTTCAAACTTTTCGATCCTCTCACCAATCTGCCCCAACAGTTCACATTTCTAACCATTCTTTCATCGCCTCTCTTTCTTTCCATCCGTTTCACGCTCCCACCCAATCTCAATGCCTTAACCATTTTCAACCCACCCATAAACACAATTTCTTACCCGTCTGATGGGTATAAATAATTCCACCACCTCAACAGTGAGAGACAACCCACTGCGGCCACCCTCCGACATGACAAGAGAGATCGCAAAAGGGGCGGCCACTGTGTCTCACCTCGCCACGTCCAAAGCACTTGCGGTCCCAGGCAAGTGCAGCAGATCTGGGAATCTCGCCCAGTCCAAGTCAAGAAGGGCGCCAAAGGGGAGGCCGGAAAAGGCTTGCTCTCTGCGACCTCGAGAGATGGCCGATTGATCGAGATCTTTCCCCACTTGTATCTTAGATATTTCGTCTTGCTTAGTGTCTAAGTTAAACCTAGCTATTAGTAAAATATCTAATAGATTACTTATTCCCTAAGTCACCCACCTCTATAAAAGGATGGTCATTGTAAACATGAAATATAAAAAAATACACACTACACTTGCAAGCCAAAGCTCTGTCCATTCTCATTCCTCCATACCACCACCCGCCGGAGTATCACCACACCTTAAATCTGATCGAGATATCCACCGCCTATACACCATAAGGACACTGTGACGATTTATACATCATCGTTGGCTCCGTTACCGGGAACAAAAGCGGCGATTCACGACCGGCTCCATCATATAGAAATTACATATCAGTTGCCGGGAAGTCCGACTCAAAGCAAGTCCACGATCACAAACATAGTCATAACCTATTTGGAAGCAAAGCGGCAATCGAACCCCAAACTCCTGCGAGAGGCGTTGTACAAACACATATACAAGCTGACGTCGCGATAGAGACACAAGAGATTACGCAAGCGGATGGGGAAGGATCACAAAGGGGAATTTTGGCCCCTAGCGATGCCCGAAATTTGATAAATCAGAAGGCTAAGTCAAGAGAGGTCGTAGCAGCATTGGATGGGAAAATCAGAGGAGCATCTCGATCGCAAAGATAGCCGAGGTCAACCAGGAAAGAGCGGATCTTCAAGAAGATCCGAGATTGCGGAAATAAAGGAATACACGAGGTATGCGGAAACTATGTACCTAGCCAATTCCGTCACGGTAGCAAAGGGCCAAGCCCCAATGTCGATATCGACCCCAAATCCCCAGGAGGTGAAATCGCTCCCGGCGGCGGTAAATAAGGGTCGGCAGAGCCGATTCACGGATCGAGATAGAAGAAAGTGTGCGCTCCTCGGGCCGCAAAGGACCTAGGAAAACGTTGTTCGGACTTGGTCTCCCGGATCGCGATCATCGGGAGGAAAAATCGCACGAAAAGGTTCGGCTCTCAAAAGGTTGGGTGAGAAGGACAAGGCCTCGGCCCCAAGTCGTCTCAGCCTTCCCGAGGGAGGATCTCTTCTCCGACGAGACAGGGACGCACCGGACGCCCGCATAATCATCCGTGAAAAGAGGGCACGTCGGGAGGAGTCGGAAGACTGCGGGGAGTCAGAGCGCAGGCCAGAGAAGGCTAATACATGGTATTTGTTGCCACCGGTTTCGACCTGCGTGGGCGAGAACAAATGGAGATAATGAAAAACGAGCTCGCCGACTTGAAAAAGTCGAGGCCAGCCGAGAAGAGCGCTCAATTTCCAGGAATCGACGTGCTCGCCAAGAGAATTACAGAAACATTGCCTACCGGTCGCGAAAAAGTTAGCTATCCCAGCTATAATTACTACAATGGAAATTCTTGCCCAAACGACTGGCTCACCGCTTTCCAAGGTCGCATCACCCTGGCGACCCAAAATAAATCCGCCTGGTGCATCGCCTTAGTCGGAAGCATGCAGGATAGGGCCGCCTCTTGGATACGTGGACTTCCCCGTGGCTCAGTAAAAGGCTGGGAGGATCTCTCCGAGAAATTCGTCAGAGAGTTTGAATCGGCGAGTAGACCAAAGAAAACTATAGAGGACCTATACGAAGTTCGCATGGGAGGACATGAATCCGGAAAAGAATATTACGAACGTTTCGTCAGAATATACGATCAAACAAGAAACATTCCGGATGATGCAGTTGTCACATGTTTCCTCACGAGGATCGCCAAGGGTCAATGAATGGCGAGTTCAACCTACGGCCCCTAAAGCGGGTCTCGGGAAATGTTGGAAAGGGCTCGAATGATGGGAGTCGTGAGCGCCGTCCTCGAGCGGCGAAGCCAAAGCGAGAGCGACCTTCACGAAAGAGGCGCGCGACCGAGAAAAAAGAAGGAAAAAGGCGAGATGCTAACCACGACCGCGAGGTAAAAGCCTTATAAATTGGCGAGGACAATTTTACCTTTCAACACCAAAGCATCTCAAATATTGTTCGAAATCGCGAGCACTTTGACAAGCCCAAACCTATGAGGCGATCCCGGCGATCGCGACAAGTCTAAATCTTGTGACTATCACAAGGATCATGGTCACATCACGGATGAATGTTTCACGTTAAGGCGAGAAATAGAAAGGTTAATCCGCGAGGACCGGCGACTAAGTATAAGCGAGGCGGGAATACTGGTACCGATCAAGGTCGCCCCAGCGTCTATCGAGAAAGAGGTCCAAGTTATCCACGGGGATATCCCAAAGAATGATCGGTGAAATCTCAGATACACCAGATCAATACGCGCGGCTTTGAAAAGCGAGATAGTATTGGGGAGAACGAAGGAATCATGTTCACTAAAAGCGAATTGGCATAGCGAGGCCCCGTGGAGGTACCCCTTGTTCTCAAAATCGGAGTAAAGCGACAAGCATGGAGTCGGCAGAGTAATGATCGACCACGAGGTGGTCGCGACGTCATCTATTTATTTGTTTTAAAAGCAGATCGGATTTGGAGAAGCTAAGTTGAAACCTTACCTCGGGGTGCTCGAGGGCTTTACCAACGACACCGTGCGGGTCAAGAGGCAGTCGACCTCAACGTCACTTTGGGCGACTATGAGCCATGCGAATCGGGATAATCACATTTTTAGTTATTGATCTTCCTCATACTACAACATTATCTTGGGATCCCGGCCATGAAAAAATTTCAAATGGTGGCGTCCGTTCCCCACCAAAGGTCAAATTTCACGTAGGGGAGGAGATTGGGGTCGCCATCACCGACCTGGAGCTTTCCTCGACTATATGACCAAAAAAGCGGTCGATTCTAAGCGACCCCGTGGATGGTTTTAGCACGGCTCCGGATCGATCGCTATGATGAAAGAAATCCCGGAGAAAGCGGTAGAGGTGGAAACATTGCAAGTTCGGGACGAGCCCGACTTCACCTGGCCGAGGGCGAGTTGATCGAGGTTATAATAAGCGACAAATATCCCGATCAAAAGATAAAAATAGGATCGAGGACCACCGAGGAAGAAAGGGAAGAATTGATCGGGCTTCTAAAACCAACTTGGCGCGCTTTGCATGGGAAATGCAGATATGAGGCGTGGAGTCGAGGTCGCTTTGCACTATCTAGATGCCGACCCCAACTTGAGACCAATACTGACAAAAAGCACGCTTGATTCTCTCGAAAAAGAGATCGCAATAAAAGCGAAGTCAAAAAACTTCTAGCGGCGAGGCATTATCAAGGAGCTCCAATATCCCACATGGGTGGCAAAGCGTAGTGATGGTAAAGAAACACAACGGCAAGTTGCGGATGTGTGTCGACTTCACTGAGACTTGAACAAAGCTTGCCCCAAAGACTTATCTTATCGCGCCCCGGATTGACAAAATGGTCGACGGGATGCGCGGATATGAAACACGAAGTTTTACGGGCGCATATTCGGTTATCACCAAGTCAAAATGGCGAGATGAAGACAAGGAAATAACGGCCTTCAGGGCGCAGTGGACTCTATTACTATGAGATGATGCCTTTCGGCTGAAGAACGCTTGAGTTCGACATATCGAGAGAATGGTAAACCGAGTTTCAACACACAAATAAGCGAGGAACATGGAAGCCTACATTGATGATATGGTCGTAAAATCAAGTCGCCGAGTTCACTGGTGGACCTTGTGAAACCTTCGCCAATGTGAGGCCACTCAATGAAACTAAACCCGCGAAATGTACTTTTGGGGTCAGCGGGGAAAATTTCAGGCTTCATGGTGAGTCAAAGGGAATCGAGGCAAATCCCGAGAAAATCGAGGCCCTAGTCAACATGAGCGAGCCCACCAAGTATTAAAGAAATACAATGGCTTAACGGCGAGAATCACGGCTCTGGGTAGGTTTGTCTCAAAATCCATGAGAAAGAAGTCCGCCTTTCTTCAAAATTTTGAAAAAGTGGTACCTTCTCTTGGACAAATGGAATGCTCCAGGCATTTAAAGACCTCAAAGAATACTTGTCAAGACCGCCGTTGTTAACAACCCCCAAGGCTCGGGGATATTTTGTTTTTGTATTTGGCGACCTCGAGATAGGGCCGTAGCATGAGACTTGTAAAAGAGGAGGAGGGCTCGCGAGGCGCTTTTTATGTTTCCAAGGCTCTAAGCCCGTTGAAAGTCGTTATTTTAATATAGAAAAGTTGGCTTATTGTGTTGTTATAGCCGCCCGCAAATTAAGGGCTTACTTTTCATCGCACACCATCGTAGTCTTATCAAATGCATCGCTAAGGCACAGTTCTTCACAAACCGGACTGTCCGGTCGATTGCTCCGATGGGCCATCGAACTTCTCGAGTTCGATATCCGATATGAGCCTCGGAAGGCTATAAAGGCCCCAGGCTCTCCCAGATTTCATAGCGAAACAAGCTTCAACGAAGAGGTGAAAGAGCAGGTCTGCTCCAAATGCGACCAGGATAAGGTCACCAACTCAAAAGGGTCGGCATCCATAGTAGCGACCTCATCAGCAGTAATCTCGCCAACATCTGCGCGAGTACTTTCCACTTCAACCTCGTCCGGTAGATCGCCAACCGAGGCCGCGAGATAATATGGGGTCATCCTCAAAGATAATCGTAAATCTCCTTTCCACAGAATCATCGCTGAGAATGATCATTCCCGACATCCTGCAAAAGCAAGGGAGGAAAAAGGTGGAGCTTTCGGACTGGTATAATAATAAATTAGCCCGGAAGGTGATCGCACCCACTTCAATACCGCCTCCTCCGTTTTTGCAGAGAGATCGCAAATAAAATTACAGAGAAAAGCGAGTTTAAGCGGTGACTTGCGAGTTGGAAAAGCATGCCTATACCAACGGGTGAAACCCGATTTTCCCAGGAGAGCCATAATCTCTCCCCGGGAAAACCCCATTATTAATCAAAAACAAATCAAGGTTACATCCCGTTGCGTAAAAGAGATGAAAATGATGCCTATTGAGAAATAACGCAGGATAGATGAATAAAAGAGTTAAAAGAGAGAATTCTTACCCGATTTCTTTGAAGAAAAGAGGAAATCCGCGTGAATCTTGGGAAATGCTCAAGAAAGTGGCGGAATCTTCAAAAGAACCACCTTGAAATCTTAAAACCTTCAAAGCTCCATACATAAAACCTTAAGAATTCCGGTCGATAAAGCTGCGAAGGAAATAAGGAATGCTAAAAGTGTGAGGAGGTTGAGGTGAAAACCTTATATAGGCAAGGGGCCACGATCGAAGCGGTTGGGAACCCTTCATCCGACAGTTCGAATTAGGCGGCGATTATCGATTCCGAAATTGAAGGCGTCCCATCAATGCTCACGTGCAACCGCCTGGCGATTGCAAAAAGGCGCCGCATTACTCGGCAGAATGATACCTGTAAGACTGACGTCAGCCACGATTGACGGTCTCGCCCCACAAAACAGGCCCAGAGTTACTTCGAAGGTCGCATGCTTTGAAAGCATGGCCCTTAGTGAACAAGTCGCATCAGACGACAAGGTCGCAAAAAGCAGCCCGAGTTACTTGAAGGTCGCATGCTTTGAAAGCACGGCCCTTAGTGAACAAGTCGCGCAGGCGACAAGGTCGCAAAAGCAGGCCCGAGTTACTTGAAGGTCGCGATGCTTTGAAAGCATGGCCCTTAGTGAACAAGTCACATCAGGCGACAAGGTCGCAAAAGCAGCCCGAGTTGCTTGAAGGTCGCATGCTTTGAAAGCAAGGCCCTTAGTGAACAAGTCGCATCAGACGACAAGGTCGCAAAAACAGGCCCAGAGTTACTTCGAAGGTCGCATGCTTTGAAAGCACGGCCCTTAGTGAACAAGTCGCATCAGACGACAAGGTCGCAAAAACTGACCCAAAGTTACTTTGAGGTCGCTTGCCTTAAAAACACGGCCCTAAGTGTACAAGTCGCATCCGACGACGAGGTCATAAAAGGTGTTGATAATTACTCCATCCTTCATATCCTCAGGGAATAAAGTTAAAGCACGGAGTAGGGGCCATTGATGGGTATAAATAATTCCACCACCTCAGCGGTGAGAGACAACCCACTGCGGCCACCCTCGGAGACATGACAAGAGAGATCGCAAAGGCGGCCCTTTGTGTCTCACCTCGCCACGTCCAAAGCACTTGCGGTCCCAGGCAAGTGCAGCAGATCTGGGAATCTCGTCGATCAAGTCAAGAAGAGGCGCCAAAGGGGAGGCCGGAAAAAGGCTTGCTCCTTGCGACCTCAGAGAGATGGCCGCCGATTGATCCAGATCTTTTCCCCACTTGTATCTTAGATATTTCGTCTTGCTTAGTGTCTAAGTTAAACCTAGCTATTAGTAAAATATCTAATAGATTACTTATTCCCTAAGTCACCCACCTCTATAAAAGGGATGGTCATTGTAAACATGAAATATAAAAAAATACACACTACACTTGCAAGCCAAAGCTCTGTCCATTCTCATTCCTCCATACCACCACCCGCCGGAGTATCACCACACCTTAAATACAGCCAGATATCCACCGTCTATACACCTCAAGGACACCTGTGACGATTTATACATCATCACCGTCCTTTATCTTTTCTTCCCATCCTTATGTGTATCTTTTTCTAAACCCATCATACTCTCAACCTCCATTTTGTTTACAAAATACCTTTGTGTTGCGAAATTTGAAATATTGCTAAGCTTTAATGATAATTTTTTATCATTTTGATTTTCATGATCCTAGTTGGGGGAAGTGTAGCTCTGACCCTAGCTAGATTTTAAAGGTTTTTGGTTCGATCACATACGACTTATCTTTCTACCGGGAAGTTTTAAATTTCACACTTTTCCGACTATTCCGGCATTTCTAGATGATAAGTTTTGTTCTACATTATCACACCGATCCGACCTTGTTGATGACGGTTATGACTTTTACGTGATACATTGGGTTATTAGTAATTTAGAGAGTAGCTACATCTCCTAAGTTGTTGATATCCAAGCATAGCGAGAAGTTTCTGCGCTAAGTATTTGATTTTATCTTTAGCCTATAGATCGCATTGTATCTGTTATACCTTACAAAGTTTCTCTTTTATAATGGACTGATTACATAGTGAGCCAGTCCACCTCGTGTTTTCCCACGTCGGGTAATGCTTTTTGATCTTTGTCTTCTCCACCCGGTTTTAAGAATATTTAAGTGGTGCGGGTTAAAGATGAAGACCACTATCTTTAGTTGCTTGTTTATTTTTCTTTCTATTTAGTATTTTTCTTTTTGGTTTCCCTTGTCATTGGTTGTATAAAATAAAGTGGCTTAAAATGTTTTTAGGTATTTATACCTCATTACTGCCACATTATTTTATAACTTCCAAGTCTTCCATAGACATGGTATTTTACGGTTTCGTGGAGTTTGTTTGCTTATACAGGATGTGTCTATCTCTCCACGACGTGCTGATATGTACTCCGATCTTTTTCCTTTACTTGGACCCGTTCCAGAGCTAAGTCTTTTTCTTAAATTCTCATTTATTTTTGTCATTGAGGACAATGCCATGTTTAAGTGGGGTAGGAGACTTAGCTATGTTATGATTGAAAATTGAATGAAACGGCACATGATTGAAAAATTGAATAAATGCCACATTATTTATCTCGTGCACTTTAGAATTGTGAGTTCTAGCTAAGAATTGATAGGAAAGGAACCAAGTTTCATGAGTACGTGATCAATTTATACTTATGTTAAGTAAATTTAAGGATATTCATGCCCGTTTTTGCAAGTAGTTATTTATTATTCAATTACTCAATCTGTGAATCGAGTATACCGCGCAAATCATAATAACTGAAGAAATTATGTGTACATTGCATAGATGATTGGTTATGTAGACTTAGTGTCGATACTTATTGGCCGATGTATTTTTATCGTCTTGCCAACAAAAGCGGAGTAATAAGCTTGAGAGACGTGCACTGTGTTTTAGCAAAATGTTAGACCTTTGGGCTTGTAGTAACATTACCAAAGTAGCCCACGCTTGTGGTAATATTCGATGCTATACATGATCTAAGATAGGGGATACTCTAAAAGTTTTCTTCCTTGAGATTAGTAGTATTTGAAAAATATGAAAAGAATTGAAGAAATTCAACTTTTAAGAGGCTTTGAGTAGTACTCGGTCTCCAAGTCCAAAATCCCTATGATACGCTCTTGCTTATTGATCTAGTGCTCTAACCATTGCGAGGCATAAGAAGTATGAATCTTTGAGGTTGGTAGGTTGAGATTGCGAAGTTAGCATAAACTCTAATCTAGCCACGAATATATAAAACTAAATGCACATGCACACATCACTTGATTCATAGTAAGTAGTGAATAATGGATATCTTATGAGCATGACTAGTATGAGTTGACTTGAGTTTCTTGTGTAAGTATGATTTGACCATAAAAAATGTTGTCTTGGGGAATGACTTATTAATGCTTTGTTCGGGACGATCAAAGTCTAAGTGGGGGGTAGTTGATGACGGTCAAATTATACCCGTAAATGTCATCAACATTATCCTTAAATCGAGATTAATAATGTATATTTCATATTGAATCACTCGTTTATATTTATTATTTAATGTTAAGTGATTATTAATATGATATTGGGTATTTAACTATTTTTATTATTAAAGACCGATTTATTGTGCGATAATTGCTGATTTTGTAGATCGTGATAAATCGGGAAGATAAATATCGCGCAATCGAGAAATCTCAAGATAATAGAGGAAGAAAATCGGAGCATTAAATGAAAGATTAATCAGATCAACACGCAAGCGTGCAGTGGGGAGCAAGATAGACGAGAAAAACGATTAACATGTGCAAAGTTAGGTTCGGTCGACCGAGCCTATAGCTTCGGTCGACCGAGTGAGGAGCTTCGGTTGACCGAGTGTGTCATCTCGGTCACTTATCGGATTTTTTCGTATTTACCTTCTAGATCCTTCATAAGTCGGCAGAAACTCCTATATAAGCAGCAGCTACGAGAAATTGTAAATCATCCCTTAATCCCTTCATTCTTTCTTCAATCTTACAATTCATAATACAACTTTGATACAATGTAGAATAATTTGAGGGTTTCCAGCAATTTAAGGGCTGCAATATGTAAGCCTTTATTTTCTGTCTTCTTATTTTAAGTAATTAGTCCCTCCCAATTATGCTTTATCGTTTGAGTTAGTTAATCATAGCTAGATGATGTAGATCTAGGCTATGACGTTAGGGATGTGGCGATACCTTGTCTATGGGGATCCCATAACCTACGTCATACACTTAGTATTTATTCATGAATCTACTTGATTTAATTAATGCGTATATATGTTAGTTTATATGAATGCTTTACTAATTCTTGTTTAATCCGTTGTGTATGATGAAACTTATTTGAGAGATACGTTCGGGATGTAACTGGGGAAAGATCATTCGGTCGACCGAGCCCGATTATTCGGTCGACCGAGCCCCCTGTTCATCCGTTAAATAGCCACGTCTTTATGGTTAAGTTAACATAATAGAATTTATCATCTCAGTAGGTATGGCTACGACTACGTTGCTCATCTGTTTTAATTAGCGTATGATTAGGAAATACCAATATAGGGCTCCTAGGTTGGCTCATGAATGATCTTCGGGACTTCCAGGCGAGATCTAGGTAGGTTTTGTATTTGGGAATTGAGCTCACCTAGTTATCGTAAATCGTAGATTAACATGAGACCGTGCGAGGTAAATGTTAATAGGATGTAGAGGCGATGCGATCGTTTAGGAAATACGCTAACCATAGGAATGTTGCCTAGGCGAGGTGTACGGTCAATATCGGCATCCTTAGAGTCGTAGCGTGTGAGTTATATGAGATGGAGGCACTTAAAAGGCGAAGTCACGTAACAATATCACGGTGATCTAGTGACTACCGGTGCTAAGTCAAGTTTAAGAGGATGACTCCCGTAGCCAATCTAAAATAGATACAAGCGGATTGTGATTAATAAGTTCAGTTTATTATATAAATTATCCAGGTCCAAACGATAAAGACTATAATTGGGGAGGTTAATTACGTTGTGTCAAGTCGTGTCTTTACCTTTCTTGTCTTATGTTGGTCGTAGACCGCCTCTATGTCCTTGACATGTTTAATTAATTGTTTGTATATAAGATGATCCACAATTGGTTCCCTGTGGGATCGACATTGATTCACTATAGCTATACTACGATGGGCCTAGTCCTCTTGCTAGTATTGGTTTATGGTGGTCAACTATACGGTTGGTGGACACCAATTCTTGGTAATAGAACCTCCTTGATATGCTTAACCCAAGACAAGAAACAAGTTTTTCTCTCTATTTTTGTGCGTGTATGTCGAAAATTTTCTTCTCTTCTATGTCTTGTGAGAACTCTCTTTATATAGGAGAGTAAATCATTGGCCTCCAAGTTACTAATTAAATAAATAAATTATAAAAAAGAAATCACAATAAAAGATAATTCCATTTATAAAAGATTGTGATTAATCAATCAATCAATTACAAATCAATTATCTTTTATTAATTAATTATTTAACTAGTAAATAATTAATCACACAAGAAAATCAATTCTTGCACTTTATGACATGAGAGGCGCCACACCTAGGGTTTTAGGCCCACATAAAATATCTTTTCTGTGTATTATATTATTTAGCCCAACTAAACAATATTTCGCATATCAATTAATTATCACTAAGCCTCAATAACAAGAAAAATACCCGAATTACAGGAGCCACATTGGGGACCATGGACCTATAACCAGTAGCTCCAATAATTAGGTAAAATATTCATCAAACAGAATATTCATACTTAAATTATTAATTCCGGGATTACGCCACCATAAACCCGAAACTGAACTCTACCAATTATAGATATATACTTACACTCAACCCTATGAGTAAATAAGCGTCCATTGATATAATCACTACATACGGACTAACCCTCCATAAACTGTCCATTCTGAGTGGGAAGTCTCCGTGAACCTGACTCAGAATATCTTATCCTTATTTACCATTAACCCCCTAGTGATCAATTAGTTCACATATCTGACTAGTAGCTAATTATTCTAATATGAACTGGGCCCATCGATAATTTTCTTAGGGCTAACAAATAAATGGACTGTCTCTCTACTTCCCTCAGGAGGAATGGATTCCATATCTGTGAAAACCAGAACTACTCACTCATCAGGGAATAGTGCCAACGAAAAGTGACTTGGATCACATATCAAAGTGATCCGTAACTAACACATCAAACACTACCCGAGACAAGCAGCATCCTGTGATCACCTCAGGATTAAGGTCAATCCATATATGATCATCTAATGATTTAATAATATTTCCTAATTACAGAAATATATCAAGAAATACAAATTAAATCGGTCTAGTCCTATATGAATGCCATCATATATAAATGCCCTACTTAGGTACCCTCTACCGACAGTCCGGATAAGACTATCACACCCTAAGGTGTTCTGGACGCATTATTGGTGTTTTAATCATGAGACCCTAAACTCTGATTAAGTTCCCACACTGTCAATGATAGCTTGCAAGAAATCATGATAGTGTATGATGTGACAAGCTCCAATCATTCATCTTTTTGTGACCGGAACCATTTTGTGGTGGATCATTCATTCCTCCAAAGCAGCTGCAATAACAAAAAAAGGAAGGTTTTGAGGTGGAGATGAACAAACAACTGTTACATTAACTCTAGATGCCCATGGAGAGTGGTAGATATATAGAATGAGAGGTGTGGCGAGCAGCAAAGCCATCAATTCATTACAATTTATGTGCATCTTTATTTGTTGTGTGCTTTACATGTGTATGTCTAAAGGAATTAGAGTAGTGATAGCGCCACAACACACATTTAAATCATTGGTTATGACGTGGCACCTATTGATTTATATGTGTCCCATAAAGATCAATGGTGTAAAAGTGTGTTTTACTTCTTTGTTGTGACCGAACATTTCTCAAGGGAATAGTAGGGAGAATGATAGACTGGGAAATGATATAAGCTCACTCTCCCTAGGTCACTCCACACCTTACCACCAAGTGTAGGACCCTTGATTGAAATGTGTCCCACCATGATAGACAAGGGGAACTTCATCCGGAAATTCCAAGAGCATTACCGTTACACATCGATTTGAGTGAACTTTATTTTTGTTTTGGGGTAGGATTATGTTATAATTCACCAACAACATCTACGGGTTAGGTTTCTCAATTTGTTTTTCACTCATACCAAAGGTTTTGCTTGCACAGATTTGGTGACTCTGTTTTGCCATATTTGGTTGTTGTAGATGGATTTGATCGACTTTTGTGTGGGTAGAATTAGATTAACATTCATCAATTTTTACTGATTAGGTTTTTTAATTTGTTTTTCGCCCATACTAAAGGTTTTACTTCCATATTTGGTGGCTCAGTAGTCCGTAGTGTTTTTTTATTAGTTTGTTTAAGGTTTATTTTGCAGAAAATATTATGTCATATGTATCACCAATGATATACCAGTTTATAATATATAATTTTGTTGTTTCAAATGTACTTTTGCAATCCTATGATGGATTTTTTTTGGATATAGATTATGTAGCTTGTAAGATGATGTTTATGTTGATGTTTACTCCAATCAATATTTGCAAGTCTTATTATATGCTTCAGTGACATCATACATAATGTTTTGTATAATTATCCGTCATTGGTTTTGATATAAACCGGATATTTTATCTGTCATTGGTTTTCAGTCATAAGGGTATGCTTTCTCAACAAAAAAAAGCATACATTATCATATGAGTTTTTGTTTTGTTTTTTTTTTTTTGAAAATCATTATCATATGAGTTTGGATAAAACAAAAACAATAATGATTGTAGAAAAATATTTCAAAC
This sequence comes from Gentiana macrophylla, assembly GCA_026214975.1. Classification (NCBI taxonomy): domain Eukaryota; kingdom Viridiplantae; phylum Streptophyta; class Magnoliopsida; order Gentianales; family Gentianaceae; genus Gentiana; species Gentiana macrophylla. The sequence goes on from CM047808.1 coordinate 114,648,225, forward strand.
AGCTACTCTAGCTACAATTTCTAACATCGATTATTAAAGGGGCCTTGCGTTGCAAGGATGAAACCACACTAGTAATCAGGAGGCAGTGGAATCTCAAATTCCTTCTATACTACACTATGAATTTATTATTTTAAGGATTAAAGGAGTAATAAATATAAAAAAAATTAGAAAAATAGAAATAATAACTTCTGGGAAGTTATTTTAGTAAAAGTAAAACTCCTGTTGGGTTTGGGAAATTGTCAGAAATGTTTCTTTTCAGAATAATTCGAAAAAATGAGAACAAAAAAGAAAACTGAAAAGCAAAAGGAAATCTTCAAGGGATCTCATCAAGTTCTTGTCAGATTTCAGATTCGAGTAGAAATTCGTGATCCTTACGAAGAGAGCATCGTTTTGATAACAAGATTTTCAAGTTCTAAAAAGGTAATGGATTTGCCCTAAATTGGAATCTTAAAGTTTTGATCATGTTTGGTTGCCTAAAGTTGTTCAGTCCATAGTTCTAATCGTATAGAAACCCTGGTCACATTTAATTATAGTTTAACTGTTGATCAAATAGGTTTGCGGTTGAAGCTTTAGGAAGTGCTGCAGATTTCTTGGAAGTTTTGGCTTTTGATTGCTTTAAAACAAGTAAGAATGTAAGATGGTTTTCATATTGAGCAATTCTAGTTTTATAATGTTTAAGTTGAGTGCTTTGTTTGCTTTTGATGTTAGAATCCATGTTATAAGTTGTTGTGGATGTTTGGGATGCTATGGTATGTTAAAGACCTGTTTTGCTGCTGTTTCTATTGTTGTTTTGTTGTCAAAATTGGTATTTTTGGGTTGGTAATCGTAAAGTGTAGAAAAGTTTTGTTTAGAGCAGTTTTGGCCTTTTGGATGCGCCAAAAGAGTTTCAGCGCGCGTCAAAGGTGATCAAAGAGCAGATATAAAGTACAGAGAATTTTAGCACGCGCTTGGAGTGAAGCAGAAAGCAAGCAGATTGTCCAGAATGTTTTAGCGCGTGCCAAAGCTGAACAGAAGGATCTGCAAGCTTTCTGAAGTGCTTCAGCACGCGCCACATAGGCCTGGCGCGCGCCAAAGGCCCTTTTTTTTGCAGTTTAGGGTTTCTAAGACCCCGAATTGAGTTTTGAATGTTGTTTATTGATCTAATAAACTTAAATAAACTTGACAAATCCATGATTAAGGTTCTGATGCGTTTAGTTCTGGCATTGAATGGATTCTTACTAAGAGTTGAAGTTCGGGACCGTCAGAAGAGCATGAATTGCCTTGTGCTTTGGGGGGGGGGGGGGTAAGTATCCACCAATGTCTGTGTAATTGTTAGGCTTTGTTACTGTCTAGCTGTCTAAGTGAGGGAGTATAAGTGTAAGTGAGCTTTTGCCTTGAACACACTTAGGTGGCTAGTAACAACTAATAACATACATACTTGTGTAGTTAAAAGCATAAACATCAAGGTTCTTGGTAAGCCACAAGACAATATCGCGATGTGTGGTGTGGTCAGTATAAAGTGAATAACTCTACTGGCCTTTGAGGGGCACCATGAGTGGAGGGACTTCGCGAACACACACACACTATCGGGACTAGCCCGTGGCTACTAGGCAAAGACCACTAGTAGGTTGCAACCGAGATGCTTCATGGTGAGTAGCACCATGCGTAGTGCCCTTGAATTCTGATGTAACAAAGATAAGCTAAGCTAGAAACAAGATAGGATCTCACAAAATGTTGATGAGAATGAGGTGAACCCAGAGTTTGAGCCGTGTTCATAAAGATAACTTAATAATAGTAATAAAATGTTTGTCTTTCGTTATAAAGCATAATTGTACAATAGCTTCTACCTTTACTAAAATGCGTTTGTACTTACCTCTTTGCATGTTTGTTTGCTTGCTTTGCATGTGAGAAGATGTGCGGAGTTGACCAAGAAGTCGATGATGACTTTGAGGGCGATATATGATGATGCTATGCCATGCTAGAAGTGTTATTTGTTTTATTATCCATGTTGTAGTACTATAACTATGTTGCTTTCAATTTCAAAACTTGTTGTACTTTTCTTTTATGTAGACGTGTTGTAATCTTTTAAGTATTCGTATGTCGTAAGACTTGAGTTTCGTTGCAGTAAGTTTCCTCTTCTATCTTTGAAGTCGGATGGCATTGTAATTCTTTTCACCCGAGTCTCTTTAGCTTCCGTTTGCTTAACTCGATACGATGACGTAGAGACTTACGTATAATATTGAATTTATTTAATGTTATACGTGCCGAACGTTTTTTTCTGGATAAAAACTCGGTATCCGGGAACGGGACGTAAGTTAGATCAAGCTTTTTTAAACAACTTGCAAAGCACAATTTTGCGCATAGTTTTTGAAAGAATCATTTGGCATTGTATCATACATTCCCAAAATCGAAGAGGGGTAATATGTGTTGTTTAGTACTAATCCAATAAAGCAATACAACAACGACCATTCCTCCATTGATGGAGCCTTAAACAAGGGACTGCAAAGAAGCATAGAACCATCAGCTAAAAAAATTGCAAATGTTGTATTCCAGTTTACTTTTTTACTTATACTCCAAAGCTAAAGATTCTTCACTGGTGGAGGAGGGGCAACACAGGCTCATAAATAATAGAATTGACAAGCTGGTTCATGTCATTCGAGCTATATCCGTCGTCTTCCTTGTAAAATTGTTGCAGAACTCTACTCATATTCCAGCACAAATCCTTACAGGCCTTTGGAATTACGTCACCGTCTTTCTCAACTACTAATCTTAACACTTGTCTCCAAACACTTGTAACACTTCTCTTCACTTCTGCTATTGCTTCATCTTCACTCATGCCTTCATGGATCATTCGCGATGATATCGCGTTCAGTTTTCCTTGTCTCTTATCTCTCTGCATGAGACGGGTACAAAAGAAAGAAAGAAAGAAAATGGTCAACACCACAACCATCCTAGTATGACAGCACATGTACTGCATCATCTAACAAAAAAACGACATTTTAAATATACGTTTAAAGGTTTCAAGAAAAAATATACATTTAAAGGTTCAACTTTTTTATCATGCCAATGGTAGATGTGGCATAGAATTTACCTGGAAACCCTGGATGTCGTTTAGAAGACGTCCACCGGTGCTTACAAGTTTGAAAAGGGAACAAAGCTCAGAATGTCGAGCGACTGCCTCAGGAAGTTTTGGCCCGAGAAGATACATTGTAGGCACAAGAAAAGGCTCCACAGCAATTGTAATGCTGGCATTTTCCATATATTCGTCTAGTGTTGGAACATATTTCTTTTTTTCCCATTCAGCTTCCCTTAACATAGAATACAGACAATCTAACCACTGCATACCAGATATATGATATTTTTCACCCATAAGTTAACATGCTACAATATCTAAGTAATATCCACAATGATCAAACTGTAACTAATTAGTGCTTGCATCATCTTACTATCTCATTGATATGGCTAGTCACGTTTCGTCCTTGCAAAATGGATGCTCTATGCCCACTCTCAATGATTGTTCCGCGAAGAGCTGAAAATATAATTTGGACGTGCTCAGAACAGCAATCCGTGCTTATATTCACATCCTCCCTGCAATGTCACCTCAACTTATTACATGAACCGAATCATTGGCTAATCGTTTTGAATCATAGATTAAGTGAATAGAAAGCAGTAAATACAGGGACAAGAGAGCCTTACTTTACAGATAACTCGGTTAGGTTCTTTAGTTCCTTTAAAGAACCTCCACCATCGAAGAAGTCATCAACCACAGAAGTTAAGAAAGCATGTTTGGCCCATGAGATGCGGGCATCATAGTATTCAGGGGCAAACATGGTCGCTGCTGCAGAAAAGTAACAGTATACAGACTTCTTCCGAGCAAACTTCAGCTGGTCCAGTCTATTCTCTGTGACCCATCTGTAGAAATGAAAAGTCAATCAATTCACATGCAATGACTGAAACATAACATGAAGTGTTCTACAAATATGTATATAAACCTTTCTATTTCTTTCAGTTCTTCATGGTGTATTAGCTGACACTGGTTATAGTCTTCAACTGCCAGGTCCAACAATTCATTGTTTCCCAAATTTGAGGAGCTATTTTTAGAGAGAGAAAAGAAAAAAAAACGCATGATTATCATGAGCACAACCAGACTAAAGAAGAAAAGATGTACGGTGTATATAACGAAGAACCAAAGTTCTACCAATATGACGTTTTCAATTTTTTTGTATTTTTTGCACCATAACGCTCTATGAGTCTCCTGTTGATAACTCGTTGCATAGTTGAATGGAACGGGAACTTGAGAGCCTCCTCTACCTAAAAAAATGTTCGTAAAAGTCCACATTTATGTTTTCAGATAAGCAACAGAGTATGCTACATGTAAACTACTGGCATGCACATTTTGAACTAGGCATTACATAAAGTACCTCGAGACGAAAAGGAGTAGTGAATGATTTTGAAATGGAATCATCCAAAATTACTTTGTCAAGTATATTTTTGCACCTTATTCTTTGTTCCTGTAGAGCAGATTCATCTTCATGCATGATCATCTCTAATGCCCTATATAACTCCATGATCTCACCTATGTCATTTGAATTTCCATACAAGGAGCTAGAAAAGTAATCTTCCTCAACAGAGTAATTGCTCAATGGACCTATATAGAAAATTCGATACGGTAAGTGATTCAGTTGCTAAGAAAATGAAACCACACATAATGTAGCCTTGCTTCATCATTTCCTTTATGACAATAAGTTACCTGAGGAGACATTATATCCATGTTCCCGTAATAGTCGGAATGTTAAGGCACAAGTTGAAGCATCATCAAATATCTCTTCATCCCCCTGCATCCAGCTTCTGTAAGGGATGGGGGTCGGAGAGGTATTAGCATGTTGTTAAGATAATGTGAGAACTTAGCTATGGAATAATGTCTAAATATCGTGAGCACCTGTACAAATCATTTAATACTTCCTGAATTTCGCTCATAAAATAACGAGATACACCCAATCTCTCAATGTGATCAACTAAGCAGAGGCGTGCATACACACAAAACGGATCAACTGCAGGAACTGGTGATGAACAATGTAGACGATCAGCTTCTAATCAAGAAATATTAACAGATCAAGTAATAAGAATACGAGAGATGTAAAGGATTTACCAGCACAACCAAAATTCTCAACAACAGAGTTTAAATAGTTATAGCACCCAAGATTTTGGAGATGAATAAATGCAGCTGCTGATGTGGAAGGTGAATTGAATAGCGAACCATTCTTCCTCTGATACTTCATAACCTTATCCCAGTTCTGCAACTCACCCATCCCCTCTGATATGTATGCTAGATAGGCTTCAATCTTCTGGGATGGGCTAGCAAGGCATCTAAAATGCACAATATACCCGAAATTGGAGGATGAGAAAGTACAATCAAACAGTACAAGATAAATTGACTATCTTATGGCACATGACTTTATTTTTCAATAAATTTGAATAGCTAAGAAACGTCTTTTTACCTTTAAAAAAAAAAAAGCTCTTAGTTTTAGATATTTGTCTCTTTCGCAATCATCAATTCAAATTCATTCTTAGATAACCAAATTATAAGAATCCTCATACAAACCTAATTCGTTATTTTGTTCAACTTGGGGATAAACGTGTAGAACTCCACAAATATGTTGAATAACTACAATAGCATTTGAAGTAAAAGTTACCTTCTAAGCTGTTGATCTCTTTTAAGAAGCAATGCATTCAGAGTTCCTGATTCTAATTGCAAGTTTAAATTCAAATTCCTGGCATAATCAAGCATCCCTGGGAATATAATGTCAAATCCAATTGGAGAGTACAAATTCTCATCCATAACGGAGGCAAAATTCAACTCGATAAACTGAGCACCTGCAAAATAAGGTATTTGTATGAGACGCAAATTAACGAATGTCAGCAAGAAGGTGCTGAAAATCAACCTTTTTCAACAAGTTGTTGGCCGATCCCCCATTTTTTGAGAGCAAGGACAGATGCAAGAGTGGAGGACAACACATCTTTAAGTAACAAGGCATTGTGGTGAGGAAGACTCCAAGATCCATCTTGAAGTTGATTATCCAATACCCAATTTAAGCATTTGGGGAAAAGAGGAGTGTTGGACCCCAAATGTGGAGATGGCACCATAGCTACCCATGCAGTATCATATGAAGAAACAGATATATCAATATTGTGTAAGAGCTTCTTAACTCTTTCTTTCGCCCCTCTGATTGTCTGCAAACAGTGCCAGATTATAGAAGAGTAATATAACGCTCATAACAAAATTGCACCACAGTCAATCTTTTCAACGCAACGAAATTCGACATCTTCATAGTCAAATTTATGCACAAAATTCAAATTCTAGAAAGTCAAAGTCAAATTTCGACTTCTATAAAGTTAAAAAAATAAATAAATTGAAATATGATACTCGAGTAAATCGACCGTCTTATGATATTATGTGAATTGTTGTGTTAATTAAGTGTTGTCGAATTTTGAGGTCATAATATATACCAGTTCAGAAGAAATAGTTGATGGTGCTCCAATTTCTCTATCAAGAGAAGCTGCAAGAAATAAAACAAGGAAAGAAAACACTGTTAAATTATGAATGAAATAACAGAACACATACTCCCTCCTTTTTTTTTTTATTTAATGTCATTGTTGAGAATTTATTTTGTTTTTATTTATATGTTCTTTTACAATATCAATATAGTATTTATTATTCTTTTTCCATCGTTACCTTTCATTTTAATAACCTAAATTTTGATACAATTTTTCATGCACAATGAGTGAATGATAATTTTGTTATTTTACCATTTTTTAGACACATTAATCACTTTCTTAAAGTTGGAAATTATAAACCAACAGAATTGTTTTTCATATATTCAAAGACAGTGATTCTGTGTGTACAAATATGGAACAATCTAACAACCTTACACAGAATCCAAGACAAGATAAAATCTAGAGAATACACCTCAGCACCACACACAAATTACCAAAGTACCCTTACAACATTTACTTCATTATTTAACTTCCCCCTCCCCCCCCCCCCTCCCCTCAAACTAAAGGTAGTATCAACTACGTTGAGTTTGGACCTATTGTGAAGAAACTTGGCACTGGCTAGAGGTTTAGTAAGCCCATCGCCTATATCGATCACGTGAGGGAATGTCTGTAACACGAAGCTTGTCTTTGTAGTACTTGATCTCGAACAAAATGCACATCAATCTCTATGTGCTTGGTTCTGGAATGAACATAGGGTTGTGTGCAAGATGGTTGGCACTTATATTGTCACACCATGCAGTAGGAACTGTGGAAACATGTAAATGCAGTTCAAACATTACAGACTTCAACCATTGAATTTCAGCAGCTAAGTTGGCCAAGGCTCTATATTCTGACTCAGTGCTGGATCTTGAAACCACTTGTTGTTTCTTGGAGCTCTATGACACAAGTGAGTCTCCCAGATATACATAATATCCAGCCACAGATCTTCTATCTTTAGTATCACAGGCCCAATCAGCATCACTATAACCAGAAATATGTAGAGAGACACTAGGCTGAAAATGAAGTCCATAATGCAGTGTCCCATTAACATACCTGAGCATCCTTTCCAGGGCTTGCCAATGGATCACCTTAGGATCATGCATAAACTGGCTCAACTGATTAACTCCAAAAGACAGATCAGGCCTTGTATAAGTAAGGTATTGCAAGGCACCAAGGATGCTTCTGTAAATAGTAGGATTGTCCATAGACTCAGAAGCTGAATGTAGATTAACACCAGTTGTCATAGGTGTGGAAACAGGTTTAAGATGCTCCATATACAGCCTGTTAATCAACTGAGTGGCATACAATTTTTGATTGAGATATAGGCCACTGCTATCCCCGTGTGCTTGAAAACCAAGAAAGTGAGTTAGTGGTCCCAAATCTTTCAAAGCAAATCTGGAGTTCAACTTGGAGATAAACTGTCTGATCAAGCTGGGAGAGTTCCCAGTGATTAAAATGTCATCTACATACACCAGTATGTACATCAGCTGCTGCTGTGATTTGTAAATAAATAGTGAAGTATCAGACATGCCCTGTGTGAACCCCCAAGTGAGAAGTTGTTGTCGAAGTTCTTCAAACCATGCCCTAGGGGCTTGTTTAAGCCTATATAGAGCTTTCTTCAAGTGACAGACATGTGAGGGCCTAGTAGGATCTGTGAAACCTTCAGGCTGTGGCATGAACACATCTTCATAAAGTGTGCCATTCAAGAACGCATTGTTGATATCAATTTGGTTGATAGGCCAATTAAGAGACACAGCAGCAGCCAGAACCACTCTGATTGTGGAAGCTTTGATCACATGACTGAATGTTTCTTCATAATCTACACCAGGTGTTTGAAGAAATCCTTTGGCAACTAGTCTAGCCTTATGCTTTAAGATAGACCCATCTGGTTTCAATTTGAGTTTAAAAATCCATTGGTTGCCAATGAGGTGTTGATTCGGTCTGGCAGGTACCAAATCCCAAGTATGATTCTTGATTAAAGCTGCATATTCCTCCTTCATGGCCTGATTCCATTCAGGTTGAGTGATGGCATTCGACATCGCCTTTGGTTGGGATTGAACACAGTGTGGAATCTTTCTTGGCTAGATAGGAGAAGGTTTTAGGTTTGGTAATACCACTTTTGCTTCTAGTTTGCATAGGGTGGTGGTTGGTTGAATTGGGGTGAAGTATAAAGGATGGTTGGGTTGGATCAGGTTGGGAATTGTTGGCCATAGAAGGTGAGGGAGAAGGTGTAGGACTTTGTGACATAGCCCTATTGGTGGGACTAGGACTGGAGTGAGTGTGAGCAGGACTTAAGTAAGGACTAGGTGAACTTGTAGTGTGGCCAGTCATGGAAAGTCTGGGTGTAGAAGGTGAGGAATGGTCACTAACATGTACAGTAGTTTCGAGGGTGAAAGAATGATGCCTCTAAGGAGAGCCCTTATCACACATTGTACCAGCCATTGATGATCATTAGGGTCAAGACACTGAACTTGGATGGAGTAGGAGGGAGGACATGAATAGGAAGACTCGGGGACAGGACTAAAGAGACTTTGATAAGGAAACTCATGTTCATTGAAAATAACATCTTTGGACACATATACCCTACCAATGGATTCAAGACACAGAAACCCCTTGTGAGTAGGGCTCACCCCTAAGAAAACACACTTTTTGGTATGAAATTGAAACTTATGTTTCTGGAATGGCCTCAAATAAGGAAAACAACTGCTGCCAAAAACTTTGATCAAATTGAGGTCTAGTTTCTTGTGATAGATGCATTCAAAAGGTGATTTATTTTTTAGGACAGGTGTGGGGAGTCTATTTATGATATACACAGCATACTGAAAGCTTGACCACCAGTATTTGAGAGGCATAGATGATTGAGCTAACAGTGTGAGACCTACTTCCACTGTATGCCTATGCTTTCTCTCCACTTTCCCATTCTGTCCATGAGCATAAGGACATAAGTGTCTAAACAGGATCCCATGATCCTTCAGGTAGGTATCAAAGGACCTAAACTCACCACCCCAGTCAGATTGCAGGCACTTAATGTGAGAGTTAAACTGTTTTTCAACAAGAGTTTTAAACTGGACAAAGGTGTTAAGGGCATCAGATTTGTTAACTAGGGGATATATCCAGGTGAATCTAGTTAGGTCGTCAACAAAACTTATATAGTAACTATAACCACTGGTAGAAGTCATAGGGGCTGATCCCCAGAGATCAGTGTGTATTAAGTCAAGAACAGAATTGGATTTTGCAACAGAAGTAGGATAAGACAAGGCATGGAGTTTCCCATATTGACAAGCATCACAGAAATCAACACTTTCATTAAGATTCACATTACAATTTTTTAGAACAGACTTAAGGATTTGGAAGGAGGGATGTCCCAACCTTCTATGCCACAAGTTGGCAACAGACTTAGGATTACTATTCTTAGATAAGCTAGGACCAGTGCTAGACTCAGCAGCTAAACAACTGTATTTATTACAATCAGATTCAACTAGAAAAGACTTCAGACTAGGACTTTTGGAACTTTTGGAGTGAAGGGAGTCTTGGGAAGAAAGACTTGGTAACTGCAGCTGATACAATCCATCTTTAAGGGCACATTCCAGAAGAATTTTCCCTGTAGTTTTGTCCTTTACAACACAATATTCAGCATGGAATTCCATAAAAACAGCATTATCAGAAGTTAACCTAGAAACACTTAAGAGATTTTTTGTGATGTGTGGAGCATGTAGAATATGTGTGAGGTTTAGGTTAGTGTGTGTAGTGGGAACAATAGAGCTACCTGTGTGGCTAATCGAAAGAGACTCACCATTTCCAACTGTGATAGTGTCAGATCCTTCATACCCCTGACTTAGCTGCAGGCTGTTCAAATCAGAGGTGATGTGGTTGGTAGCACCACTATCTGCATACCAACTAGCATCACTTACACTTTCTGGAGATGCAAAGTATGTAGCAGGTCTGTTTCCATTTTGTACAGAGAGGTTTGTCTGAGGTGTAGTTTGCACCAGTGTAGTTGGAGTCATATCTGTAGTAGCAATCAACAGCTACATGTCCAACTCGATTGCACACTTGACAAGTTGGTCTAGGAGCATTGGTACTACCCTGATAACCACCTCTGTTGCCTCCATTTCCTTGATAGCCACCTCTATTGATCCTCACACGACCTCTGTTGCCTCTGCCTCGATTGCCATCATTTGTAGAAGGTCTGGATGCTGGCCTGGGACTCCCAGGTCTATTGGTAGCAAAATTTGCAGATGGATTGATTAGGTCAAGACCAGAGTTGGTATTGAAGCGTGCTAGAAGTCTTTCATGAGTCACCAGTTGAGATTGTACTTCTTGCCAAGTCAGGGTTCCAATTCTGGAAGTTATATTGACAATTACTGACTTGTAATCCTTTCCAAGGCCTCCTAGAGTAGCAAGTATAAGCTCAGCCTTGGATATGGGATATCCAGCAGAAGTGAGGCCATCCGAGTAGGATTTTATTAGGGCAAGATAATCCACCATGGATTTTGCTCCTTTCTCTGTTTTTGTCAAGGCCTCCTTGTATTCAAGCATTCTAGCCTCAGATCGGTTATTGAATAAAACCTCCAGAGTACTCCACACATCATAAGCTGATTCACATCCAACCAGTTCAACCAGCACATGTTCTGTCATAGAACCCATAAGCCATCCCATGAGAAGCTGATCTGTGGTAACCCATGTATCATACAGTGGGTTAGGGGTCTCAGATCCTACAGATCCATTTAGAGCAGGAAGAAATTGAGTTGGTGCTGGTTTGGTTCCCAGTATAAAACCTTCTAACCTCTGATGATCGGCATAACGATGGACCTCCATAGTAAGTAATTGGACCGATCGAGTTTCACATTGCATGTTTGATTTAAGCTGCCACCCAGAAGAGTATTTGGCGCCAGAATGGTTGTGAGAGGTGGAAATGGTGAGGTGGAGCTGAGGATGGTCGGAATCGGTGGTAGTGTAGAAGATAGCTGAGGGATTGGGATTGATCTTAGAGCTGATGAAGGGAACAGTGATTCAAACGAAGTTCCAATCGAGAATGCACCAAAGCTGAGAGATGGAATGGGAGATAAAGTTGGTGGAGTGGTTGTAGTGGTAGTGATCGGCGGAGCAGCCGGGGAAGCGGTGGCATCAGCCATCTTGGGCTCCAATACCAAGTTGGAAATATAAACCAACATAATTGTTTTTCATATATTCAAAGACAGTGATTCTGTGTGTACAAATATGGAACAATCTAACAACCTTACACAGAATCCAAGACAAAATAAAATCTAGAGAATCCACCTCAGCACCACACACAAATTACCAAAGTACCCTTACAACATTTACTTCATTATTTAACTCTTAACATGTGTGGTTCCTCAAAACAAAACAAAAAACACATGTTTTAACATGTACTAGCTTCTTTCAAAACAAAACAAAAAACAAACAAAACAAAAACAACCCACAAACAACAACAACATCATGTAAATAGCGATAGGAAATATCTTTTTCACACAAAATTTTGTCTTATTACACAGTATTTTGTTTTCCAATTTTGCCATTTTTTATTTATTTACACGCCAACATTCGACTAGGAGTTTGGTCGAATGCCGACATTATCTACTTCCAAATGTGGTCGAACAATTTAGTTTGTTACGACCGACGCGTGTCAGGAAAATATTACATATTTGTCTCTAAAATGGTCGATACGTTTTCAAATTTTTATAGCGGCGTTTTATATTATTTACTTGAGATAGGGTTATACCTACTCAAAGCGTGGTCGAGAATAATTTAGCTTATTCTCGACCCGAACGTGGTCGTGAAAACATTACATGTCCGGCCTCTAGAATGGTCCGATCGTTTTAAATTTTTCAGAGCGCCGTGGTCATATTCGACTAGAAATAGGAGCGAAACGTTATTTTTCGGCCTTTAAAATGGTCCGTATTGTTTTCAGCGTCGCACATAATAATGTCTCTTTATTCGCACCAAAAATTGTGCGGAAAACATAATGTTAGCGCCAGAATAGTGCCTCGAATAATATCTGATTCCCGACTCATTTAGGAATTCGAGAATAATATGTGTATTAAATGTCAAAACGAAGCTCACTCTCGTTCTTGGAATGTGTAAGACACTACATCCTTTTACGCACCCAACAAATACTTATATTTTGACTTCAACATTCAACTCAACATTTTTATATCATTGATAATAGATGTTTTTTTCCGGAAAAAACAAATAAGTGTGATTCGTTTGTTAAAATGGTTTCACCAAGATCAATGGTGTACCCTAGGCTCGGGCCTCTAACGTGTATGCACATGGCTGGCTTTGTGCACAATTGTGCTATATCTTTAGAGTAATGGTACGGGCACAACGGTTGTGCCACAACGGTGTGATCTGTACCGTTGATAATAATGTGTCTTAATTGATCAGATGTAAATCTAACATAATCAACGGTGCAGATCACCGTTATGACACTCGTTGTGGCACAACCGTTATGTATGTCCGTATCACTACTCATATCTTTATGTCTTCCAAGTTTTAATGTGTTATATAATATGTTTCCACGTTACATATGGACTTTGAGCAAGTTCCTCCAAGTACATTTAAGGGTTGTTGGGCATCGAACATTTCGTTTTAAACTCGTTTATGAGATGGGGCGTCACAAATCAGTAAAGTCACATCGATAGTTCAAATTCAATTTATTTTTTTTAAAAAAAAGAGGGGAAGAAATTAATAGCGCACCTGTAACAGAGCAGCAGCAGAACCTGAACGGACTTTGGCAAGAAACATGGAGAGGTTGGGTGTATGATATAGTCATGCTTTATCTGCGAGTAGATGAGAAACTTCACTTGTGTTTATATATTGCCATTTTAGTAGCGGTTATAATTTTTTTTGGTTCAGAAAAAGGAGGACGTACATAAGATGTTAATTAAAAATAAATTATATTGTTTCAAGAACAAAAAAAACCAGGATCTCTACTTAGACTAATCACTTTTGAATTGTGAAGCATGATGAAACGAGATGCATAATCCCAATAAATAAAACAAAAACAAAAACCAAAAAACATGCCACAATGAAACCTCTTCAATCAGTAATAAAAACAATCAGCTACACACAAAAAAAAAAAGTAATAAAAACAGTCAGTAGTTTATACTAAAAAAAAAAAAAAAAAAAATCATACCGTTGGAGTATATAGGGGCTGAAAAGATCCTTGGAATTCAAGAAGAAAATGAAAGAGAAGAAACAAAGGAGGAGAGAAGTAGGATGGGGAGAAAGATGGCGCTGATTAATTTTTACAAACTACAGATTGTACACTTTTTTTTTCTGTTTTCTTTTTTTAAGACAAACATTTTTTTTAAAGTATCAACTGCATTATGTTTTGTATGGATCTGGAAAAAATAATTTCTAAAACACAGATTTTTTAACATATATACTTAGTATTTACTATAAGTGCTCAATATAGAAAAAACAAAAATAAAAAAGCTAATTAAGTTTTCTTTTTAGGGAAAAAAGCTAATTAAGTTATGAATCTATTACATGATAAACATATGAAGTTGAGTCATTATGAAATAGAATATATATTTTTTCCTCTAATTTCTTTTTTCTTTTTTTTGGAGATAAACTTTTGTTTCTTTATATAATAGGTAAATAATGTTTTATCAGCAAGTGAATGAGAAAATTCACTAGTGTTTATATATTGCTATGCCCAGCCGCGGTTATAATTTTTTTCCTTCTAAAAAGGAGGACACGGTATATATGTTAAATTTTTTTGAATGGTTATATATGTTAAAATCGAATTATATTGTTTCACGAAAATACCCCAATTCTAGAAATAGTATAAACACTAATTTAAAACTAAACTTAAGAAATGTACATTCAATTTTTACACCTAAATTACATAATTCAATTTTTTTTGAGTGGACATAATTCCTATTCTTAAATGGACTACGTCATATTCAAATTTTGAATTATATAATTCTCAATGTTGAGCTAAGCATGCACCACAACACAACTAATAAGAAATTCACGTGTAAGTTATGAAAAAAGAGATAAAGAGGCAAAAATTCTTTTTTTGGTACAAAATGAATAAATAGACACCATAGCATTTTTAGTTGTAAAAGCGACAAACAATTTCGAGATTTTGACAAAATTACCTTTATGAGACGCAGCGTAGTAGCGATACGATATACCACCCTTCCACGTGGAGTTATCTCGAGTAGTCAATTTGGAATGTGGAGAGAGTCCAGATATGATGAGGACGTCGAGGCGGGCGAACCATCTCGATATGATCAAGATCGTATGTATTACAGATTAGTTATGTTGAGGGTTTTCACATCGGCATGACCAGGGCGATGACCATCGAGCCAATACAAGCAGACGCTCGGGATTCGATACGAGAGTAACTTGGACAGAAGCCAAGGTTATATTTGTCAATAGACTAAACCGCGCCTTAAGTTAGAGGCGGAAGAAGGGCATGTGCCTATAAATACGCACATCCAGGAACTACGTTGGGCTTGATTCTCGGATTCCGATGAGATACGTAGGCAATTCAAGATACATTCTTGAACCCACCGCATAATACAAAAACTATCATCTTTCCATAAAAGGCACCATCTTATCCATTTGGCATTTCCTTTCTATTTCACCCCTAGATTCCAAACAACCTTGACACATCACTGGTGCTTTATTTAGCATCATCATTGGCGCTAGAAGGAGGGTCCTTTTATCTATCGGTGATTTAGAGAGAGTAGTACGATGGCGCCGTCAACAAGAAGAAAAGCAGGCAGTAAGAACGTACAGAATGAAGAACACACAGACCTAGAGCCAGCAGGGGAACAAAACCAGACTGTCCTCGAAAAACCCACTGGTTCTAAGGCTGCAGTTGTGCAAACACAAAAACCTCAGCTTCCTCCCCAGTTGCAGGATGTTGCAGACCACTTGGCGTCGTTAGATGAAGAAGCACTTAAGCGTGTCGTAGCGTCCGTGTTTGTTGAAAAGGACTCGCGATTTTCCGGACGGGCAACCTTTAGATCAACCAGGCCGAAAGAGTTAGAAAATGCAAAGGGAAGAAGGCGGTGGATATCCGAGAAGAATGTGAAAGACGAGATAGAAGTCAGTGCCACCAACTACAAGAGGCGGGTCGCGCAAGAGAAGCCTTTAAGAAGGGTCGAGGAAAGTATACGAGACGAGTTCAATCGTATCGTAGGTAAGGATCGAGACATCGATTGGCTTGAGTCGCCTTTTGTTTCTGAGATCGAGCATTACCCGATGCCCGAGTCCTTCAAACCCCCAAAAATGGATCCGTATGACGGCACAACAGATCCTGAGGATCATCTATACCGATACATATCGATGATGAGGCTAAGAAATGCGAACGACGCCATGAAGTGTCGAGCATTTGACACTTTGTTAACAGGTCGAGCTCGAGAGTGGTTCCACAAACTGAGACCCGGGTCGATTTCTAGCTTCGTGCAGTTGGGGCAAAAGTTTCGCGACGCGTTTATTGGAAACAAGAAGTTTCATCTGAGTTCTACCCATTTGACTAACATCAAGCAAGAAAGGAATGAGTCAACTATCGATTATATGAAGCGTTTTAACCTCGAAGCAATGAAAGTCCACAATCTCAATGAGACACTTCAGGTCAACTTTTTCGTTGCAGGGATCAGGAATATGAAGTTATACGACAAGTTATCTAGAAAGATGCCAGAAAGCATGGACGAATGTGTGAACATAGTCCATAAATTTTGCCAAGGTGAGGAGGCAGTGCGTTTGCACACCATCTCGCTTGGTCTCAACTCGAGAAACGACATCCGAGGCCAGACCAAAGGTCAGTCTAAGAATGAAGGGAAAGCTAGTGTTTTCGATCGGATGACAGCACCAATTACAGATCGACTCGGGAGGAAAGGAAATTTAAAAGATAGAGACTTCATGCCCCTTAATCGGTCTCGGAAAGAGGTGCTAGCTATCATGATAAAAAGAACATCGCTCGGACACCCAAACCGATATCAAAGGATGTCGAAAGAGGAAAAACACCCACAAGTACTTGTGATTACCATCAAGGCGTGGGGCATGACACGTAAGAATGTTTTGATCTAAAGAGAGATATCGGCCGGCATTCAAGAAGGACTACTCGGCGAGGTAGTAGGCGGATCGGAGAAAGATGAGCCCAAGGAGCGTCGAGAGTATAAGAGGAAGAATTACCACGGAAGAAGAGATCGATCTCCCAATCGAGGCAATCAAAGCGTAGAGGCAGTCGCCTGGAGCCCGTGAGAAGGGACAATCAAAGAGATGGCGTCGAGGCGATAGAAGGGAAGATCAGAATCGAGATCCTTACGGAGATAACCGAATCGGATATGGCGTGAATACGATTGTGGCGGAACATGATTTAGACCGACCTCGATCAAGTCAACCGGCTACGGACGGGTCGAGAGAAGCCAAGAAGTTGAAATTTACAACAGAGGTGGGATATGGACACAGAGACGATGCCCCAAGTCCTCATGGCCGTAGTGAAGGCTTAGTCATGAAGCGATTATCGATCGAGGGGCTAATAAAAGAGTCTCAGATCGATAGCGGGAGTCTTTGTGAATATCCTATACTATTCAGCGTTTAAGGCGATGAAGTTAAAAGATGAAGATATAACACCATTGTCCACCCCGCTATTCGGTTTTACGGGGCAGGCCATCCATCCTATCGGATCTATCAACTTGTTAACCACCGTAGGAGATGGTGAGAAGGGGCGAACGATGGAGATGACGTACGTCGTGGTCAAGGCCCCTTCAGGATATAATGTAATATTGGGTCGACCCGCACTTTATGATTTGAGAGTGGTAATCTCCACTTACCACAACAGCATGAAGTTCCCCACGTGGCATGGCACCCACGAGGTAAAGGGAGATGTAGCAGTGGCCAGGAATTGCAACTTAGTGACGATTAAAGGAAAGGTCAGTAGGCCAAGTGTTGGTTGAAGAGCTAATCCTCGAGGAAGAAGAGGACAAAATTGGGTTCGGTCGATCCGACGGAAGAAGTTCAAGTTTGGAAAGAAGAGGAAAGCCAGGAGTTCAAGTCGGGAAGTGGATTCCACACCCGATGTTTAGGACGTTAGTCGATCTCTGGTTGAGTTTCGAGATGTCTTTGCGTGGAAAGCCGACGACATGCCGGGCCTATCCGGTGACATTGCATTAGATACAAGCTCAATGTCGACCCCACGAAAAACCACAGTGAAACAAAAGAAGAGAAATCTAGCACCGAAAGAAAGAAGCGATTAAGAAGGAAGTCGACAAGTTCTTTGGTAGCCGGGATCGTTAAAGAAGTGGTATATCCGGCATGGTTAGCCAACTTGATCTTAGTGAAAAGCCCGATGGGAGCTGGAGGATGTGCATCGACTTTACGGATCTAAACAAAGCTTGCCCAAAAGACTCCTACCCACTCCCCAAGATCGACCGACTTTGTCGATTCGACCTTAGGGTTCAAAGTTTTGGATTTTTAGATGCGTGATCGAGGTTACTATCGATCCTTATGGACCCCAGAGATTCAGAAAAAACGGCTTTTATAACAGACTTCGGGACATTTAGTTTCGTTACGATGCCGTTTGGTCTAAAGAATGCGGGAGCAACATACCAACGCGCAGTGAACAAGATTTTCGAAAAGTTGATTGGACGAAGCATGGAGGTTTATGTAGACGATTTGTTAATTAAGAGTAAGTCTCTCGAGCAGTTTATAGTCGACACGAGAGAGGTGTTCGAGGTTCTTCGTTCTGCCAACATGAAGCTCAACCCAAAAAGTGTACGTTCGGGGTCCGATCAGGGAAGTTCTTGGGATACATGATATCTAAGGATGGAATTAAAGCAAACCCAGACAAAATCAAGGTTCTCCAGAACATGCCTGTGCCTCGAAGTGTGAAAGAGGTACAAAGATTAACAGGTCGAATGGCAGCTCTCAACCGCTTTTTGTCGATATCGGCACAGAGGGCCTTGCCATTCTTCAAGATTCTAAAGAAAGCAAGTCCTTTCCAGTGGGATGACAAGTGCCAAAAAGCTTTTGAAGATTTAAAGAGTTACTTGACAAACCTGCCCACCTTGACATCACCTCGAGAAGGAGAGACGCTGCTCGTGTATCTCGCTGTTTGTGAAGAGGCCGTAAGCGCGGTATTAATTCGAGAAGCGGAACAAGGTCAGGTACCAATCTATTTCGTCAGCAAAGCGTTGCATGGGGCAGAGTTAAGATATTCACCAGCTGAGAAGTTAGCTCTGGGTCTAGTCCACGCGTCAAGGAAGTTGAAGCCTTATTTCCAAGCACACCCGATTGTGGTAGTTACAAACCCACCTACGAAGCGGTCTCGCAAAGCCCGAGGACGTCGGGTCGACTCGCCAAATGAGTGGTCGAGTTAGCAGGGTACGATATCGATTTCACACCTCGGACAACTGTCAAAGGCCAAGCACTAGCCGATTTCATTGCAGAAGGATTGTCGATTCGGATAGAACAAGAAAAGCAATCACCGAAGAAACAGTGGACCGTTTATGTTGATGGTGCTTCTAGCAAGGAGGAGGAGCAGGAGCCGGGTTGTTGTTCTTTGGTTAGCCCAAGAGGAGAGGAGTTCCCTTATGCGCCGATTTGAATTTAAAGCCACTAACAATGAAGCGGAATATGAGGCCATGATCACGAGTTTGAAGTTGGCAATCAAGTTGTGGGTCGAGAACCTCCTGGTATCTGATGACTCACACTCGTGGTAAATCACATTCGAGGGGAGTATGAAGCTAAAGAGGAAGCAATGAAGAGCTATCTAAAAGTGGTTCAGGGACTGATGACAAAATTCAAGAGTGTTCGCATCGAGCAGGTACCGAGGAGTGAGAATAAGCGAGCTGATGCCTTATCCAAACTGGCATCTAATTTCAAATCTAAAAAGAAGGTTCTAGTAGAAATGCTGTCAGAGCGTAGCTACGAGGAAGTCGATGTGCAACCAATCAGTCAGGGGTCGACATGGATGGACCCGATAGCCCTTTATCTGAAAGATGGAATTCTACCATCGGATAAGTCTCAGGCAAGGAAGGTACGATTACAGTCAGCAAGATATGCATTATTTGATTATGTTCTTTACAGAAGTCATTCAGGCGCCCTGGATGCGATGCGCATCGGAAGACGAGGAGCCTATCTTCTCGAGGAAATACATCGGGAGTATGTGGAAATCATTGTAGGGCGGGGAATCTTTGGCAAGGAAGTGTGAGTTAGCGAGGTATTTCGGCCTCAATGCAGAGACGCAAATGAGTTGGTTATGAAGTGTAAGCGTGTCAGGTTCATGATGTAAGAACGCATCGCCAGGCTCAAGAGATGAATGTCATCGAACTGTTTGGCCGTTCGATGAGTGGGGTGTCGATATAGTAGGGCCTTTGCCTCGAGCCCCGTAGGAAATCTAAAGTTTGTTGTGGTCGTGGTCGATTATTTCACCAAATGGGTTGAGGCTAAAGCCCTTGCTAACATCGAGCTACAACTATCAAGAAATTTTTGTGGGAAAATATTTTATGCGAGTTTGGAGTCCCAAAGTACATGATCTCGGACAACGGCACTCTCGGTTCTTGGATGAAAGGGTACAAAGCTGGCTCAAAGAATTTAAGATCGAACATAGAACGACATCCGTGGCTCGACCTCAGTCGAATGGGCAAGTCGAACAGACCAACAGACAGTTGAAGTTCGGTCTGAAGAAGCGATTGGAAGATGAGGGACGCGATTGGGCAAAGACAAGTTGCCAAGCATCTTGTGGTCATATCGAATCGCACCCAAAGCGCAACTACTCGAGAAACTCCATTCGCAATGGCCTACGGGTGTGAAGCGGTAATACCAGCAGAGATCGGGTTGTCTTCACCTCGGGTTCTAGCTTATAGTGTCGAGACAAATGGAGGCAATCTCAAGCAAGCGAAAGATGATGTCGAAGAAAGGAGAGAGCTCAGATCACATCGAGTGGTGAGTATAAGAGAAAGATTTCCCAATACTATAACGCTCGAGTAAAGTATAAATATTTCCAAGTTGGTGACCTCGTGATTGAGAAAGAATGAAGTGAGCGACAGACCCAATAGGCAAGCTCGAGCCGAATTGGGAAGGCCCTTACAAGATCCTCGAAAGTCCATCCTAAAGGGCATATCAACTTGGAAGATCGAGACGGAAGCACGAGGTGCCTCGAACTCTGCACGCCACTAATCTTAGAAAGTATTATGTGTAATTTTCATTTCTGCTTTGGTGATTGTAATGCGTCGAATCGACAATCAAAACTTTATGTTTGCAATTTACGTAATTTTCCTTGAACCATCATAACAAGCGCCCGTCGATACGATGTACAGAAGTTTTAATGCTTATCACTCCTAACCTGCTAAAGGCCATGATGCAAAGCGATCAGATGGTACCACGCCACGCATCCATCAAAGACAAAACTGCCGATTCAACATAATTTTGCTGAGCTCCGATCAAGTGCACGATTAAGCCAAAACGGCGATAAAGCAAAGATCGACTCATACCTAAAGTGCACCACGAGTCATGAACTCATGCTTCACTTGGGGGGAATAAAGAGGAATTAAGTCGATATGACTACACCTCGCACGAACAAGGGAATTAAGTCGATATGACTACACCCTAATCAACCGTAGGGGAATTAAGTCGATATGACTACGCCCTAATTAATCGTAAGGGAATTAAGTCGATACGACTACATTAATCGTAGGGGAATTAAGTCGATACGACTACACCCTAAACAAATGACAACAGTATAAAAGACAAATTAAAATTGGTAATCAGAAGTTGAAAATAAAGGAAGAAAATTCAAGTAGCATTCAGCCCAGAAATTCATTGACAAAAAAGTAAAAAAGAGACAAAGAAAGTAAATGTTTGGAAGTACAACCAAATCGAATCCAAAGTTTACAACCATATCGAACAAAAATAGTTAAGCGATGAAGTTTGTCAAGCGTTAGGGGTTTAATTTCGAAGCATCTGGTCGACATCATCGATGTCCACGCCGACATCGTCATCCCTTCTCCTTCTTCGATCGAGGCGGTGTCGACATACTTCTCATGAAGGAAACCCCAGATCCAAGTCCTCGAAGTACCGGCCGATCGAGGATCGACTCTCGTCATTACAAATGAGCCCGTTTGATACTCGACACCTTAAACTCTGGGAAGGCCTCTTTGACGTCCTTTAGAGCATTGGTGAATCCTCCCTTCATGGCCTGAGTCATCAACAGCATTATTTCAGTTCTAAGCTCGTCAGAGGCCAGAAAATCCTTCTTGGCCATTTCCATTCGGGAAGCCAAGCTGTCAACCTCGATTTGTAGGTCGTCTCGAGCCTTGATGCATCCAGCCAGCTCAGCCTTCGTTGTCTCGAGCTCTGATTTCACCCTACCAACTCCGCCTCCTCTCTCGCAAAGACCTTCTTCGCTTTGGTCAAGTTGAATCGGGAAACCTCTAAATCGACTTCCGAGTCAAACGTCGACCGTCCAATTTTCGTATTACACACCGGCCTCAAGGTTCTCGATCTTTGACTTCGCTTTATAGCCTCCTCCTTTCACACCAAAGCGGAGCTAGGAGATCCATTCTGTTTGTGGCCACCTCAGTGGAAAGACGAACTGCAATGAGAGAGATGTTAAATCGACTCGTTGGCGAATACAATTTCTAAATTATGAAGGCTTACGGCTCGAGATAAGCTTGAAGATATATTTGTTTAGTTCGTCGGGGCCATAAGCTCCATTTCGGAAGTTGTAGTTTCAGGATCGGATCGATAATTTTGGGTGAGGAGGTTTTGAGCCTCTTTTCCTATCCCATGCCTAGTGTCGGAGGTCTTCAAGCGCTCTCGAGTCAAGACACCTTCTCCCAAATTGTTTCTCCACCAAAGGCATCATCTGGTTGGTCCCTAAGAATATTCGACGTTGATGCGAGAGTGGGTGCTCGAACCGAGTCTTTTGCCTCAGAGACTATAGAAACGGAACGGGTTTTTTCGATTTGATCCCCGCCACTCTTGTATCTTCTTGGGGTCAACCTTTTTGGGGTCAGAGCATCTTAGTAGGCGACTCCATCTCGGAGAGAAATATTCCACCGCAAGAATAAAGGTCACTTTTAGTACAAAATCGAGACGGAAATAAGTAAGCAGAAAGAAGTATAACATTCGATAAAATTAACGAAAATCCTACACAAAGCCCGGACTTCTTCATCAAGTTCCATATAGCGCCCGGGCCCGCCGTCTCGAGGTCAGCATAAGTATATAGAGGGTGCAGATTCCGAGTTGCAATATCGGGATGCACTTGCTCGAGCACTCCACACGACACGGGTGGATCGGAGTCAAGCTTGTCATGCCACTTCTTAGGTCTCTTGTGCCAAGTATGTATATCGAGGTCACCAAGACCGTGTCGGATAAAGAAGAAGTTAGGTTTCGATCGCCATGAGATGATATGGCCTTCCGAACAAATTCCGGGACCAAGGGGCGTTTCTGAAAGGTATACCACCCAGCATCTTGCAGTCCCAGGATCGAATAATATTGTCGGAACAGGCGCACCGTGAATTCGACTTTAGCCACTCGGCATGCCAGGACAAAGCCCATGAGGCTTCTAATACCATTCGAGCCAATTGAGCAACACATATCGGTAGTGTCGAAGTACTTCGATAAGACACGGGTCGAAAGCGGTATCTTAACCCTTCCTTTAGCTGCGCTTCATAAACGGCGCAAAACCAGGGAGGAGGATCACAAGCGAATTGATTCGGCCTCGAGGACTTGCATATTATCGATGAATACGGAATATCAAACCTTTGGCATAAAGCCTTAACCTTTTCCTCTGTTAGTAAGCGTATACGCACCCGTATGCTCCCCGACCCCTTCATTCTGGTTTGACGCTTCGTGATACGCCGGGAAGTCGATTCTTCTTCCCCCCTTTCCTCCTCTCCTTCTCCGGTGAACTTCGGGCCGGATGTATCAAGTTGTTCGGAAACCGTTACCTCCTGCGACTCGTCTTTAGACACGGCGATTTCCTCTAAATTTTGAGAATCGCTCTCACTCACTGAGACATACGGAATGGGAAAAGCAAAGAAAACAATGAAATAAGAAAGAAACGGAGGAAGTTCAAAGCTTACTTGTGGTTTTTGTTATGGACGAGGAAAGTGGATGGAATGACTCTTCACCGGCTTGAACTCCCTTTATCTTGAAAAATCTCCAAATGATTTGAAAGGGCGGTTTTTGGGCGATTATAAGGAAATATCGCGAGTATCAAGGGCTCCATCCAATGAAAACGCTTCATTTCCTGCGCCCATTTAATTCTGATGCAGTCTGACGTCACCCTATGAAGACCTATGGCGGCTGAGGTACTAGCCCAAATCCCGCCAAAGGAAGGTCTCGTATCGAATATCATTTTCAAATTCTCAGATCCGACTTTAGCATTCTAAAGAGGCCTTGTCGGATCTGGGGGGCTTATGACGATACGATATACCACCCTTCCACGTGGAGTTATCTGAGTAGTCCAGCTGGAATGTGGAGAGAGTCCAGATATGATGAGGACGCTGGCGGGCGAACCATCTCGATATGATCAAGATCGTATGTATTCTGATTAGTTATGTTGAGGGTTTTCACATCGGCATGACCAGGACGATGACCATCGAGTCAATACAAGCAGACGCTTCAGTTCGATACCTGAGGAGTAACTTGGACAGGAAGCCAAGGTTATATTTGTCAATAGACTAAACCGCCCTTAAGTTAGGGCAGAAGAAGGGCATGTGCCTATAAATACGTACATCCAGGAACTACGTTGGGCTTGATTCCTGGATTCCAGACAGGATACGTAGGCAATTCAAGATACATTCTTGAACCCAGCTGTACAATACAAAAACTATCATCTTTCCATAAAAGGCACCATCTTATCCATTTGGCATTTCCTTTCTATTTCACCCCTAGATTCCAAACAACCTTGACACATCACTGGTGCTTTATTTAGCATCATCACGTAGCTTCAGTGGTATTGTTTGCATATATGATATTTTATTGTAGCTGTTTATATGTTTTTTTTTTTTTTTACTTTTTTCAAACACTCGTAACTTTTGATTTACAACTCCGATCATCGAAATTTTTTCACCAAAATTCATGTTTTTTTTGCTCTTCAATTTGAGCCCAAATACGATACCCAGACGAAAAAATATTTGTATTAACCAGAGCGCTTTTTCTTATAAACGACCGTAACTTTTGATTTAGAACACCGATCATCAAAATTGTTTCACCAAAGTTCATATATTTTTTATCTTCATTTTGAGACCGCGTTTGATACCTTTTCGATGTAGTATTTGATGTAGAAAAGCATATAAAAAAGGAAGGAGACAAGAGAATTAAGCAAACAAGCAATTACAACAGAGAGTTGGATGAGACGCCATTGACGGCGACAAAGCTTTTCCTCTGCTAGAGTTTTTTTGTTACTCATATTATGACTATATTATTTACAATAAAGGAAAAAGGCTTTTATATTTTTCCTAGCTATCGCGCACGTGTACAAAACACGTCATCGCAACCAATCGATTCGTTTCCAATCTCGACGTGGAATTGTTGTATATCGTGGAATTGCCGTATACTTCATACTTTATCATCCCCGCAAGTCGGACGTCGAGTAAATGGAGTGTAAACCAATCTTGTTGCAGAGCCAAGTAAATCTAGGTGAGTCTAAGGGCTTGGTGAAAAGATCGCCAGCTATTTGTGACGAAGAAGCAGATGTAGAGAGAGAAGGCAAACTTGAAACTTGTCCCGAATGAAGTGACAATCCAATTCGATATGCTTTGTACGCTCGTGAAAGACAGGGTTTTCCACTATGTAGCAAGCGCTTTTATTATCACAGTGTAAAGGTATCGGTAACCGATGTTTGACACCCAGATCTTGTAGAAGGAAGACCAACCATTGTAGCTCACATGATGTGGAGGCGAGAGCCAAATACTCAGCTTCAGCTGAACTGCGAGAGACCGTGGTTTGTTTTTTAGCCTTCCACGAAACCAAAGAAGAGCCCAGAAAAATGCACCAACCTGTAGTGGACTTCCGTGTGTCCAAACACCCTGCCCAGTCAGAGTCAGAGTACGCTGTCATGTTGAACTTAGCACCAGCCGGATACAGTAGGCCCAAACCAGGAGACTGCTTCAAAAAACGAAGCAGATGCATGGCAGCTGCTTCTAAAAATTGTGATAGCTGCTGGACTGCAAAACTGATGTCTGGACGAGTAAATGTCAGATATATAAGTTTCCCAATGAGGCTTCGGAATCCCTTAGATTCTGGCAACAAGTCTGAATCATCCTTGAACAACTTCATATTGGTTATCATGGGAGTTAATGCCGGTTTACAGCCTAGGAGCCCATATTCTTGCAGCAAGTCTAATGTGTACTTCCTTTGGGATAAAAAAATTCCTTTGGAAGAACGAGCTACTTCGACACCCAGAAAGTAATGCAATTTTCCCAAATCTTTAATGCTGAATTTATCATTTAAGTCGCGTTTTACCTGCTGAATTATGGAAGAGCTGGGGCTGGCAAGAATTATGTCGTCGACATAAACGAGGAGGGCCACAAAATTAGGTCCCTTGCCTTTTGTGAAAAGGCTATAGTCACTTTTGGATTGTTTGAATCCCTGCTGCAATAGAAATGCTGAGAGCTTTGCGTTCCATTGTCTCCCGGCTTGTTTGAGTCCGTACAACGATTTTTTGAGCTTACATGCTGCCCTCGGTACATCAGTGCAAAACCCAGGTGGCAAACTCATATATATCTCTTCAGCTAAATCTCCATGGAGATACGCATTGTTGATATCTAGCTGCTCTAAGTTCCAGCCAGAAGCAGCCGCTACAGCCAACAAAACCCGAACTGTAGTTAATTTTGCTACTGGGACGTATGTATCGTTATAATCAACCCCTAGCTGCTGGGTGTAGCCCTTGGCTACGAGCCTGGCCTTGTAGCGTTCTATGGTGCCATCGGGTTTGTATTTCACTCGGTAAACCCATCGACAACCAACTGGAAACTTTCCAGCTGGCAAGGATACGACATCCCAGGTTGCATTTTTTTGCAGGGCTGTAATTTCGGCCTCCATTGCCTTTTTCCAATTGTCATCAAGAACAGCCTGCTCATAGCTGGATGGCTCACCTGTTGCATTCAAACTCAAGGCAAAGCATTTATAGTTAGGTGCTAAAGAATCAAAAGACATGCAATCTTGGATGGGATAAAGGGATTTGGTTGCATTAGAAGAATGACACACATAATCTTGAAGATATTTGGGAGTTTGAATGTGCCTAGCAGATTTTCGGATGGGCTAATTATTTGGAACTGAAGATATAGGTGTATTCGGCTGAGGTGCTAATGGCACAAAGGTGGCTGATGGCTCTGGAGAGCTAGGAGGTGTTGAGGTGGAAGTGGTAAGTGGTGACCCAGGTGACTGAGAGGTTGGTGTGTTCAGCTGAAGCTGAGTATCGGGCTCTCGCCTCCACATCATGTGAGCTACAATGGTTGGTGTGGTATTTGAGGATTCGGATGTGGGGATGGATTGAAGGTTGAAGGGAATGGGATTGTCACAAGAGGGCACTGGAAAAGAATATGTGGGAAAAGGTGACAAGGATGAGTTTTTAAGAGCATATGGAAAAATATCTTCCTGGAAAAGCACATTTCTAGAAATGAATACTTTGCCGGTTTGTAAGTTTAACAAGAGATATCCTTTGGTGTTAGGAGGGAACCCTAGGAAAGCACATGGACAACTTTTATTTGCAAATTTCGGTCTGTTTTGAGCTTCAGTGCTGGCAAAAGCTAAGCACCCAAAAATCTTAATGTCTGCATATTTTGGTACAGCGGAATGAAGTTGTTGATGAGGTGTAGAAAGTTTTAAAACAGGAGTTGGGGTGAGGTTAATGAGATAAGTGGCATGTTGGACACAAAAGCCCCAAAAACCTATGGGAATCTTGGATTGAATTTTTAGGGCTCGGGCTGTGTTTAATATATGTTGGTGTTTGCGTTCCACGATTCCATTTTGTTCAGGGGTGCCTACGCATGAAGTTTGGTGTATTATTCCTTTGCTACTAAAGAAGTCCCGTAGTTCAAACTCTAATCCATTGTCAGATCAAATGATTTTAACACAGACAGAAAATTGCGTTTGAACATAAGCACAAAAGTTTTTTACTAAGGAACTAGCCTCAGATTTGCATTTCATTAAAAACACCCACGAGTACCTAGAATAGTCATCTACGATGGTTAAAAAATAACGTTGGCCAAATATGGTAGCTTGCCTATACGGCCCCCAAATGTCAACATGTATTAGCTGAAATATGCTTTGAGAAACGGACTTACTCAATGGAAAGGGTAATTTCTTTTGCTTAGCCAAGTGACAAACAGTACAATTATCAATTTCAAAACAATCAACTGAGGGTTCCCACTGTTTAACAGCCTTGACAATTTTACTCGACATATGGCCTAACCTAAGATGCCATTTATATGCATCAGAACTTCCAGTGACTATAGGGGCAGCACCTTTATCGACTTGGTGCGAAAAACAAACGGGATGAGATAGATTAGAAGTGATGACCTCTTGAGCTAAGTAATAGAGTCCTCTATGGAGTTTAGCTAATCCAATCTGTTTCTTGGTCAAATGATCCTGGATGGAACAAGCATCAGAACCAAAAATTACATATAGGTTCTTATTTGACAAAAGCTGACTTAAAGAGATCAAATTATACTTGAATGAAGACACATACAAGACGTTGTGGATGCTTAAGTCATTAGACAACTTGACAGTGCCTTTGTGAGTTGCTAAAGTGCTACTGCCATTAGGGAGAGTAATTTTTATGTTTGAAACTGGTTTATAAGTGAAGAAGAGATCAAAATTGCATGTGATGTGATTAGAAGCACCAGAATCTATAATCCAGTGCTTTGAGAAAGAATGAGCAAGCTTACCATCCATACCAGATCCATTCTTACCGTAAGTGCCAGGACCTTCAAAGTTCGCACTCAAAACAGCTGCCTAATTCACGACATGCTCTGGTTCCTCTTTCTGAACTTGTTTCTGTGCCATTTTCGTCATATTGATCGAGTGTTCTAACTTTTCTAGGGCGAAGGTAATAGCATTTGCTTGAGCAGCCTCTGAACCTTGTTCCTGCTCTGTTTCCTCTTGATTAACCACATGATAATTGTTTCTGGAAGGCGGAGGCTGAACCAGGACGAGAGGCGGATTTGCGTTAGGATGTGAGTAAAACGGACTCAAATTTGCCATGGACAAATCTTCTAAAAAAAACTTCTCAGATCTTCGAACCTTGAGAGCTCTGATACCATGTAGAAAAGCATATAAAAAAGGAAGGAGACAAGAGAATTAAGCAAACAAGCAATTACAACAGAGAGTTGGAGGAGACGCCATTGACGGCGACAAAGCTTTTCCTCTGCTAGAGTTTTTTTTGTTACTCTATATTATGACTATATTATTTACAATAAAGGAAAAAAGGCTTTTATATTTTTCCTAGCTATCTGGCACGTGTACAAAACACGTCACTGCAACCAATCAGATTCGTTTCCAATGCTGACGTGGAATTGCCGTATACTGTGGAATTGCCGTATACTTCATACTTTATCATTTGAAAGCCGAATTTAATCGCAGCATTTACACTAACACAGTATCAGTATCAGTAACAGTACCAGGCTCATTTAAAGCTTATTTCAAGTGACTACTTCAAGGCACACATAGCTGGCTCATATATGGCTCATTTAAGGCTTAATTCAAGTGATTAACTGTTAAGCCTATGTCAAGTTTATGTGGTTTTGATTGATAAAAGGAATAGCATAGATTAACTTAATTAAGGTGTGGTGTTTATAACATGCAGGTTCAGTAGTTAATCACTTGAATTAAGCCTAAAAAGTACATCAGACTAAAAGGTAATACATAGAAGATCAATACAACAGACTATAGATTTAGTACAATAGGTACATCAGACTAAAAGGTAATACATAGAAGAACAATACAAGTCTGAAACAGTCTGAACTATCAGCCAAATTATAAGAAGGATATTCAAGTTCAAAGAACTAAATTATCATGCCCGAATTCACAAGGTGATGAATTACAAGTTGATAAGCCAATGAACTAGGCCTATCTATTACATGATGGTACAATGTAGATCAAAAACTTCAAAGACACCAAGGCACATAGTAAGCCTATGAACTAGAGCCTATCTATTGCATTAAGGCACACTGAGATCAATGATGTCGATGATCGCAGATGATCGTAGTATCCGTGATCGAGGCTCAAAATGACTCTCCTTTCGATTTTTTGTTCCAAGGTCTATCTCCCCCAAGTCCTTGATATGAACTGAATGTCTTCTTACAGTTCAAGCACTCATATTTACTTCTTTTCGGAGCATGTTTCGATACTACTTTTTCTTTAGGATCATTTCTTTTAGGCCTCTTCTTGTTCTTGGGTTCAATCACATTAGGCCATTTGATCTTGGCTTCATAAAAAGCTGCATTCTTGAAAAACGCACATCATCATCATTCATTAGATAGCCATTGGGAAGTAGCATGATTAATACTAAAGGAGAAAGCAGCACATCAGCAGGCCAAGGTGAACCAAATGGACAAATGCTGCATCATCATCATCATCATCATTCATTAGACAAATCAGTAGGCTTACAGTTTGCACCTTTATCTCACCCTTTTCATCCATACATATATTAGGCTTACAGTTTCCTAAGAGAAAACAAACTCATCACACGATTCATAAGACCAAAACCAAAAGGTAGAATAAAATGAGTGGAAATTTATTATAGACCAAAACCAAAATGTAGAATAACATTATGGATTAAACTGTCCAAAACCTTCTTCAGAAATAATTTGTTTATGTTGCAGTAACTGTAAAACCATTGTCTTTTTAATACTTCTAATCAAAGATCATTGTCTCATATCATTCCATTTTCAATTGCATCAATGAAAACAAAAAACTTCAAGACATATCTGCAAGTGCGAAAGCATTGCTAAAAAAATATATAGTGCAATTGTCCTTCTGTAAACTTATCAATAAATCCCTCATATCTTTATCCACTTGAAGATTCTTCTAAAAAAGTTTGTTACTCGACCACCGCCTGCAAAAACTAGTTGCTTCAGTTTCTTAAAATCATTGTATAGCTTCAGATCCCAAGCTTTCGTTCTCGTAATGCAGCCTACGATTTCTTCAGCATAATTGTTGAATTTTTTTCCTGTAAAAAAAGAATTGTTGTCGGAGGATGTGAAATCACCACCGCCGCTGCCGGAGCTTGAATTGGAGGAGAAAGGCAAAGGAGCCTGATTTGCTGAAAATGGAATGATATGAGACAATGATCTGGAAGAAGGTGGAGACATGGAATTAAGAATGCGATTCCAATAAAACCCACAGTAATGGGGGTATTTTAGTCCGAAAGGAAAATTATTGTCATTATTGCAACTAATAAATTGAATGAGGATTAATGCTTTATTAAGGAGGGAAAAGATGACTTTTACCTAATTTTTCCATGAAAGGGTGAAAATAAATAACCAAAAACAATTAAGTTATGAATTTAATACACGATAAAAATGTGAAGTTGGGTCATCACGTATGACACATGGTCAATATTGACCGCACCTTACCAGAGGTGGATTTATGTGGTAAATAATAAGGTCACGAACCCAGTTCAACCAGAAAAATATAGTAAATTTTACTACAGAAAAGTTGTGTTCACCCGTTGAAAAAAAAGTACTTAAAAAAATATTGTTCAACGGCTGATATTTTATTTTTTTGAATCCGCCGTTGCACCTTACTTTGTTTCTTTAAAATAAATATTTCTTTACTTTATTCTATTTTATTTTATTTTGAGGAAAACTTCCATTTTTTTTTTTTTTGAGTAGCGAAGGGATGAGAAACTTCAAAATGTTTATATACTTCCATTAGATGCGGTTATAATTTGGTCCATTTGAAATTGGAGGACACAAGTGTTTTTTATAGTTAGTAGATACGAATATAAATTTTAAAGACACTAGAGGTCATATCAATCCAACACGGGGATATATCTCTAATCTCTGTACATATAGCACATTACACAAAAGTTACCAAAAAAATAAAAAAATAAAATAAAAGTATCTATATATAGAATTTAAAACATGACTCTTTGCAACAACTCTTCCCACCGAAAAAAAAAAAAAAAAAAAGGTTTATAAAACGAAACAAACAGCAACTTAAACCCACTTTGCCAACTCTTTTTAAGATCAGATCAGATCATCAATTGTGCATATATTCCAGGATTCTCAATCATGATCACACGTTCCCATTCCAATTACAGGGAGTAATATGTCTTTGGGACATTCGCCTGCTTGAAGGAAGTCCAACCTGGTAAAAAGGATGAAAATCGCGAGGCCATATATCATACTCGCCCCCTAAAATCCCTGGCCGAGGCGGCAATCTTATTCTTGGACCAAACATCATTCCTCGAGGATGGCGAAATGCAGCCCTTGAGTCCATTCTCCTCTTTCTACTCTGCCATCTCCTAGCAAACTTGCTTTTCCAAACACCCCTTTCATCCGAACTTCCAACATCTTCAAACTCTTCCACAAACTTGAGCTTCCAAAGATCATCATTAGAGCCCAAATACCTCAGCTCGGAACACACACAACTCACTTTTGCAATGTCATCACCTGGCAATGACTCCAAGATTTTCAGTTTAAGATCGATAGGAAGGCGCATAAAGCATGGTGGGAGGACCAATCCGGCTCTATCGCATAAGTCTATTAGCAAAGGCAATGCTAACTCATCTTTCACTTTCCTCCAAAAGTTAAACACCTCTGTTTCAGGTGATGTAAATGAGATTCCATCTTTATTAGGAATCTTCTCACATACCCCACAATTTGCCCAGACAACATTCAAGAATGGGACCAAATATTCCTCATTCAAACGAAGCGAATATGTACGTGTAGAACCGGAAGATAAAGATCCATAAACAGTAACAACATTCCCAGTCATCTGGAACTTGAGTACAACAACACCTTTTTGATGCTCTGAACTAGGATATACATGACCAATGATTCCTGGGATGGTATAAAACAAAGACAACATGAAAATATTTTGGGGCCAATTGCTCTTAAACTGAAACCCTTTGACCTCATTTTTCAAGTCCATATCGTACCCAATAAAGCCCGACTCCAATAGAACAGCATGAATAGCAACTATCAAGAGTTTGTGATTCTCACCGCCAACCCTATCCAACTCTGCTGAAAACACATTCTTTAAAAAACTAGGTGCGTAAAAAGATGAGCGAACAGCCTCCAGGGTATACCCCTCATCATCATCAACATCCATCTCGTCCTCCACCATTTCCTCAGTTTGGCCATCCATATTTGAGCTCTCGGGTTTGTTGCGAGCTTCTACAGGCAAACTCACGTCTGATTTGAGGATACAACCTGAAGTACCCGGATTTTGTTGTGGTTTTATTATTGAGGTGGGGTTTTGACCTTGGTGAGAATTGGTGATAATGGTTTGAGAGGAGAAGCTGTTAGGATTGAGTGTGAAGAAAACAAGGTCACCGGACGTGATTCCCAGAGATTGCAAGGTATCTTCATCAGGGGAAGAACTTTGAATTTCGTCTTTCCGATTCAAAGAGAGACGGATTGAATCAACAGGCGTTGGTGATGAAGGGGAGGAAGAAGATGAAAAAGCCAAGGAGATAAGTTCCTTTAATCGACAAAGAGAGCATGGGACTGTAACCTCGATTCTTTGCGTTTCTTGAGTCTCCAAGGATCTGATCCGAAGTTTCATCTTTGTGCTGACACTTGATCGACGAGGGCCGTGAACAGTGATGCAGTACCACTACGATGTACACAATAAGAACAAAAGAAGATAAGGTTGACCGAAACTTGCCCTAGAGATTGAATGGGTTAAGCTTTATTACCTCTGGAAATCACCAATGGCTATTCTAATGAGATCTGGTTGATCTTTCGTCTGTGTTGAGTTTGATTACCAGCTGTCTTGAGGAAGTTTCTCCGGAGCGTACCTGCAAAAAGGGATAAAGACATTTTTAATCCATTTTGTTTCACGATTTTGTTGCGAATTATTTTTTTCAGGGAATGTTTATAATGACCATGATGCCCACTTTCTTTGATGCATTAATTCATGATTACTTCTAAGATAAAGCTATTCTATCTATATGGCTTTCAACTGTTTCCCTGGCTGTTTGTTGTCATCTTATTGACTTAGAGCAACCACAATGGCCGCTCTTCCCACTGTCACCCCACCTACAACTACAAGGCTGAAAAAAATGTCCTACATGGCACCATAATCCCACTCACATCCACAATGGTCTCTACAATGGCCTAAAAAAATTCAGGTTTACCACCAAAATACATCTTCCTCACCCAATCACCATAGACAAATTAACAAACTTTTAAGACCAAAACCGCTGCAGTGGATATGTACCAAACAGATGCCTGAAAATTCTGCCCAACAGGAAACTCAAACACAACCAATATTTCACCATTTAAGGCAAGCAATCAGACTTCACCAAATATTGAGACGGTTCACAAAGGCAAAAGGGGAATTGATCCAAAATTGCAAGGAGGAACCAAACCAACAGCAGGGAAAGTAATTACATACTCAACCAAAAAATCATTCTTATACAGCATTACAGTATTTGAATTAATACATGCTTAAAGACCAAGTGTTTTACATCGTCGTTTGCTGCCTAGAGTTGAGCATTTAGTATCAAGTTCAGTATTCAGTTTTACAAAGCTATTCAATCTCATATTTAACAAAACCCAAAGCAATTGATGAATGATGAGTCAGCCACACAACAATCATCAAACATCATAGAAATAAGTCTTTATATTTACCAAATTAAGATTATTTTGGCAATGAATGGAAGAATGATCTTATCTACATGCCCTATCAAGGCATTCGGGCTATGTCAATTGATGAAGACCTGTGAAAAAGAATCACTTGATCACTAAACTGAGCATTATCATTATCTCCACATCTTCCCTATTCGAGACCCTATCACAACTTCCTCAAGTCCACCACTACCTTGTCAATTACATATTTACACTCAAATTATTAATTTTGGGGCATATATTAAAAATTCCTAGACTATTCCGTACCCGAAAATCGAGTAATCAATCATCAACCTATTTAAAAAAGCAACGTAAAAATAAGCCAATATAGTCAATTCAAAGTACTGATAATTTCCAGTTTTGTTAGCCTTATTCACCTTTTGAGTTACAACACGTAACAATCCATATGAAATCTCCAAAACCCCCATCTTATACAAAACATGTAAAAATCTATCTTTACAGGTTGACGGTTTATCCAGAGGTAAAGCAAAAATCAAGACTAAGAGATTGGATTTTGAACGGGCTCTGCAAATTTTGATGTAAAAGTGAAGTTAAGCTGTTTATTACACCAAAAAAAAAAAAAACACGGCGCATTACTTCAACGGTCCGTTCCAATAAAATCTCCTACGTACCCTACCCCTCACCCGAGATACAACTGCAACTAAATAATCATCCTTCCTCACAGAATTAAGACGAATATGAAAATTACCTGCTTCAATTTGGTTGGAGACTCTGAAATCGAAATCGAAATCGATACTTCAACTCAACACCAATCAGTAAATTTCGACGTGATGCGTTGGATGGCTTGATAGTGTTTCGTGAATGAGTGCAAAGACTGACGATTGAATTTTGCGGGTAACGATGAGGCAGACGCGCAAGTCGGATGTATAGGTCAGGTTTGAGAAGAGGAAGAATCGCTGATCGAAAAGGAATGATTTTAGTTCACACACCCAAAAAAAAATGATTTTAGAAATAAACTTAAAAAATTGGTTTTACCTCTAAAAAATTAAAATAAAATTTACGATAAAAGGCACAAATACATGCAACACTTCGGTCAATGTATTTTAGGTACAGTCCAAGTGTTCCTACATTTTGATTGATGGGATATGTCGTTATCTTCAGAAGAGAAAGGCATCAATAAATCTTCTGTTTCTTTAGTTTAATCGCATCTTTATTAATATCTCATTTAATAATATTAGAGATATTTAAGAATTAAATCATTTATTATAAGTCGATATTTCATCAACCATAATCACCAGTATGATTTCTCTATTGGGATTTAATCCTAAAGACGTTATTATATATAACATTTAAATTGGTTTGCCAAACAAACAAATATATAATAACATTAATGTCATTTTTTATATGTATAAATATAAAACTATATTGAAAATAATCTGATATGATCTGATCGAATCCGATTCAACCCGATTCATTTTAAGGCACTATACTAAGTGCTATAAATATCATTTATATCTTTGGAATAAGTTATAAACAATAAACATTCACTTTTCTTATTTCTACCTCTATATTGTTTTCTTTATTATTATTGTTATTATTTTTATTTTTTTTTATTTTTATTCTTACTTTATTTTTTTGGGTTGGAAGTGGTCATTTTATTGAGCAGGCCACGTGGCTAACATTAGAGTTCTTTACGAACCATTTTTGTCAACTAATAAGATAAGATAAAATAAAACTAGTGATACTATTCACCGTGCAAAGCACGGCATGCCCACTACATAATGCGGATTTTTAAATAGATGGTTCAAAACACAAGGCTAATTCAAAAGGGAATAAGTAGCGAAAAATAGCACATAATACTACGTAGATAGTTACATAGATTGAGCAGCCTGATGATGACCATATCTATGGTATGACATAGTTTACACAGGTACAAAACATTACAAGGTTGTTCAGGATTTGATAACATAACAAACAAGTTTTTTCACCATGCAGGCCCAAAGCTGTGTATATTACTAAACCATTATGTACTATATGATGCAAGTACTAATGGCTATAATATACCAACTGGACTCTTAAGCAAAACATGATACAAAATAACATTATTTATTGTCTTTTCCCTTATTCTTGCTTTTCTTGACTGGACTTTCACCAATAGGAACTGCAGCACCATCTTCTTGATTTGGTGGCATAGGTACACTGTCCAGATTGTCACTAATTTCCTTGGCTGAATTGTCACCAAACAGCAAGGTCCTCTTTGCGGCTGGAAGTTGTACACCAAGCACTGCTTCATGAGTAGATTCAGCCTCAATTTCTTGAAGAATTTCTTTGGTAGTTGGGCTGAAAAGCTGCTTATCACCTGAGGTATCAGACTAATGTTTTCAGCACAAGTACATTGATGCTTAAAAATCATAAAGTAAATAAATTGTACTTAATATGAACACAATGACACATTTCCACAATGACCCAAACCAAGGTTTCCCAGGCAAACA
Source organism: Gentiana macrophylla (assembly GCA_026214975.1). Taxonomy (NCBI): domain Eukaryota; kingdom Viridiplantae; phylum Streptophyta; class Magnoliopsida; order Gentianales; family Gentianaceae; genus Gentiana; species Gentiana macrophylla. The sequence goes on from CM047808.1 coordinate 114,684,991, forward strand.
TACGGAATAATTATAAAATGGTTTTGTCAAACGGTGAGGGAATTATGTTTGAAAATGGCCCTCATAGAATTTGTTATACAAAATAGGTGACAACTGATGTAAATCGGTTGGTAAGATTCAAGAGAATTCAAATCTGGGACTGACAAAAAGAAACATGGTGTAAAACTTTATTCCAAGTACATGAGTGGGGACAAACTTAATCAGTTGTCGATTATGAACAATAATGAGAGAATCCTAAACTTTTAATTTCAGTTATGATATTTGCGGTGCATTTGGGAATTAATAAACTTAGGGCATTATCACCTGAGGCAGCTCCAACACTTGAACCAGCCAACTGAGACACAGCACCAGCCTCAGTGAATGCACCAGTTGCAATTTGCCTTGCTTTAATGACTTCCTCTTGAGTGTAAAGCTTTAATATGGGATATTTCCTCACAAAGCATTGCCACGGAATTCAGTGTCAAAGTACTTGACAAAGAAAAATACTTGTTTCTATGCAAGAGAGCTTCAATTTGTTGGGTCAATGGAGCACCACGCAAATAAACCAACTATTGTATGCCTTATATGTTTTTCCCAATTTATGTAGCCTGACCAAGTAACAACCCTAGACCGAGAACACAACGTCCAAACAACAAACAAACAACTAACAATCTTTAACAAATGAAGCAGGCTTGTAGCATAGGTAGTAAGATAAAGGGTCAATACATCAACGCATTACCTGTGAAGCAGCCATACTCAGCAAATTTAAGGTACAAAATCCACTGTCCTAGCTTGCAGTACTCCTGTAGATGCAAACGAACAATACCAAAAGAAATCAGGAACAACGCACGGAGGCATAGGTGGCAGCTTATAACCAAAGGCTCAGAAGGGTGTACAAGTACTGTGAAACACAGGAAGAAACAGCTAAAAGTGCACACTTTAATTTGTTTTTGTTCAAAGAAACCCAAACCATGCTATAACTACAAAAACCAGAACCATATAGCAGACAATTAAGCTATAACCACATAATAAACGCCAAGATACAACCATATAAGCTACAGGCTATTAAGAAAAACACCACAAACCATATGAAGAAGAATGCAAGACTTGACCACAAAAGTGTAGTCTTTGAAAAAGCTAACAAGACCCTGCAGAAACATGTATGTAAGATGTGAAGAAGACTTTAGTACATGTATGTGAACCTATAAAATCAGGATGCCGCCCAAAGACCTAGGGAAAACTCTAAAAACGCAGAACATGTTTAAGTACGACTCAGAGCCTCTCTAAGCAAAACAAAAAAAGGGAAAAAATCGGGCATATGAAGAACATATGATACCATCAAAATAAAATCTTAAAGCACAATAGAGCAATGCCAAACATGTTAATTGACATTATATCATATACAAAAATCTTAATTAACATTACATCATTCACCTGCATTGACCAGCAAAACGGAGATCAAAGACTGTATCTATATTTGAGCAAAATACAGAGAGGCCAACACTAAGCTAAAATATTTGCAAACCAAAATTCAATCTCTTATTATCTTGTTTGTTTTTTTGTTTTCTGGTTTTCTTTTTTAACAAAGTTATTCATCTTCATCCGTCTATCATTTCCATCAGCCTAAAACAAAAATAGTTGCAACCCACAAATGAAACAACTACTACCAAATCAAACAGCACAAATTCATTTTTTGACTTATGATTCCAAGAGTAATGTACTGAAGGTATCTTCCAAAAATATGCTAAAACTGAACCTAATTTACTACATTCTAATCCCACGCATTAAAAACATTCTTTAAAGATCCCAGCTGATTATGTATGCTACCATTGAACTTGTTATAACAGAGTTCCAAGACTATTATTGTAGGATGTAATATCTCCGGATGGATCAAAGATCCACCCGATTACGCAGCGGAAACTACAAGATCTAGATCTAGTCAACCAAAATACATAAATAAATAGATCTAACCTACGAGGGGGTTAGATCACCGACCTTTTTATGGTGAAAACGTCAAGAACAAGTTGAGAGCGTAGTTGAGAAGCCAAAGTCTTCCAACGTGTGTCTCCAAGCACCACCAAGTGGATGGTGTTTCAAGCCGCCGGACCTCCTCGATATGCTACCAGAAAAATCCCGAAGATTTTTCCAACTCGAACCCTAAGAATAGAGGCCGAAATTTTCAGCCAATTTCTCTTGAGAATAGTGACATGAATAGTGATTTTTTTGGTACAATGGAGAACTCTTCTTATATGGGAGATAGATCATTGTTCCACAAGGGTTAAATTTAATTAATGGATAATCAATCAAATAAATCCTTTTCCATAAAAGATAAATCTAATATTTTCCCAAACAAATTAGGATAAATAAAAGATCATTATCTAATATATTAATTATTTAACCAATAAATAATTAAGCACATGTCATATAATAACACAAGAAAACAAATTCCTTGTTAATAATATATACATATTGGCGCCAATACCTAATTAAATAGGTCATGGGCCGAAATTCACCAAACCGGGTCGAGTCCATGAAAAAATGTATTTTCCATGTTTTTAATCATTTAAAGTCAACTAAACAATTAATCACATATCAATTAAGCGATTGCAATGCTACTATTTAATTATAATCGAGGTGCAACGACGAGAAACCTATATGCTATATTAGGAGCCACGTCGGGGACGTGGACCATATTCAAGAATTTACAATAAATCGAATAATATTATCCGTCGGATCGAACAATAATATTCAATCTATTAATTCGGGATTACACCACATATAAACCAAATCGAACTCGCGAATATAGATAACTTACACTCAACCATGAGTTGATAAGGTGTCCACTGATATAATCATTACATACGGATAAATCCTCCATAGACTGTTCATTTCGAGTCGGGATATTTCCGTAAACCCTTCTCGAAACATATTATCCTTAATTACCATTAACCCCTAGTGATCAATTAGTTCACATACCAGACTAGAAGCTAATTAGTCTAACATGAACTCCGCGGATCGATCAGTTTCTAGGATTAACAAATAAAGGAATCTATCGTCTACTTCCGAGGAAGGAATGGATTCCATATTCTGTGATAACACGGACTACTCACTCATTCTAGAATAGAGCCAACGGAAGTGTTGGACCACATACTTTGAAGTGATCCTTATTAACACATCAAACTACTACCCTAGTCTAATAGCGGTTTGTGCATGATCACCTCGAGATTGAGATTGATCCATATATGATCATCTTGTGATTCGATAAGACTTCGATCACGGAATTATATCGAGAACTCAAATCAAATCGGTCACAGCCCTATATGATTATCATCATATATAAATGCCCCACCAGGTACCTATTACCGATAGTCCGGATAAGATTTGTCACACCTAAAGTGTTCAGGCGCATTATTAGCATATTAATCATGAGACCCGTGCATCAGATTAATCAACGCTACGGACTAAGTTAATTTTAAGTACATCTCACTAACTCAATCCTCTTGTGTATAGCCATACACCGAGTTATGTGATTATATAAACGAAGTACTTAGGGTTTTGTTAGTGTCTTATTTATTAGCATACATGCATATAATAAGATGAATTATTAATTATGTCCTAAAACAATTACATTATTGTCTTTCGGACACTACACCTAACAGTTATAACCCATTTTCACAACAAATAACCCAATTCTATCCTTGAAATATTACTATTGACCACAAGACACAAATCTCAATTAGCATTTCTTTAAGTACATTTCCATGAAGCATAAATTCAAATCATTCAAACATAAAGCTCGTATCTTTTTTTTTGGTTTCTCACCAACACAAAACATAAAAAATGTACCAAGGCTGCATTTTGTATTTTTTGTCCAAAAATAACCCAAAGCTAGGCTTGAAGATTGTTAACATTGATTAAGGCACAGGGCAGCAAAGCTTAGCTAATATATCTCAAAGGTACAACCCCAATAAGCTGACAGAACTAAAAGCTCATACCAGACTTAACCCAAAGCTCAAACTGGGAATTGACACAATGAAATGAAACAAATTTAACATTAAATTATGGATGGGGATGTATTTCGCGTCATATAAACAAATGCAGCATCGTATTTATATCATACCATGAAAGCTTGGCTAATGGATATGTTCCGATATCATCACAAGTTTCACTTTTACACCACAATGGGGAGAGCACCTTAAGTGGCATTGAAGTATTACAACATACTTCTATCCCCTTCCTAAACTCTCTTTCTGAAGATTTCAACATCACAGGGAACAACATGAATACCTCTTTTTCAACATGTTTTGGCTGAGACTTCATGCAAACGCCCCCAGAACTTAGGCGTAACAACACTATTTGAACAATAGCAATAATGAATTCTATAACTACTGACATCCATCATCTCAAACTTGTTTATGTCTCAAACTTATATCTTGAGCAAAGTGAGGTATTACACTCCGTCTATTGGTTTGCTGATAAAAGAACAACAACTTTGCTAAACCAACAATAACATACACAGAACTTCCTTTGTCAAAATTCTCTATTCTTATCTCCTTTTTTAGATATCTATATAATCTGGACTATCTATAGCCCTAATGACTCTCATGCACGAAGAAAGCTCCAACATAACAATACATATATAGGATACACAAACCTGCTCATACAAAATGCTTATCATGCACCTTAATAATGAGAAAGAATCATGCACTTGCTAACAACTTCAGCTCAAACCACACTGAACTGAAAGACCAAAGGGACATTAATGAAATGTCAAAAATAACCCCAAAATCATGTACGATTGGCCTATTTGCTGAAATAAGGTCCAGTTGCCCTTTCTTTAGTGTTTTCTTTCTTTATTTTTGTTTGACTCAATTCCGTGGACACGAAAATAACTCTATGTCGGTAGCGTTCCCTACATAATGCGTATCACCGTAAAAAATATTCGGTGAAAGCTACTTTCCCTTTTGCTTTTCTACCCCAACAAGTACAGATGAAATATACCAGTAAGAGGCTTACACAGAGCGTAAAACCCAGCCTTAAAAAAAATCCGTTAAAAGCCACAGCACTGAAACCCAGATTGTAACACAACATGCATGTCAATTAAGGAAATAAACCACAAAGATTATGCTTAACTTAGTATTAAATTCTCCCAAACATACCAGTAAGAGGCTTGTTGATTTGAATCACCCGGAAAGCTGATGTCTTTTACTTGTGAAAGCCGACTCAAAAGCAGCGTTGGATGGGAGAAGTGAAACCACCGATGGTCTTATTTAAAGGCCAATTAGTTACTGCATCAGAAAAATCAAACCCCCCCGCCCCAAAAAAAAACTATTCAATTAAAAAAAATATTAACCTGTACGGAAAATCCCCAAATTTCTTCATAGCCAATAGCATGCATCATCTACTCTACAGCGATCTGTCATTTCTCGCCAACTTCTCTGAGGGTTCGGCAAAATACTCGATTCCACCTAAGCACCATCGAGAATGAGTCTCAGCCGCACACATCAGCAGTTCGTGTATCCAGCCACGAAATCTTCCATCTTTCCACCTGCAGAAGATCAAATCGCACATGGAAGGGGCAGAGGAGCGATGGCCAGGAAGAGAAAGGGGTTCAACCACCGCTAGGGAAAAGAAACCACTTCCGTCCTTTTTTTTTTTGGGAGGGCTTATTTGTTTTGGGTAATAATAATAATAAGATAATCTTACTCTTAATAATAATAATAAGATATAATATACACTATATCTTATATCTCTTACTATACTAAAACGGAAGAATGAAAAAGAAGAAAAACATTTTGACTATATATATATATACACTATCATGTCATATTAGCCTTAAGACACGATACAACAAGCTCCAACACCATGTTCGATACAACACGCTCCAACACCATGTCCGACACTCCTAAACCCAAGCATTTTTTGAAATAACTTTACATTTTAAGGGACATGTCTGTATTTATATCTGTTTATGATGCACCGACACTTCAATTTGATCGACGTGTGTCGTGGCCAACATAAGACACGACACAACACTCTCCGACATGCCCCGACACCGTTATCTAAAATTTAAATATCTGACACGCCTCAAACGCACTGTCGACACTCCTCAACACGGCACCGACACTCTCCGGCACTCATGAACCCATTTTTTAAATTTATTTTTCTTGATTTAAATTTTTTTCAATGGAAAACTTAATAGACAGGTTTTTTTTTTATCAAATTTATATTTTTTGGGTTGATAAACAATAATTCCAAGTCGTTGAAATTTTTTGAAGGGCAACCACATTTGTTGGCACTATGTAACGGTCGAATATCTCTTTTAATACTCACAGAGTTGAGCTAACATGTCGGCGACGTGTCGTGTTTTTAAATTTTTCAATCAACCGTATCGCCGTGTCCACATCGTGTTGTACGACGTGTTTGTCATAGATCTGTGTATTAAGGAACCATTTCTTAGTCTAAAACGGAAGAATGAAAAAGGAGAAAAACATTTTGACTATATATACACACTATCATGTCATGTTCGCCCTAAGACACGCTACAACACGCTCCAACATATGTTCGATATGTGTCGAGTGGTTAAATTAATATTATATAAAATTTAAATATCCTACAAACTTCCAACACACTGTCGATACTCAACGCTATGGCACCAACACACCCCGACACTCATGAACCCAAGCATTTTGGAAATAACTTTACATTGTAAGGGGCATCTATATATTTATATATGTCTATGATGCACCGACACTTCAATCTGATCGCCGTGCGTCGTGTCCAACATAACACACGACACAACACGCTCCAACACGCCCCGACACCGTTATTTAAAATTTAAATATCTGACACGCCTCAAACACACTGTCGATACTCCCCAACACGGCACCGACACTCCCCGGCATTCATGAACCTATTTTTTAAATTTATTTTTATTTATTTAAGCTTTTTACAACGGAAACGTTAATAGACATGATCTTATCAAATTCATATTTTTTTGGTTGATAAACAATAATTTTTTCCAACGGAAACGTTAACAGACACGATCTTATCAAGTTCATATTTTTTTGGTTGATAAACAATAATTTTGAGTCGTTGAAATTTTTTGAATGGCCAACCACAATATTTTGGGCACTATATGAATGTCGAATATCTATTTTACATACTCACAGAGTTGATCTAACACGTCGGCAACGTAGCGCGTTTTTAATTTTTGCAATTAGCCGTGTCGTCGTATCCAAATCGTGTCGTACAGCGTGTTCGTGCAACATATATCTGTGTATTAAGAAACCATTTCTTGGTCTTACCAATAATCATTGGGAAAAAAAAGAAGAAAAAAAGGGCCAGCTGTCAGCAAAGAAACGAAAAGTAAATTTTCACCAAAATGCTATCGTGGCCCATTGTAGGGGCTGGAATTTTTGGTCTTACTAAGAGTAAGATAAGATAAGATAGTGATTGGAGTGATATTGAAGCATGCGTAGGATTTATGTTGCTCGTCTGGAATTCACATTTCCGAATGGTAGGAATGTATATCCGAAAGAGCTTTATTATAAAGAATGTTATATTCTCGAAACTCTTTGCAAAGAGGAAGTAAAGTGTTACTTCTCCACGCTCTTCTTCCGGTTGTTGTTTATGTGTATTATCGCTAGAGACCGAACATTTGGGCGGCTCCATTCTTGGACCATCAACCGTAAGATAAAACGACGATCCTTTGGATCAAATTGGTACGATACTTTGTCTTATTCAATTATGCTAATATTGTTCTACGAAGTCGGTCCTCTCTATTTATACTTACTACAATGTGTTGTGGTGAAATTAAGGTCCTTTAGGATATTCATTCCTACAATTAAGAAACACGAATTCTGGACGAACAATATAAACCTTACACATGCTTCAATATATCCCATGAAATCAGTACCGCATCATCACCCCATCGGGAGGAAGCCTCGATAGTGCAAAACGTGACAATCCACACCGTGATATTTATGGCGACTATGGTCTAAGGATAATTACACCGCCACACATATGTGATGCTTATATAATAAACGGGTCATCCAACGTACACATTCAACAATACATGTCCACATACAAATCCGAGCATCCCTACACTTTGATAGATGAGATATATCACTATTTTCACAATATATAAGACATTTGATGTGTGTTAGTCAAACCGTACTATTAACGCCCTATTTAATTATACACACGACTAGAAATATTTAAGATTTAACTCATTTAATGTGCATCGAGATCTCATCAATTATAATTGAAAAATTATGATTTCTTTGTCACGATTTAATTCTACGGTATTAAATTGGTTTGCCAAACAAATAAATATATAATCGAAAAATGTTTTTTTTTATTTATTTATAATAGTAAGGTTACATACACAAAATAGATAGTATATGACCTGATACGACTGGTTTAGGGCATTAAAGTAACATTCTAAAACTTGACCTAAAGTCAATCTCTTATATGCCTAAGACCATATGAGTGCACATGCCTTTCATGCTTAACTTGGGACAATGTCTTAGTCAACGGATTTGCTATGTTATCATCCGTGGGGACTTTCTCTATCTTTACATCACCCCTATCAACGATCTCTCTAATCAAGTGATAGCGCCCCAACACATGTTTGAACTTATGATGAGTGATGCACGTAGATCAAGTGATAATAAAATACTTGACCACCATAAACCAATACTAGCAAGAGGACTAGGTCCATCGTAGTATAGCTATAGCGAATCAAGGTCGATCCCGCAGGGAACCAATTGTGGGTCATTTATATACAAACAATTAATTATTCATATCAAGGACACAAAGGCGGTCTACGACCAACGAAGTACTAGAAAAAGTAAAGGACACGACCCGACACAACACATAAACAACGTAATTAACCTCCCCAATTATTATGTTATCGTTTGGATCTAGAGATTCTATATAATTAAACTAGACTCAATAACTATTAATCCGATTCGTATTTCTTTTATATTGGCTACGGAGTCATCCCACAAACTAGATCTAGCTCCGGGTAGGCCATCAGATCACTATGCTACATCACGTGACTTCGCCGGCCTCCATATCTCATATGACTCTTGACGCTTACAAAACTAGGGATGCCGATATTAACCGTATTCCTTACCTAGGCAACATTCCTTTGTTCAGGCGTACTTCCTAAGCGATCGCATCAGTCCCCGTCCCATTAACACTAACTTTTTAGGTATCATGTTAATCTACGATTTACGTACAATCCGGTGAGCTCAATTCCCTAATACTGTAAGCGATCTAGATCTCATTGAAAGTCCCGGAAGATCAATTCATGAGCCGACCTAGAGCCCTATATTGGTATTTCCTAATCGTGACGCTAATTAAAAGCAGACGAGCAACGTAGCGTAGCCATACCTACTAAGATAAGAAATTCTAGGTGGACAATCACACCATAAAGGCGTGGTTAGATTGACGTGGCGAAAACCTAAATCTTAGCGTTTTACATACGTAACGGATAAAAGCAGAGACTCATAAAGCAATTATATAGATCTACTAAAAACACGGTTGTCGATCATACCAAAGTCATCTATAGGTCACCGGATAATGAGATCTCGGGCGTTTGGATCCTTATAGACAATGAATCCCCAACGCCTCATATCGTATCTTAGATCTACATCGTCCGGTGAAGAACGAACAACCTCAAACGATAAACAATAATTGGGGCTTAATTACAAAGAACTAAGAACAAATAAATACAAGAACTTACATTATTGCAGATCTTGCATAAAAACTGCTCTAAGAAAAACTGAAGATTTTACTATAAACTGAAAAGTGTAAAAATGTATTGTGTAAAGAAGTGTGTTTTTGGCGTGTATAACATGCCTTTATTTATAGGGGTTCAAGTCAATTAAGAGATATACATCAAAATATCAAAACAAATAAGAGATAACTCCCGCCGATCTCCAAAAGATGAAGTGCGCCCCTCATGCATATCCTCAAAGTTGGCGCCATCTTGGAGTCTTTTGTCATGCTTATCCGATCTTTTCGTGCTAATCCGATATTTATCTTGAATTTCCTTTGATTTATCTTGAGATTTAATTCTTCCATTTGTATTTATCCTCTAAAATTATCCAAATCTGCAAAATAGATATTTATCCCAAAATAAATGATTTTTAAATAAAACGGATAAATATAATAAAAACGGATAAATACCGATTTATAAATAAAAACAGATAAATACCAATAAAAAATGGATAAATACCAAATTATATTTTATAAATCACAAAACATTAAATAATCCATATAAACATGTGATTTAATATAAAATACATATTATTAATCTCGATTTAAGGTCAACGTTGATGACTTTTACGGGTATAATTTGACCGTCATCACCTTTGGTTCCTTTGCCTGAGCAGTTGTTCTCACAGTACAATATCATCAATGGATTGAACCACACCAAGGTCAGAAATGAACTTCCTCATCCAAACCGCTTCCTTTGCCGCCATTGAGACTGCACAATACTCGGCTTCTGATGTAGAGTCTGCAGTATTTTTTTGCTTGAAACTAATCCAGCTCACTACTCCACCATCAAGTGTGAACAATATTTCGACTTGTTATTATCTCTATCAGATTTAAAGTTAGCATATGCATAACCCCGAATAACCAAGTCCGAGTTTCTTATAGGAACATATCCTTAGTCCTTCTCATATAACTAAGGATATTCTTGACAATCACCCAATGACCTTCACTAGAGTTTGCCTGATACCGGCTCGTGACACTCAGATGGTATAAGACATCCGGTCTAGTACACAAAATAGCGCACATGATAGACCCAATAGCCGATGCATACAAGACCTTCTCCATACACGCTCTTCCCTCCTCTGTCTCAAGACACATATCCTTAGACACATAGACCCATTGAGACATGGGCAACAACCCTCTCTTGGAAGAAAGTTCTAAGATCTTTCCCTCTAGATCTTTATTCCTACAACATAGGTTGCTCCAACCAAGTCTCTCATAGAGAAATTCTTAGATAACCAAACTTAACATATTGTAACCACACAAAGCACCAAGAATACGACTATATTCTCACTTGCCTTCTTGTAAACACAAGGCTCATTCTCATTCTTGATGAAATCAAATTTTCGATTATCTCATCAAAACGAAGATTCCAACTTCGAGAAATTTTCCCGAACCCTTGAATCCATAAATGCTAAGGATAGGGGCGGAACACATTTTTACGCCATTGGTATCCGACCAATGATACCACTTAATCCAATTATGTAACAATAATAATAAGGGATCACTTCTCCAATGATGAAGTCTAATAACAAGCGACAGACTGCATGAAAAATAATAATAATAACAATAACGCATCAGCTAAAAAATGGCATATGTTGTTGTTGCATTTACAAATTAAAGCTACAGATTCTTCAGATATGGAAGGGGTGATACTGGCTCATAGATAATTGATTTTACAAGTTGGATCATGTCATTTGAGCTAAATCCGTCGTCTTTCATGTAAAATTGTTGCAGAACTCTACTCATATTTCAGAACAAATCCTTGCAGGCCCTTGGAACTACGCTACCTTCTTTCCCAACTACCAATCTTAAGAGTTCTCTCCAAATACTTGTAACAATTCCACTCACTTCTACTATAGCATCAGCCTCACTGATGCCGTCATGGATCATGCGCAATGATATGGCGTTCAGTTTTCCTTGTCGCGATTCTCTCTGCAAGAGGGGAAAGAAACAATGGAAAAGCTGTTGCATTTATAAGATGAGAAAATGTGTCTACAACACAGACAAAATTTACCTGGAAACTATGGATGTCATTCAATAGACGCCCACCAGTGCTTACGAGTTTGAAAAGGGAGAAGATCTCAGAATGTCGAACAACTGCTTCTGGAAACTTTGGCCCAACAAGATACAATGCAGGGAGAATAGTAGGCTCTAAGGCAAGGGAAATGTACGCATTTGCCATATATTCGTCCAATGTTGGAACTGAAATCTCTTTATCCCATTCAGCTTCCTTTAACATCGAATACAGACAATCTAACCACTGCGGCCAAAGACAAGAAATTTATCATCCATAAGTTAACATGCTACGATATCAAAGCAAATTAATCCACAGTGATCAAAATGTAACTAATTTAAAAACACCATAACTTGATAATCAAATAAACATATGCCAGGTGATTATTTAAAAGAAAATCTAGGTAGTTCACTTAAATCTTTTCACGGACTAATGACTTCTCAACGAATTAATGAGGCCACAACACTCCAAAGAAAGGACTTTGTGGATGTAAAGGACTGAAATTTTCAAAATCAAAACCTCAAACCTAAAATGACGCAATAATCAAAGCTTCACAACAACAAAAGAAGTAAAAAGTTGCACCATAGCTACAAATTTTTACTGGGTGAGGGGAAGTGGGGATTAATAAACAATGCTGGCATCTTACAATTTCACTGATATGTCTAGTCACATTTCGTCCTTGCAACATGGATGCTTTATGACCAGTCTCAAGGATTGTATTGCAAAGCGCTGCAAATATAATACGGACTTGCTCAGAACAGCAATCGGTTATATCCACGTCCCACCTGCAATGCCACCTAAGCATATTATTTGATATTTTGAATCATGGGCTAATGCATTTGTATGTGGATTAGAGGAATAGAAAGCAACAGATACAGGGACAACGGAGCCTTACTTTTCAACTAACCCAATTAGATTCTTGAGTTCCGTTAAAGAACCTCCCACATCAAAGAAGTCATCAACCACACCAGTTAAGTAAGCATGTTTGGCCCATGACATGCGGGCATCAGAGAATTCAGGGGCAAACATGGTTGCTCCAGCAGAAAAGTAACAGTATGCTGATTTCTGCCTAGCAAACTTCAGCTGGTCCAGTCTATTCTCTGTGACCCACCTGTAGAAATGAAATGTCTATCGACTCATATGCAATGCCTGAAACATGACATGAAGTGTATACCAATATACATGTAGATAAACCTTTTGTTTTACAAATACGTATATACACCTTTTTATTTCTTTCAGTTCTTCCATGGTGTACCATCTGACAATGGTTATAATCTTCAACTGCCAAGTTCAGCAATTCATTGTTTCCCAAGTTTGAGGAGCTATTTTTAAAAAGAAAAAAAAATGCAAGATTATCATGAGCATAACCAGACTTAAGAAGAAAAATGTATGGTGTATAGAACTAAGCACCAGAATTCTACCAATATGACGTTTTCAAAAGTCTTGTATAATTTGCGCCATAATGCTCTATGAATCTCCTGTTGATAATCCGTTGCATAGTTGAATGACAAGGGAATTTGAGAGCATCCTCTACCTTAAAAAAAAAGTTTACAAAAGTCTTTTCATACTACATTTCAATTTTTAAAAAAATAACGGAAGTTGCACATAATCTCTTGACATACATTTTGAACTAGGCGCTACAAAAAGTACCTCAAGATGAAAAGCACGGGTGAATGACTTCGAAATAGAATCATCCACAATTACTTTCTCCAAGATATTTTTGCAACGTATCCTTTGTTCCTCCAGAGCAGATTCATCTTCATGCATGATCATCTCTGATGCCCTATATAACTCAATTATTTCGCCTACTATGTCGTACAAATTCCCCCCAGAGGAACCAGAAAAGCAATCTTCATCAACAGAGTAATTGTTGAAAGGACCTACACAAAAAATGTAAAACATTAAATGATTTGGTTGCTAAGAAATAAAACCACACATAATGTAGGCCTGCTTCATCGTAATGATGGTAATTTACCTGACGAGACATTATATCCATGTTCCCGTAATAGTCTGAATGTTAAGGCACAAGTTGAAGCATCCTCAAATATCTCTTCATCCCCTTGCATCCAGCTTCTTTATTGGGGTGCATAGGGGGGGGAGGGGTGAGGGTTGGAATGGTGTTAGCAGGTTGTTAAGATCACGTGAGAACTTAGCTCTAGATTGAAGGTCAGATATATGTAAAATAAATTTGAACATGTCTAAATATTGTGAGCACCTGTATGCTTCATTCAACACATCCTGAATTTCTTTAATAAAATGACGAGATACACCCAATCTCTCAATATGATCAACCAAGCAGAGGCGTACATAGACACAAAGCGGGTCAGCTGTAGGAACTGGAGATGAACAACATAGATGATTAATTGTAGATGGTCGACTTCCATTCCAGAAGCAGTTAATAGTGATTGATAAGAATAAAATAAATGTAAGGATATACCAGCAGAACCAAATTTCTCAACAACAGAGTTTAAATAGTTATGGCACCCAGGATTTTGGACATGCATAAACGCAGCTGCTGATGTGGAAGGTGAATCGAACAGTGAACCATTCTTCCTTTGATACTTCATAACCTTATCCCAGTTTTGCAACTCACCCATTCCCTCTGATACATAAGCTAGATATGCTTCAATCGTCTTGGATGGGCTTGCAAGGCATCTAAGTTGCAGAAAATACCAAAGAATTGGAGGGAGTTGAAAAAACCACATTGTGGGAGAACTACAATAGCAATAGGAACAAAAGTTACCATCTAAGTTGCTGATCTCTTTTAAGAAACAACGCACTTAGAGTTCCCGATTCTAATTGCAGGTTTAAATTCAAATTTCTGCCAGAATCAAGCATGCCTGAGAATATTATGTCAAATCCAATTGGAGAGCACAAATTCTCATCCATAGCAGAGGAAAAAGTCATCTCGATAAATAGCACCTGCAATGCGGTATTTGGATGAATACGAATACAAGATGAATGCAAATAAGCAAATGTCAGCAAGAAGGTGCTAGAAATCACCTTTTTCAACAAGTTTTGGCCGATTCCCCACTTTTTGAGAGCAAGGACAGATGCAAGAGTGGAGGATAACACATCTTTAAGTAACAAGGCATTGTGGTGAGGAAGACTCCAAGATCCATCTTGAAGTTGATTATCCAATACCCAATTTAAGCATTTGGGGAAAAGAGGATTGTTGGACCCCAAATGTGGAGATGGCACCATAGCTACCCATGCAGTGTCATATGAAGAAGCGGAAATCTCAATATCGCATAAGAGCTTTTTAACTCTTTCTTTCGCCCCTCTGATTTCCTGCAAGTAGTGCCAGGTCATAGATAACGAAAAAGAAAATTTGTAGAAACAAGGTAGATGAGAAACACTACATGATATTTTAACAGAAAATCATACAAGTTCAAATGAATTAGCTGATGTTGATGCCCCAAGTTCTCTCTGCAAAGGAGCTGCGAGAAAATAAACGTAAATATGTAACGATACCAATGCTCTTGTAAGAAAGCCAACAGTAATGGGGTGACATAAAAGGGGCAAGGAACGGAAAGCTAGAATAGAAATAGTTGATTGAAAGGAATTAATAACACACCCCTTTAGTCAACTAGTTATCATCTGAAGGTGAAAAAGATGAAAGTACTGATAGTGAATGTCGCGCAATGCAACTTTCCTATCCAAAGATGAAAGTTGAAAGTAACAATTAAGCGATAGAACAGAAAAACTGAATGATCAGCTATGAAAGAAGTAAAAAGACCAAATGTGTTGAGGCCAAGAGTACAAGACAATAATTTGTTGGTATGGCTGAGTTTTGTAATCCAATAAAGGCATGTCGATAGATCAAATTTCAATAATAATAATGGGGGGGGGGGGAAGAAAGAGTACACCTGCAACAGAGCAGCGGGTCCTGAAAGGAATACGGGGAGGAACAGGGAGAGATTGGGTGTACGAAAGAGCCATGTTTTATCTGCAAATCAATGAGAAACTTCGAAAATGTTGAGAAAGAAGCAGCATCTGTTGTTAGTGCAGTTAACGTTAATTTAGACTATTTAGTGGTAACTTTGGTTTCATACATACATGCAATAACATACAATAGATCCGAGCTTTACTTGTTTTTGTTTCTGACAATTGCGAACCCAACATATATAAAAAATGATGAACAAAAAAAAAAAAGATAGTTCAGAGCATACCTTGTATTTAAACCAGTTCACTAACCAAGCTCCCCCCCCCCCCCCCCAACAAACCTTTCCCGGTCAAACCGTGAAAATTAAGCAGATAAGAAAATCTGCAGCACCGACATTGCGATGTGAAATCCTAAAATGGATCCGAATGCTTGAAAAATCTCAACATGTAAACGGGCAACTGATTGGAATTTAAAAGGAAAAAATAAAAAAGAGAACTATAAAGCAGCAATTTAATAGATCACCAGATCAAAGCTCCAACTCTACAATACATAGCTTTTGGAATCACTGCATATCACTCCTAGAGGTAGAAAACGACAGCAAGGAAAGCAATATCCCGTAATATAGATATAAATAAACCGAGCTTTGTTAGAAGTCAGTACCGCAAGGAAGGCATATATTTTGCTATTGTAGCCGTAAGAATGTAGGAGGGAAGTGGAATCTCAAGCCAAAGACGGTTACAAGATGCTCCGCACTCCAAGACAAGCTGCCATGTGCCTGGGAAATTTAACGTGAAGACTTCCCATATAGAGAAAGAATTTGTCATGGCGATTCTCAGACCACACAGCCATTCAAAGAATGAATGATGGCGTATGGTGAAATCGCTCACATGGTTACTCTTCATGGGAGAGTCTCCATGGTAGAACTTTCCATGTGCCCATGTCACACCAATTAGGAGGAAGTGGAATCTCAACCCAAACGGCCACCTTTGCCCTTCCTGCTCTTCGAAAAGCCACCAGCACTGCCGTAAGTCTCCTTCCCGCCTTTCTTTCATTCCTAAAGCCAATAACAAAGATTAATCAATTCATATTGACGGAGGTCAGACGGCACATCACCACGTGACAACCCACATTGACCGAGCATTAAATGAGACCATAACATTAAGGGCGAGGAGCCTCACTTTAAGCCTAAGGGCAGACCTAAACCCTAGATGGGAAATCGGTCTGGCCCACTTCTGAGTCCACCGCATGTCAGTTAGGGCGTAACGGAGTTGGGTCAACGCATATCGGGTCATAACGGCCTCGGGGCTCCACGCAGGTCGGCCAAAGCTACCCGATAAACAGCCCACGTGCGTAATATAAAAGATAACTATGGATAGAATCATCGGTCATAAAGGCTTTGATCCTATCATTTAAACCACCGTGATAATCTCCTAAAATCAAGGGGATTAACACGTACAAATCCAATCCTTGAGGGATACGAAATAGAGTCCACAATGGACACAGCATATGCATGCCTATGGAAAAAGCTCCTCTATATAAACGACCCAAGAATTACGAAAAGACTTGATTCCTAAACAATTACGGGATACGTAGGCAAGTTGGGATTACACGATCTCATGCTCAGTCTAAAAAACACGCAAACCACCCCTCGTTTCATACTTTTATGGGGTTCATAGTCTTGAATTATTGTCACTAGGAGAATACAGCCCAGATAATTAGATAGACGAGATACAGCATCGTCAATTGGCACTAGAAATAAGGCCTTCTACTTACAAATTCATTCAAGATTTGCCAACAACATCATGCCACCAAAGACACGTAAACAAACAGCAGTAGAAAATGCCCAGGGTGGCCAAAACACTGACGGTGGAGAGGCAACAACCACCAACTCTGAAAGTCATCCTCAACAGCATGAGGGGATTGAATTTGATCTAACCCAACAAGCGTTGGTAGACCAGCTGGTGGCTATGGATGCAACTACTCGACAAGCCATCCTCCAGGCAGCCCAACAGGATGAAGATCTATAAGAGGACATGACAGAAAATACGCCTCTTCCTGACCCTAAGCAAAGCAAGCAGGATGATCATTCATTTACTGCCAACTTAGGGGAAAAAAACGCTTAACCCCCAAGCGCTGGAGGTGGCCAGGGTAGAGCTAGATGCAATATTGGGGAAGAGATCGGACGAGTTTTCATTCATATCTCCGTTTATAGTGCAATAGAAAATTTCCCCTGCCTCCGTGGTTTAAGGTGCCAAAGCTTGAACCTTATGATGGATCTAAGGATCTGCAAGATCATCTCCACCAGTACATGACACAATGAATTTACAATGTGCACCTGATGAGATGAAGTGTAAAGCCTTTCCTGCACTACTCACGGGCAGGGCTCGTGAGTGGTTCCGGATTATACCGCCAAGATCGATCTCAGACTTCAGGACCATGGTGAGAAAGTTCATGCACGCTTTCATCACAGCAAAACCGTTTTAAAGGAACGTAACTCATCTTATGACTATCAAACAAAAGAAGGAAGAAACTGTATTGCAATATCTGAAGAGATTCAATGAAGAGTCCGCACAAGTTCGGGGTGCGGATGAGCACATTTTGATAACTTCCTTCGCAGCAAAACTACGAGAAGGAAGGTTGTATGCTAAGCTGAACAGCAAGCTCCCCAGGACTATGGAAGAGTGTGTTGAGGCCGTTTATAAACATTGTCAGGGAGAGGAAGCTAATCGGCTTATGAGAGTGTCAAAAAAAGAGAGTCCAGGAAAGACAAATCCGAGGAAAAATCTGATAAAAAAAAGGAAGCCGGTCTGGGACCGCATGAAGACCCCAATCACAGATCGACTAGGGAAAAATGAGCTTTGCAGGAGAGGGACTTCATCCCTTTTAATCGATCACGCGAGCAGGTTCTTGCGATAATGGAAATGAAGGGCTTGGCCCGAGTTCCGCCACTGATGAGAGGACCTCCGAAGATGAGGGACCAGAGCAAATTCTGGGCTTACCACAAGGATGTTGGGCATGACTTAGAAAGCTGCAGGGAGTTGAAAAAGGATATTGATGCAGCAATTATGGAGGAAAAGCTAGATGAGGTCATCGACCAATCTCAGAACTCTGAGCCATGAGGTCGTAGAGACTTTAAGCGTCAAAACTACAACCAAGACAAAGGCAGGTAGGATGAGCCCCAACGAGGAAGAGACCGATCTCCGGATCACGATCGACAGTTAAATAACTGCCTTATCAACACTATCAATACCATTGTGGGTGGCCCCGATAGCGTATTTGGGGAAATGAGTAAGCAGGACCGTCGACATGTAGGTTCTTCTGCAGCTAACAGAAGTTAGAGACCGGTAGGCGAGATAACCTATGGTCCAGGGACCCTATTCATCTGGTTACAAACAACGAGGGCCTAGTTATAGAGGCCGTAGTGCATAAAAATCTGGTCAAGAGGATTTGTGTGGACACGGGAAGTGCTGTCAACGTTCTCTACTACTTGATCTTTCAATCCATGAAGCTGAAGATTCAGAGCTAATACATGTTTCAGCACCGATGTTCGGGTTCGCAGGACCCCCAGTTCATCCTATGGGGATGATAAGGCTCGCCACAACATTTGGGCAAGAACCAAAGGGTAGGACTCTTATGATCAGTTATGTGGTGGTCAAGGCCCCATTGGCATACAACATTATCATGGGCAGACCAGCCTTGATCGACCTCCGAGCTATAATCTCACCAGCTCATATCATCCTTAAGTTCTCCACCGCAGAAGGTTCGGTAGAAATTAAAGGGGATATGGAAGCAGACAGGAGCTGCTACGTAGCAACAATCAAAGGAAAGGGAGTGGTTGCGACCTGAGGTGCTAGGGAAAAGAGGCAAATCTCGATAAAGAGATAGGTCACACATGCAAGGACAGGTTCCCGACGCCTATATTTTGTTTTAGTTTTATATTATATTGCTGCAATTTCAATACAAGTCTTTTAATTCGCACAGTAAAGTTGCACTCAGTGGGTGCCAAGTTTATGTTACTTCAATTATATTTTGATTTTCCGTTTTACGCAATGTGAATGGCTTAATTAAGTTTGTGGGACAAACACACATACTTGAAGTTTGCAAAAGTCAAACTCGCTAAGTCTGTAAACAGACAAACTGAGCTCCGCAAGATGGACTCAGTCAATTCGTTAAGTATGCAGGACAGACAAACTGAGATCCGCAGGATGGACTCATTTAAATTCATAAGTCTGCATGACATACGAACTGAGCTCCGCAGGCCGGACCCATACAAACTCGCTAAGTCTGCATGATAGACAACCTGAGCTTCGCAGGACGGACTCAGCCAAATTTATAAGTCTACAGGACAGACGAACTGAGCTCTACAGTCCGGACTCAGCTAAATTCATAAGTCTGCAGGACAGACGAATTTAGCTCCATAGGCCGGACTTAGCTAAATTCATAAGTCTGCATGACAGACGAACTGAGATCCACAGGCTGGACTCAGACAAACCTGCTAAGTATGCAGGAAAGACAACCTGAGATCCGTAAGACGGACTCAGCTATATTCATAAGTCTAAAATGACAGACAAACTAAGATCCGTAGGAAGGACTCGGCCAAATTCATAAGCTGCATGATGACAGATTTAACCGAAGCTCCGCAGGCGGACTCAGCCAAAATTCATGTCTGCGGGACCAGATTTAACCGAGCCCGCGCCGGACTCAGCTAAGTTTGCAAAGGACAAATTCTCTAAGTCTGAATAACAGTCTTGAACTAAGTTCCGCAGGTCGGACTCAGCAGCTACAAATTCTGTGAAACATACTTAAAAGAGAAACATACATCTAAGTATGCCATCCAAAAATTGTAAGTTAATGCATGGCATACTGGGGGGCAAGATGGCCCGACAAAAGTCAGAAACTCAAAGTACGGAAAGTAGTGCTGAAAGTAAAGACTCGTCAAAAGCAAAGTAGCATATATATCATTAAGTTGTTACAGTTTTGGAAGTTTTTCAAAACAAAAAAAACAAGCCCACAAACAACTTGAACTAAGCATCAGGAGCTGAACTCTGTCGTTTCACTGAAAAAGGAGCTGAAGTGGGAGCGGCAGGCTATGACCCAACAGGCGTGTGACGAGAAGGCGTAGTACGATGAGAGTACTTGGACACAATGTCCACCCCTTCTTTAAATTCCTTCAAACGGCTGTCGTAGATCGTGCTTATGCCAGGTTTGTACAAATCCTTGTTGGGCAGATTATCAGTGGCAAGATCAGCAGACTGGGCCTTGGCCTCATCAACTCCCAGTGTACAGGGCCTCAGAAAACTCGCCTGAGGCCTTATATTCCTGGATGGCTTTAACAATCCGAGATGGAACAGCAGCTTCCAGCTCATTCTTCTCAGCTTGGAGATTGGTCACGGCCTGCTCTAGTTCGGTTCTCTCTGCTAAAAACTTGTCATCTGCTGCCTGGAGGGAAGCGGCACACTTGTCCTTCATGGACTTTAGCCCGGCCTCCTGAGTTCAGATTGCTCCTTGAGAGCCTTAATCTCTTTATCCTTGGACTCAATAGAGCCCTTGAGCTTTTATTGACCTTGCCGCAGGTCGGCAACCTTCTTCTTTAGACCCTCGGTGGTGACTGATGACTTAGCTAGTCTCTGGAAAACTTCCTGGCCAATCCAGGTTCCCTGCGTGACAAGACGATGCAAATGAGGAATACCATCAAGTTAAAGTGCAAAACTCACAGAGAAGGAACACTTACTTATTCCATGCCTCCGAAGCCAGCTGAGCATCGGCCATCTCAGAAATCTGCTTATGTTCGGTAGCGGCATCCTCCTCTTGACCAGAACAGTCGTGAGTCTAATCGGAAGGGTCCGCGGACCCACCTCTTTTCTTAGGCCTACCCTCATAGGGATTCACAAAGAACCCTAGTTCGGCCCTTTCTCTAGAGATGAAGGCTATCGTCTTCTTCTTCCTTTGGATCGGAGCCGTCCAGAGTGACCAGATCAACAACCTTCATCGGAGCAGAATGCGAGGTAGATAGAATAGCTGCATCGTCAGGAAGATCAGCCAGCGTATGGGCTCCGACAGTATTTAGATTTGAGCCCACAGATCGGGCCAAAAAAGGATCAAAACTTGAAGTCCTCTTAGCATCCTGACTTTGCTCAGGCTGACTCTCCTCAGCCTCTTCTTCCCCAGCACCAGCTAATAGTGTACCAAATTCTGGCACTACAAGTAAGTAAAACAAGGGCACAATTAGTCAAAAAAACAAAGACAAGTGCAAAAAAGAAAAGCATGAAGTAAGCGAAGGCCTACATGCATCCCTTTCCTCGTCATTGAAAGCCACGTAAGGATTGGGCCCGACATCTGCTAACCGAGAAGCAGTAATTAGCTCAGACAAGAATTCCTTGGCATCTAGAGTAATGCCCAGCTCTCGGATACTTCCTATAACATCCTCATTAACACTGGTTATACGGACATTTTTAGGAAGTTCTTCTTACTTATAGAAACCCAATTCAGGACGTTCTTCGTGACGGATAAAGAAAAACCTCTCCTTCCACCGTTTGTGAGAGGATTCCCCTTTAGAAAGAATGAGAATGTCCTTTAAGTAAATCCTCGATTTGTCTTTGCATTCAGTCCAACTGATCCTCTACGGATGGGTCAACCGGGTGTCGGGGAATGCTCACTACATCATCCCTTTTCCGATTCATGCCGCGATTCCCATTTGTCCTCTCGTCGAGCTCGGACTTGACGGGAGCTGGCTGGGCGCTCAATATTATCACGCTCAGGGGCTGCACCGCGTCTGTTGTCCACGGGCCCGAGGCGTTCTAGTTCCGACCTCCTGTCCCGGATAGGTCTTGAAGCGGCGTGGCTACTCGCTTCCCGATTGGTTTGATGGGAGCGAGCATCTCTGTGGGGAACAATGGTTGTTCTAGGATCTCGACCGGTTCCGGGACCGGAGGGACAATTTTCTTGATAGGGCGAGGTGGTTGTCCCTCAACAATGAGTTGTTGGTTGAACTCATGCATTTGCTCTATGTAGTCCATATGAGCCTTTAATGCTATGGTGTAAGGACTCTCGTGTGGGACCCATCCCGCGTTTGGGGATGCCCTTTCTTCTTGCCCTCGACGGGATCATTCCGCCACATTCTTGCCCCGATCTTGACCGGTAGCGGGTTCGAGGATTGCTCGGGCCCGGACTCTTTCATTAATGTAGTCCTACACATATGTTCCCTAACTTTGCCCGGGATTGTCTCCCATTGATCGTGCCTGCCTGCTGGGTTTGTCTTGAGTACCCGCAGGTCTTGTCACCTAGGATACACATGGAGCCCTCTGATTGTCCCCCTTTGATGGGGCTGCAGGCACTACGTTTTTCCCGCCAGCCATGCCATTTTGTCAGGTTGCTTGTTGAACACTCATACAACACTCAAGTGCTTATGCCAATATGACTGGAAATGTGCTAGATACTCAACCTCTGGGCTCCGATCGATGGATACAACACTTTCCCAATGCTAACCTGATGATTTCGCCGACGGTATGGCCGGATTCTGGGTTTTCGGGAGTAAATCCGCAAGAAATGCACCAAATATGGAGTCTGTGTTCAGACTTGATGATTTCGGCAGCAAGACGAAGAACTCAGGTGATAATCTGACGATTTCTTGGAGCTTTCGATGGAGTTTGCGTTGAATCTGGTTGAATTTTCAACCAATACGTTGAGCTTTCGTCAAAAAACAATGGTCTTTAGGCCGTACAACAATAAAAAGATAAGAACTATTACCTATCGGAAGCTGAAAATCGATGGCAGAGGCTCACTGGAGCCGTCGTAAAATTGTTTTTTGGGTCGTGGAAACGACCAGAAAACGCTGAATAGCAATGATTTTCCAGGTAACGGAGCCATCTGATATTTTCGGAAATATCAAGGTGACGGTAACGGTGTTTATATGGTGGATATATGGCTTAATATATTTGATTTACCAACAAAATGCGGTAATTTAAATGAATAACGGTGGTCAAACTCAAAGCTCAAAGAAGACGGAGTTAGAGTTGACAAATTGGCAGAGTCAGGTCTGCTTTTTCTATTATTCGATGATTTATGTTACAAGCTGTCGCTATTTATAGGCAAACGGCTAATGACGATTACGCTAACGATGACAAGACATAATTAAGTTCGATGCGAAATAATTAAGTGAGATTGCAATATAACTATCTCGGACAGCTCTGATGGCGACTTCATTCGGAGCAGGTCCAATGTTTAGTCGCTTGTTGAGCTTGTCTTGTCTTCATCACGTTCAAGTCCTGGTTGCCTTGATGTGCGGGCCGAGTCCGATGTGGCGGACTGCGGGTAGGAATCAGCGGGCTCAGCCCTAATCCCTTACATAGAGTGAAGTTTGACGGGTCAGGTCGCTTCTCAGCCTGCTCCGGCTTACGTGTATGCACGTAGGCGGCTTCGAAGACCTTTCCGTGACTTTAACTTTCCCGTTCGGGTTGGCTAAGGGTCCGTGAGATCGTTAGCTGGTATTCGTATCAATAGATAAATCATAAATGTCATTTGCACCCTCAAAAAAAAAAAAAAAAACTTTTGCTAAAAAAAATGAACAATAAATACTTTTTTGTTATGAAATAATAATTGAGTGAATGTCTATCAATGTTGTTTATTGCAAGAGTTAATAGAAGATGGTTATGAGAGATGTAGAGTCATGAGTTACAATATTAATAGTTACATATTAATTGGTTCATCTCCATCTTGTAGTATATATATATATATATATATATATATATATCCCACCATTGTAGTAGTTTTTGTAGAGATGAAGAGAACAAGTGAATACAAGTTTTTCCTTATTGTTTTTCTACTTATTTGCTTTGTATTCTCTTTTACCATTTATTTTATAACACGTTATCAGCACGAGACTCTACCATTTTTTGAGCTCATGGTTCTCCCGTAATTGATATGAAGCATTACCTCCCAAATTGTCACAACATCAACGTAGCAATTCTTCTTGATTAGGTGAAGGCATTCATTTTTGACAATTTTGGATGACCGGGGAGACTATACAACTACATAGCAAAATTTGTTGTAAGTTTTTTTTCTTTCCCACTGCAATTCATATTATCATATTTAGATTTATGACTTGATGCCAACTATTTGTTACTACATTACTATGCTTGTGGAGAATAAACGAATGTATATAATTAAAATTGCTCAACCATTTGATCTAATAAGCCTTCTTGAATTCAATAATTTCATGTGATGATGTTGCAACAAGATGCTTCCTTTAATATCATGATTGGTTGTTGATATATGCTAATAAACTCTTGCTTCTAAATGTTCTTGTGCTATTGGTTAACTCCAATTCAAAGCAAATGTGGCTTTCATTTTTTTGTTTTTGGTTTAATTAATACAATTAGTTATAGATGGTCGCTTTGAAAAGAAGTGATGAGAATGATTATTGCATTTAGACATAAAACGTTTCTCTTGGACACAAACTAAATGTTAGCATAATCCATTGAATTACTTGTTGTTGTGCATTATTTGAATTATAAGGACATTAGATATCTTTAAGATTATTGGAATTGTCATTGTGGTTTTATATTTAGATGATTTTAATGCTAATTTCCAATGAGTGAAACCTTGTTATATGACCTGTGTAGAATATTATTACTATTGTTTCTTTCGAAATGTGCAAAGTGCATAGATTTTGCCCAATGCATTGGCTATATGAATTGTTGCATATATGTGTTAATTGGTTTCATCACTCCTAGGATATCTAAAGGTGTTCTTCTTATAATATTATTTCGTTGAGTTATATGCATTTACTTGACTGAACACTACTATTTGAGAAGAAAACTTTGGAAGAGAATTCCTTTTATTTATTTATTATGCCTGAGTATTGGTAGAAAAAGGAAGAGAATGCACACCTTTGTGCATGGACTCTCGGTGTAGTATATGGTACTCACATTGCAAAGAAAATAATTAGGAAATGAAATCCGTTTAGTTCGCTTTCGGTCGAGTTTCAAAAGGACAAGAATGAATGGATACCTTTGATTTGTTTGGCATGATTTTGTATTTCATATTGAAATTATTTCCATGTGTAATAACATGTGTTTATATGTTATTTTGATTATTTATATCTGCTAACATATTTATAAATCGAGATATGAGTTTAAGATGCAGTGTATTGAGATTCTCATTACGGGATGTATTGTTGGCCATTTCGCTTAGTGCTTATACTTGTCTTTTACATCGCTTAGTAATAGTTGGTCATCATATTGTAATAGCTCTCTTACACGGTGATGAGTCATTTAAGAATCACATTCTACATGTCAGTATATTATATTGATAAATCATCTACTGCACTTGGACACAACAAATAATGTAAGAATTTGAGGTAAAATTTTATTCTTTATGATGATTATACAATTGTTTTTCCTATATGATATGCACGTAATATTGATGTTAGTGGACTTTGTAACATCAACACAATGAGAGCTCAAGTGAGTAAAATGTCCCAATCAATTGGTAAACATCCATTCCATGTAGTGAATGTGACTCCATTTTCAAAATTTAGGAACGATCGTGGGCGAAGCGTTGAATTTGAATTTGGCCCTAAAGATTAAAGCCAAACTTGAGATTGATTGTTGGCAATGACAAAATATGTCTCATCGATAGTGCGACAATGCGCATTCTGAGAGAATGTCTCAAAATAAAAAAATAAAAATGGGAGAAGCAAATAATAATTGTTGCAAGTGCTATATTGATATAAGGCGTCGAAAAAGCCATTGATATTTAATCGCTTGAAATAAAGCACTATGCTCTCCCGAGTCTCGAATATATTAGTTTAGAGATATCTATAAAAATTATGGTATCATATCGAGACTATGAGAAATAAAGAGTATTTACTCGTTATGAATATCATTTGTCGGTGAAATGAGTATAAACAATATGTTTGAAAATGATGAGACATGTCAAATCCTAAAAGATAAAGTGACAAACACTATATGCATCATTTTGGAATTAAATTATGTAAGATGCATCATGCCACCAAATTAAAAATTTTAAGTTGTATCATTCCATTCAATGAAGTGAACGTGGAAATATATTATTCGGAGATATCAATTACCGTTTGTCATACCAAAATGAGACAACGGATGAAACGATATTGAAATGTCAAACTCCGTAAGAGATTATTCCCCGCTTGATATATATTCATGAAGTTTGTTGATACCCGCATAAGAGGATATCACATTAAAATGTAGAATCCGTCACGGGTTATTGCAAATATTCTGGATATCGATTGTATATATTGTCCGAGATTAGCGGGTGGAAAAATAAATACAATTAAATCAATTCTCGTGACAAACATTATAATATAAATGAACTTGAAGTTCATTTACGAATAGTCGTGATTGAGTCACGTAATACACACAGATGTGGACAAAATTTATGAGATGAATTAAGAACTCTAAAAGAGTCATCAATTATGAATGTTACGTAATATAAAAATCACGAAAGACATGTCATAAAATAGCTATATAGCATATCAATATAAGACACAATAAGCATTGTCAATCTCATGTGGGGAGAAAAAGAACATGAAGTTTTATTATATTATTTTATCGAAACCCCGTAAGAATGTCAAAAATAATGTGAATGATTCTTGAAGAATCTGAAATGACATAGTGCTCTTGATGTTGATATTTATATTAAACCCATGAAACGTATAAGTTGTTTTGTTTCCAAAGATATTAATCTCATAGATATGAGATGATTAAATAACTTTTATAATCATTAGAAACAAAAGTCAAATAGCACTTGATCATGAGATTGATTTAGCAAAAATCATTGTGTTAGAAAATATGTAAATCGTTTTAAGCGAATGACAGAGCATCAAGTTACACTTCGGTGCAATTACTACATTTTTAACGAAGATCATTTCCCGGCATTAGGGGAGATAAGAGAACCCCATTTTAATATATAAGAATGCCGAGAAATTTTATAAAGATCTTCTACGCATCATTCTAACTAAATTGTGTAAATAGTTTAACATGCAATATTTAGCAAGGCGCCAGATGCTTTCTTGGGTATAAAGAGTGACTATTTATAAATGCACCCAATCAAATATGATTGATAATATTATCTACACGAGAAAGTGTATAAGACCGATCGGTGTAAAAGATAAAATCCACGGAAAGTGAATTCACTATTGATATTAAGTCACTCATGAAATATCTCAAGAGATTTGTCTCTTAAAACAAAACCCCAAATAAATTCGCACGTGCATCCAATGATAAAATATTGGGGTTGCGGAACAACCGGATCCATGCATTGATAAGGATTCGGTTTATGCTAATATCGAATTAGCAATGTATTTCACGGGAGAAATTGGTAATATATTATCACAAATTCGCCGATTTACATATTTGCCTCATAATTTGCTAGTATAATCGGATCCAGAACCCATGTCAATAATAGAGTCTTTGGAAGCATATAGATCGGGTAAAATTAAATAAACAATAGAGGTGATCTTGATTAGAATTTGGTTCTGTAATAACCAATTATTGATTTTGATCAATTACATTCTCCCACTATGGATAACATCATGTTCCGCTACTTAATAAATCTGGCAAAGAATTAAGGATTTTTATATGACGTTGTGACCGTGATATTTATAGTCACTAGACATATTTATATGAAAATGTATGATTGATTTTAGACATGAAAATCGCAACTTTGTATATATTCTTTGAGTTGCAAATGTCATTATATTGCTTAAAATATGGTTAAAGGTAAGAAAATCAATCAAGTAAATTTCCTATGAATAAGGTATATATATAAATAGCTCATGCATAATGACATGAGTTGTGTGATATTACATCCCCTATTTTTATTTAGAAGATAATGTTGATTGTGTTGCAAGTGTTGCACAAATGAGTAGTGGGTATGATAATTTTAGCCCTTACATTTAAATTGGACTCTAAAAGAGATATGACTTATAAAAGTACGCTATAAGTGACAATCCGACATGTTTGTTCACTAAGTTCATTCCAACATCTATTTTGGAGAATTATGTTTATAGTATTGGAACGCGTACATTTGAATGATCGTCATTCGTCAGGGAGCGACAACTTCAAAACAATCTTGATGCTTTGGTCTGTATGAACAATGAATGCATTCTTTTCCCTTTAACTAAGTTTTTTCCCACATGGTTTTCTTAGTTAAAGGTTTTAACGAGCGTCGGTAAGGCAACACATAAAACGCATATGTCATGAACTACTTTCTGTCTAGTTTTTGTCCCATGCTGGGTTTTTCTAAGAAAGTTAATAGATATGACATATACGTTATGCAACTTAGATAGAGCATTCAAATC
This sequence comes from Gentiana macrophylla, assembly GCA_026214975.1. Classification (NCBI taxonomy): domain Eukaryota; kingdom Viridiplantae; phylum Streptophyta; class Magnoliopsida; order Gentianales; family Gentianaceae; genus Gentiana; species Gentiana macrophylla. Next base: position 114,713,998 of record CM047808.1, read on the forward strand.
ACTTCTATATTCAATGATCTTTATCTACTATTACAACCGCAAAGAAGATTGTTCATCTCAAATTCAATAATATTTACATAAGTGGGAGAGCACATGATCTTCAAAGAGAAGTGAAATCGATATGCGATGAATCAAGCCAAAGTGTTGACCCGATGTGATTCAATTACACTTAAATGATGAAGAATTGTAGCGAGATATGGTATTCGACCGATATTTCAAAGGACGCAAGTGGAATTATACATCATACTTTTGTAGACAATCTACAAATAAAAGGCGATGCACAATTGTTCAAATTGATCAAATCAATGATTTATTCACATAAGCATAGCTTTATACTACATTCAAGAGAAGATTTCCATTTGCCGATTCGATGCTCTCAAATATCGCTTTTTCATTAGGGAGAATACAAACACAAGTGAATATGTATCATTTTTTGTTCACTAAAGTTTTTCCCACAAGGTCTTTTCCTAATAATTGTTTAACGAAAGTCATATTATCATGTATTGTATTTATGATAGGCATTGAGGGAGTGTTATGAAATAATAATTGAGTGAACGTCTATCAACGTTGTTTATCGTAAAGAGTTAATAGAAGATGGTTATGAGAGATGTAGAAATTAGTGAGTTCTAATATTAATATTACATATTAATTGGTTCATCTCCATCTGTAGTATATATATATATATATATCCCACTATTTGTAGTAGTTTTGTAGAGATGAAGGTTAACAGTGTGAATCTGAGTTTTTCCTTATTGTTTTTTCTACTTATTTCTTTTGTGATTCTCTTTACCATTTATTTTATAACATTTTTTTGCTATTTACTCGCCGAAGTATTACTCCGCCGAAATTTCAAACGAACTAGGTTAGATTTCCCTCATCCGTAATCTGAACTCATATCCGCAGTTGCAGCCGGAGAAGTGCTTCAGTTAAAGGGGCTGAACCACTCCCGAATTTCCATAGCTGTGCTCGAATCTTTCCTGAAATATACTGTATTTTCGAGTTAATTTGCCTGTGGGAACTCCATTCTTCAGCCGCCTTAGCCGGAAAATCTCAGTCCTGTCTTATCGACGGCGGAAGAGATACAGAGGGCTCCGAAGGCATCGTAGATGGGCGCCAGTAGTGACCCAACTCAAGACGGTTCCGACGAGCAGCAAAGACGGTCGGAGATATATACATATGAAGCTCCGTGGCAAATTTATGCTATGAATTGGAGTGTTCGGAAGGACAAGAAGTACCGTCTGGCCATCTCCAGCCTCATGGAACAGCACCAGAACCGAGTGGGAATTGTCCAACTCGATGACTCAACTGGCGAGATTCGCTCCGACCCAAACCTCAGTTTCGAGCATCCATATCCTCCTACCAAAATCATATTCATCCCTGACAAGGAATGCCAAAAACCAGACCTTTTTGCCACATCCAGTGATTACCTACGCATCTGGCGGATTTCCGATGATGGCAGCAATGTTGAGATTAAGAGCCTCCTCAGTAATAACCGCAACACTGAGTTTTCTGGTCCACTCACATCTTTTGATTGGAACGAAGCAGAGCCTAAGCGTATAGGCACCTCGAGTATTGACACAACTTGTACCATATGGGATATTGAGCGTGAAACGGTAGATACTCAGCTAATTGCCCACGATAAGGAGGTGTACGATATTGCCTGGGGAGGTGTTGGTGTTTTTGCATCAGTCTCTGCAGATGGCTCTGTTAGGGTATTCGATCTTCGTGACAAGGAGCATTCTACTATAATCTATGAGAGTTCTGAGCCCGACACGCCGCTCGTTCGTCTAGGTTGGAACAAGCAGGATCCTAGGTATATGGCTACAATCATCATGGACAGTGCCAAGGTGGTTGTTTTGGATATCCGCTACCCCACGCTTCCTGTGGTGGAGCTGCAAAGACATCAGGCCGGCGTCAATGCTATTGCTTGGGCACCCCATAGCTCCTGCCACATATGCACTGCTGGTGATGACTCGCAGGCTCTCATATGGGATTTATCTTCAATGGGACAGCCAGTTGAGGGTGGATTGGATCCCATTTTGGCTTATACAGCTGGTGCTGAAATTGAGCAGTTACAGTGGTCTTCATCTCAGCCTGATTGGGTTGCGATTGCCTTCTCAAATAAACTTCAGATTTTGAGGGTCTGATGGATGCTCAACTGTAAGTGGCCAGAGAATTAGGAAAGTGACTGCTTTTTATGTGATGGTTCATTATTGGATTGAATTTTTGAACTTACGTTTACTTGCCTTGAGTTTAGGGATAGTTTTTTTGGTTGGCAAACTTTGTTACTGGTTAGTAAGAATCATCTTTTCAGTGTTTAACTCCACCTTCATGGCTTGATTCAGTTAGTCTTGACAAATTTTCATTTACATCTTAGAATTCGAATGAAATAGTTTTAAACCAGTGTTGGTGAAGAATGGTCCTGCTAGTATAGGTTTAAAATGCATTATAGAAATTCTTAATATCTTTGATTTAGCTGTTAGCTGTTAGCTGTATGTTTGTTTTGGTTCCACGCACTTCCGGAATGACAATTGAGGTGCAAATACCGATGCTAAGGGAAGAACTTCACTAACTTGTTTTGGCTCTTCAAGAATTCAAGAGTTTGTTATTACATCTCCTACATAACAAAATAAGTCAAATCAGTCATAATTTTGTGCTAATGTTTACCTTTATTTTATTTGCCACGGTTATTTACCATGTTTTTAAACTTACAGCCTAAATTCCTGAAAGACTTTTACTTTTCTTTGTGGGGGAGTGGGGTGTTGAAGAGACAAAGGTCTTTAAGATGGTGGTTAGAAGGGGGTGACTAGAAGATGAAACGAACTAAGAATCTATAAACAAGAAGATTGTTTCTTTGTGATGAATGGATAGTTGGTAGTAAAACCTTCCAATAGGAAAAGAAGATTCCTCAGTTGCATTCTTAAAGAATCACTTACAATCAAATCAAGTTGTCAAAATTATTCTTCATCCTCACTGATGAAAGCATTTTATTACATGCTTACGTTATTACTCTTCGAAAAATCTTCGTTGACTAGGATCTGACTTCTCTAATCAAAGTTATAGAATCTAGACTCTACTTTTTTTCAACCAACTAGAAGACTAGGCGTTAGAAGGAAGATCAAAGGTCATGGATTTTAGCCTTGGAAACTGCCTTCATATAATAATATGGGAAGACTGCTTACACTAGGCCATTTTGACCCTTTGCTGGACCTTGGAATGCTTTCATGCATCAGGTTGCCCTTTTATTAATGATATTTTGGGTCAATGAAGAGCACTAGTGAATAATAGATAGAACATTATAAAAAGCTATAAAAGGCAGAAGAAGATCCTACTGGGTATTTTTAATCACAGTGGAGTTTTTTTCCTTCAACCGAAAATTGATCTTTCTGTGGCTTTTGGCTTCCATGACTTGTCATTCTGATTCAGGACTCAATACTTGCTGCATCTTCCCCTCTCCCTTACGTAACTTAGCAACATTCTCACGTTCAACCTTTGATACACCTTGAGATTCTTTTTATACTTGCAACTTCCACGTAACCTGCTGAACATTAGGATATATTTCAGCTGTCAATCATAAGCGGTGAATTGCATCTGTAAGAATTATAATTGCTACAACTTCCTCAGGCACTCAGATTTTTGTGTGATTGGCTGTTACACTTAACAACAGGCCGTCTTCAATTCGAAAAATAGTACACTCCATTACCAATCATCCTCTTCATTTGCCTTCCTCCTTTCAAGTAAGGAGAGGAGGACGTGGAAAACGTTAACTTTTTGTTTCGTTTCTAAATTGTCAGCTCTTCCTAGAAGTTTATTACCTTGGAAAGGAATTGGAGTGCACTAGATAGAGAAGATTGGGGTCGACAGGTACTGGTAATCTTGGGAAACTGGAGAATCAATTGATGGTGTCGAACATTTCAGTCTGGTTTAGTTTGAGTATCGAATCAGTCAACTGATCTGAACATTTCAGATGGTTTAGTTTCTAAAACCAAAAATTAATCTTTCTCCAGGAAGAAGAAAAGGTATAACACTTACACAGATACAGATACAGATACAGATACATGGTCTAACTCTAAAGCTTTTAGCTACACTAATATTTCGTACTATATTTCTCTCCTCGCCTTTGTTTTCCTCTCGTCTATTATTGACCATATTTTCTTTCCTCGTACCTCCCCTCCTCAAAACTTATACATTCCTTTTACTTTCACCCTTCAAACCCCCCCCTCCCTCCCTCTCCCTCCCTCCCAAGTCGCTCTGCACCTCCAATTTCCTTGCTTTGCTTTCATTCTGGAATATTAAGGGACTGTTTGGTCATAAATTCACCTTTTTTCTTTCTTTTTTTTTTCAGTGAATACGATTGGTTAGTAGTATGTTGTTTGAATTATATTGGATTATACATATCTTTGTTGAATGTCTGCCCTTCAAGTTGAGCATGTGTAAAAATATTGAATTATGAAGAATAGTGATTCCATTGAATAAAAAATGTGGAAATGTATAATAAATTACTCGCCTGAAACAGCCACTTAAAAACAAGATGAACTAAAACTTAAACAAGCCTAAGTGTTGAATCCTAAACTTGAAGATTTTGTCAACTACGTAAAACATTGACAAGATTTGGTTTCCTTTTTTCCTCGTCCTCTTGTTCTATTGATCAGAAGAATCCAGCAAAGCGAACAATAATAACAAAGCGTTCAGCGACCGGCCGACCGCCTGATTTCTTATGAAAAAGGAAAAAAAAAACCCAATTATTAAACTACATCAGTTTGAAATTTCTTAAATTAGACGATCCAAAGCCATGGATGCCATGGATGCCATGGCCCTCGATCGGACAACTGAAGAAGACGATCAGCTACGCCGCAGCATCGAAAAGCCGAAGAGTCCGAACCTAACACCATCGCCGTCAGCCTGGACCATCAAATCTGGAGTCGAAATAGTCACTGGGAGATATGCGGATCCAAGCATTTTCATTGGTGAAGACGATGACCAAGAATTTACTGAGTGGAAAGATGCCATAGACAATTTTATGGGGCCGGAACACTCTGAAAAATCGGTGACAATACCACTAGATCGGTGTTTGGATTTATGGCGACCATGGAGAAGAGCTCTCATCATCAAACTCTTAGGTAAATCGGTTTCCTACTCTTTCCTATGCAAAAGATTATCCGACTGTGGAAACACCAGGGGACTAATTGAAGTCACCGATCCGGAAGACGGTTTATATAGTTCGGTTTACCGAGAAACCGATTATGACATTGCTCGATGGATGGTCCCTGGGTCATTCAAGGTCATTATCTTCATGTCACAAAATGGACACCCTACTTTGAACCTTCAAATGATGCCATCAAAACTACATTGGCCTGGATTCGCTTTCCAAAATTACCAATCTGGTGTTTCAAAACTGATATTCTGACTGAGTTAGGCAACTTAATAGGAAAGACTGTGAAAATTGACACTTTCACACAGGAGAACATCAGAGCGAGATTTGCAAGAGTCTGTGTGGAAGTCGACTTGAGACAACCTCTTGATGCAGCTGTGGTTCTAAATGGTAGAAAGTTTAAGGTGGAGTATGAAGGATTACAAATGATTTGTTTCGAGTGTGGAAAATTCGGTCACAGAGAGGATTCATGTCCCTTAAAAGCTCAAGCATATGCTTCAGAAAGCAACAGCAGGCAACCTGCCCCCAGCTCAGCCCAGGGTCCAACCAGTGATAAACCCTATGGCCCATGGATGATAGCCCAAACTAGAAGAAAATGGAATCAGACCAGAGCTACTGGTCCTCAGCCAAAATCCAAACCTGCACATAGTAATGATCGACAGGGACAGATGCACACCACTGGTTCAAGATTTGACATTCTGAACGTAGAAGAAGAGCATAATGATGAAGACTTGAATGATGGTCGTGGTCTTTGAATTAACCTCGTGTCGTTCGAGAATCTAAGAGGAAAGGCACAACATGTAGAATCCCATGGTGGACATGTATCCACTAGAGAAGTTAACAAGGATCAAATATCAAAGCAACACACCAAGAAGAGAACAGCAGATGAACGAGCTACAGGTAATACGTCTATCCTTAAGATGGGTAAAGCTTCTGAAGGTAATCCTTCTGTCCTTCAACCTGAAAATCCAAACACTGAACAAGAAGCAATGTCACTCCCTTTGCATACCCACAATAGACGGACATCAGCCACCAAGGTAAAAGCACACGTTTAGCTCGGTTGATGTATCCAACGCCACCAAAAGCCAGGCATCCTCAGGATGGCGACTCTTCCTCCAGACACTCGAGACTCTAATCCAAACAGTAAGAAAGCTGATATGAACATCAAGTTACACCCGCCTGACACACTCCAGACAACCAAACACCAATCCATGGAGATAGACCGAGGCGGTGTTAATCCTTTATTTGATGTTCTTTGCTTGTGGTGATCCCACAAATTAACTCCTTCTCCTTTTAATGAAGATAATAGCTTGGAACCGTAGAGGGCCTCTTCTCGAGAGTTCCTTCGCCACTTACGATTTTTTTTTATCTCAAGAAAAACTCGATATTCTCTTTTGATGGAAACCGAAGCTCCAGTGGATGTGGCTTGCCAAATCTCAAGAAAACTTACTTCACCAATTTTTATGCTGTCGAAGCAAGGGGCTATGCTGGAGGTTTATGGTGTTTCTGGATTAATAATAATGTGCAGCTGTCTTATATTACCTGTACCAACCAATCTCTTACCATGGCAGTGCTGAAAGATCAAAAGATAGACTGGATTCTTACATTAGTCTATGCTTCGCCCATAGCAAGTGCAAGAAACGAACTCTGGGATTATCTTTTGCGTCTGAAGGGTACTTTGACTTGCCTTGGTGTCTTCTTTGAGACTTTAATCAAGTGGTCTATCAACAAGATAAATTGGGGGAAGAGTGTGGGCGGGTTAAATAGAGCAAAATTTTGGCTTTTCCTACAAAGTTGCCAATTAATGGAAGTACCCTTTCAAGGCCCCCAGTTTACTTGGAGTGGCATTTCTAGGAATAACAAGAAAATCTTCCAACGCTTAGACCAGGTTTGGTGTAACACTATGTGGATGGAAAAATTGAGTCTTTGTTATGGTTAAGCACTTGGCCCGAACCTACTCGATCACAATCCCATCAATCTTGATACCGAATTCTTCCGCCTAAAGTAAAGTCCATAATACCTTCTTTTTTCAACGCGCTTGGATGGATCATTCGGATTTTGAAGAGTTTGTTTCACACAACTGGAAGGATCAAGATAGTCTCTTTGATACCATTTCCTATTTTGCCGTGGTCGCAAGTAGATGGAATAAACATGTGTTTGGGAATATCTTGAGAAAAAGCGAAGTGCCAAGCCGTAATTGAAGGAATAGAAAGAAGCATGGAAAAACTCCTCAAATTTCCTTGCCACTGCATGATAATCTTAAATCCGAGCTCTCGACATCGGGGCAAGAAGAAACTTATTGGCACCAAAGATCACGGCTTCAGTGGCTTTGGAAGGGAGAGAAACACACATTTCTATCATCTCTCCACTATCGTAAGACAGTGCAGAAGAAAAGAGTCATCCGCCTAAAAGACAAAAACAATCAATGGATTTATGATGCCGACAAGACTGGGACATGATCAAGGATTTTTATACTACCCTTTACCAGGAAGATTCTACCCTATGAATACCTCGCTTGACATCACCGACCCTCTCTTTTCAGACGATAGACTTTGGATGAATAGACACCGCGTAAAAAGAAGTCGAAGATGATCTTTTCGGGATGGGAACTTTAAGGCTTCTGGACTGATGGAATCCCGACTTGCTTCCTAAAGAGGTAATCGCCTATTGTTTGCCCCATGATTCTCAAATTTACTTATAATGCTTTTTCCATTGGTACTTTTGATGATGATTGAATGAAACTTTGGTCACTTTGATACCCAAAGTTAATCCCCGAAAAAAGTTGAACAATTCAGCCCATTGCCCTTACCAATGTTTGCGCCAAAGTCGTCACAAAGGTGCTAGCTAATGATTTCGATCAATTATTGGTAAAGTGGTCGGCTCTACTCAATCTGCTTTTATACCGGCGGAGGAAGCACATGCAATATTATTATTACCAGTGAAGTTCAATCATTTCAAAGCGAAAGGAAGAAAGGTTGGATGATGCTTAAAATAGACACTGGAAAAGGCTTATGACAGGAGTAAATCGGCATTTCGGAGAAAATTTCGAGACATTTGGGTCTTCTCGATACAATTATTCGGTGATTATGCATAGTCTTAATTCAAACACTTTGTCCCTCGCTTTGGAATGGTAATAAACTTTCTCCAATCGGACCAGAGAGGCCTCAGACAGGGTGATCCTCACAGCACCCTATCTCTTTGACCTTGCATGGAGATCCCGAGTATACTTATAAATCATCACATCCAGATCGGCAGATGGAAAGGTATCGAGAATCGGTAGCGGGGACCTCTATTGTCTCATCTTTTTTGCAGATGATCCGATTCTATTTGGAGAAGCTCACGATTCCCGAGCAGATGTCATTATGGAAGTACTCAATATTTTTGCAAAATCTACGGGCAAAAATTAGCAATCGAATCCAAATTTCACACTTCCAAGAACACTGCAGACAATTAAAGACTCTTCTCATCCAAGAAATTGAATATGCAACATACTGATGATCTTGGCAAATATCTTGGAGTCCCTCTATTGCACACCAGGCTGACCAAAAAGAGTCTTAATCCTATCATTGATAAAATGAAGAAAAAATTGTCTAGCTGGAAAATGAAGACTCTATCTAAAGGAGGAAGGATGATTCTGATCAACAGCTCCCTCGCTACACAGCCTTTTTATGTGATGCAAACTATGAAGATTCCTTCAGGGGTGATACAAGTGATGGAACGGATATGCAGAGATTTTTTTTGGGGTGATGAAGAAGGAAGTCGAAAGATGCATTATTTAGCTTGGGACACTCTCTGTCAACCCAAAGATGTGGGTAGACTGGGTTTTAAGAAACTACACGCCATGAATATGGCCCTCCTTGGCAAATTGACTTGGCAGCTACTTACGGATGATCAATCCTTGTGGGTTAGAGTTCTAATCCAACGCTATGGCAGTCCTTTCCAACCTCCGAAAGCTACAGCCTCGGTTTTGTGGAAGACTACATACTACGTAAGTAATCTCTTCAAAGATAAATTTGACTCTATTGATGACAACATCATTTGACCGAGGCCTCCAACCACCGCTTACTCTGTTGCCTCAAAGATATGAAGCTAATCGATCCAACACAATCCATCCACTTCTAACGATGTTTGGCATCGTATTTGGAAGCTCCCAGGGCCTAATCGTCTCAACTTTCTGCTTTGGCAAGCCACACACAATGCCCTGCCTACTATGGATTTTTTATTTACAAGACGGGTGGGACTCTCCCCTTCCTGTCCCATATGCCAGTTGGAAGATGAAACGAGTATACATGCTTTAAGAGATTGTTGTCCTGCAAGAAATCTTTGGCAAGCCTTATTACCCAGGGGAGATAATAACACTTTCTTTTCTGATCAAAACATTCAAGAGTGGATAGCTGCGAATATGAAGAAGAATCATGTCACTAAGGATTGGCCATACACCTTTCGAGAAACGATCTACACTTTATGGTGTTGGAGAAACCAGTTGCAACACGACAGTCAAGCAACTCGTCCCCCATTGTACATTCTAGTATCCAAAATAATAAGGAGAGTGCGCAATCTGAGATTGGTGTGGGATGATGATGTATAGTTAGTCTTTTTTTCAGATGTCTTGTATCTGTTTGGGTTTCCCCATTTTTCCTCATGAAATAAAATAAGATCGTTTCTAAAAAAAAAAAAAAAAAAAAAAGAAGAAGAATCCAGCAAAGCGCCAAACCAGTAGGAAGAGTTAAGCTACCAAGCAAAGAAAGATTCTCTAAAACAAAGAAAAACAATACTAATTAATAAATAATCTCTATCAAGAACAAGCCGATTACTCTAAAGGAGCATAAAACCATAATTAAGTTTGTAAAACAAATAATCTATAAAAGAATAAACTAATTACTCCATAAGAGCATATTACATAAGAACATTGACAAGTGTTTAACAAAAACCAGCTTCATCTATTGCATTATTTAGCTATACATCTCTATCCAACGTACCCTGCGTCGAGATCACATCAGGGGCGGACTGAGCATATCCAGAGGTCCCGACCCTATCTTGATCCGATAATTTTTTCAATATTAAAATGACATAGTTTTGTTGTTAAAAAATATAGTTTGGACGTCTGTTACCACAATCAATCATAATGCTACGAAGCAGACAATAAACCAAGATAATACTTGAGAGCTTCTGCTTAGACTCTCTCCGATGGCTCCCTCTTTCCCTACTTTAAAGTAATTAAGAGTATAAAGAGTATAACTTTTACCACTTTATGTCTACAATGATACCCTTTACCCTCTCTTTATCTTTAAATTCCTCTAGTATCCCCTTCAAATATAGAGTTGATGGTAGAGTAAACCTTTCTCTCTTTTTCTGTGCCAAGATGGAAAATGAATTGGTGTTTAGGTTGATAATAAAAGAAAATGGATTTTGAAGTGTTGTTTTAAGTGTGCTTATTGGAGTGAATGTTTTTTTAAAGTGTTGAAAAGATATAACTGGAGTGAAAAATGATGTATTTCGAGTGATGTTTGGAGTAACACCACTGGAGATAGTCTTATGGGCCTCACGGCCTCAACAACACCATGCAAAGTATTCTCCAACTTCCCTTCAGTTGTGACTTGTGACGTGGGACAAATTTAATATATCTTTCATGTCATCAACATCCAAATGAAGGTAAGAACGATTTGATTTTTCAGCGATATTCAAATAATCCTCGAATAGATCTTGTAGGCACTCATTTGTGGATTTATTTTTCTTTTTTCCCGTGAGTCCTAAGTGGCTTGACATGGGTATGATTGATCACTATACACATGTCATCAAACACCACATAGACACAAAATCAAATGAGCCGACATGAGCTCAGTTTAATATTGGATTTATATCAGACGAATTTAGCAGGACTCGTCTCAGTACAATGCAGGTAGTCCTTATTATCAATCAACCGACATACGTATATCGCCTTCTGTTTTATATTACCGACATGACGCAGGTCGTCCTCTGTCCAACAAGACGCATGTTGTCATCTGTCCTTCATGACGTAGGGCGTTTACAGTGTCATATTGACGACATCTTGCATGTCACCTCCGTCATTTATATTCACATACGATGCAGGTCTTTCCCGATCTCAGTGGTTACATTCCATTAAATGGACATTGTCTCATGTTCAACAACTGATCGATGATAATCGCTCCATGAGCCATGACTGCCTCATGATGGTCTCATAACGACTCCGTGTCATTGACCACGACCTCTATGGCCAAATAACAACCATCCATGATGCACTACATAAAGGATCATCATCGTCATTGCCAAGGTACGCTTACCCATACACATAACATATGCTTGCAATACTTCCACTTACTGTCTTACATAGAAATTTCTCTATCAAATTCTGATTTGAGCGTCGAAGTGTCTTCCGGAGACAAGCTCTAGGGCCTCTAACGCTCTCGTGTGTTTTGCAGACTCACATCAAAATATCACCAAAAGTTACTTGGATCATCATCCTATACGAGGTCCAATTACCCACATCACAGTTGAATTGCAATCCGGACGATTTCAAGCATCGCCATGGCACAATGTAAAACTTATTGGGACGTCACAATATAGTGACACTACCCACATTTGACATTTTAAAAATCCATTTTTTGGGTTCAGAAACAACTATTAAACTGTTAGTAATTGACCATATTAAAATCGATTGTGTACGGTATAAAATAACGTCACTAATAAAAATGGTTCAAACTAATTGCTAACCGATATTTGATTTGGTTGCAAACCAAACTATATTACACTGTATTTGTTTTGGTTAATTTTATTTTCTTCCAATCCAACTCAAACTCAAATGGTTCTCTAACCATACATATAACGAGTTGGTTTGGTTAAGTATGTATACTGTACTACTTATTTTCTTGGTTGGTAACTTGGTAAGATAGTTTTGTAAAATTCACTCTTCTGATTTTGCTATTGGCCTTTGAGGCCATGGAGAGCCGGTTAGTAAAAAATATATTTCTTGCGTTAAGTGTCGGTTAAGGCAACGTTAATTAAAATTCAATGACATTTTTCCCATTTATTGGCAGCCTTAATATTGTAAGGATCCCGATACCTACTGACTGATACTTATCCTTATATGGAAAATGTCTCTTCCAAAACAAATTATTACAACACATTTTCCGTTAATTTTTTTAAATATCAACTCTTGACCCGTATATGTACTTGGATACATGTAATACTAACCCGTATCACAAAAACCTCATATCACCAAAACTTCGCGGTCGCCCTTGGTTACGACATTTGTTAGAACACTTGTAATAGATACTGTAAATCCTTTGAAAACTATATTTTAAAAAATTTAAGAAAAATAACACTGCAGCGAATATTCTATTTTTTCAGGTAAACTACAGATTCTGTAAAATTTCCTTTACATCTGCCGCATTCAACCAGATTCTGTAAATTTTTCTTAATATTTACCGTAGTATTTAAATAGAGAATCCGATGCACTCATCCAGATTCTGTAAATTTTCCTTAATATTTAGATTATAGGAAATACCACCCGGGATTGTAGTTCAATTGCGGTACAAAAATATGGACGGTCCAGTTTATCATTGGATTAATATTAAAATAATAGAGATCATTAGACTCATGTGGGGCATTATTAGCTATCGTGCACCATAAAAAGACTCAAACCTGTTGAACGATATTTTTTTTGTTGATAATACCTGTTAAACAAGTTACTGATATTAAAAATAAAGAATACAAACACATTAATCCTTCGACTTTCTTCTTAGACTTCTCTTCTTCTTCCCCTCAACACACATTTTAATCAAAATTAAAAGCCCCAAATTCAAGAGTTTTCATGGAGGGCAGCACAACACATTAAGAAAATAAAGAACTAAAGAACAACCAAGATGAAGAGTTAAGGCCATCTTTAACTGAGAACTAGTAACCTGAATGGAAAAGGAACAGCTGATGGACGGAGGGGACGCCGAAGGTTGATCGGAGAAGATGAAAAGTCGGCCTTCCATAGCGTGTTCAGTTGTAGAAATGCTGAATGGAAAACGTGGATTATTGGATAGAGGACAGAGATGTTAAATCAGGGAGGACGAGAGTCTATCGAGGTGAAGAGGTGGTTGCTATAGGCAGAATAGGAGATGTTTTTAATTTTTTAGGCAAGCTGCCTGCTGTTTGGCCTGTTGAAACTAAAGGGAATTGAAACTAGGACCTCCCACCGTATTCCCAAGCCATGGCTGTTGGTTTGAATTGTACTTGTATTCTCTTCAAACACGTGTAGTAATGTTACATTAAAAACAGTGGCTTTTCCAGTTGCTCAAGGGTGACAAAAGCCAATCTGAAACTCAGCTTTCTTATCAAAAGAGACATAGGTTGCCTAACTATACCCTCCTCTTCTTTAACAATGCAAACATTCACCTATTTTCTGCTGATTGGAGAGGGAGAAAAGTAACGCTACATTTACTTCCAACATAAGTCAACCTGCCCTGCATATGTGTACTCATTCGGCACTTGCCTAATTACCCTAAACTGCAGATTCATTAAATATACAAAACTGCTACGACCAATGACCGAACATTAAGTTTTTGCCTAGGCCAACAGAAGTGGAACACAAATATTTAGTTCGTGGCTTCCAACGGAATGTGGTATCGGTTCCATGATGATCAAATGAAACAGTAGCAAGCTAGGACCCTAGAGGAGAAAGAAACTCTCTCGGGAGCTTCCCCAGAGGCTTGCTGTTGGGATACCATCCGGGAAAGATGAAGAGGTTGCAAATGACACAGATGTCTCTATGGTAAATTAGACAATGTTCTACAAGTCTTCAACAACTTTTTCTACTCCTGTGATCCCTCATATTCATTGTTCAATAAAAGTCCCCTGATTTGCACCAACAAATACACCCCACCCCCCGGGCCATTCATTAAATCAAGTAAATCCATTCTCATTCCAATCCATAAAATTGTACAATAAACAAAATTTCAAGAACTTTGCTAGCAAGCTACTTACCTCTACTTCCACTATGTTTGGTTGAGCTGGAAATTCTTCAGTGTAAAGTAAAGATTATCTATCGAACACAAGAATTTCTCATGTCCAACATATAAATCTTCTTTTTAAAATGCATGAGGCATTCATAACTTAGAAATAGGATCAGAGGTGAAAGGACAAATTGAGATGCAAGACCCAAAAAAAACAACAGCCACTCGAAGGCATTCAAATGCATCATAAACAACAAATAACGTTATCTCATCTCAAATGTTTAAAAGGCATGTTTAGCAAAACCGGTATTACATGATCATTGGTAATGAAGAAAAGGGACGGATTTAGCTTAAGGCTAAACTATAGTTATGGGACTGGGACTTACTTTCTTGGGCGTGACCTCTTCAGGAGGTCTTGTCCATCCACCTTTTTGAGCAACTTACGATCGGATTTAGTTACCTTCGGGAGGTCTTTTTCATCCACGTTTTTCAGCAACTTACGATCCTTGGCGGATTTAGACATCTTCATGAGTGTCTTGGGATTTGTGATCTTCTGAAGCTTTGTACCTGATCGCAGTATGTTTGCCTCCTTCCGTTTCTCCCTCTCCTCCTTCTTTTTCCTCTTCTCCACCTTGTGCTGCCTTATCTCCTCCTTAAGCTCCTTCTTCCTCTCCTGATACGCCTTCTTTATCTCCTTCTCTTTACTCCTCTGCTCTGCAGTCGTTCTCCTTAAGCTTACCTTCACGGCCGACGCCCTGTGCGTCCTCACCTGCTTCCAATTCCGCCCTGAAACCCTACCGGCAATTACTCCGTCGTAGGTAGGTCTACCCACAGGTTTGTTCGGATCTGTTGCCGATGCTATTGCTTGCCTTTTAGACGACGGTACGCCGCCTTCTTCGTCAACACCTTCGAATTCCATATCCATGGCGGCGTTGCCCCCATTCTCCAGCTTCAGTTGCAGTTCTTCTTCCTGGAGAGATCTCTTCCTCTTATAGGTCTTACCTCCTAAACCTTCGTCTAAGCATCTGAAATCTACAGTGCAAGCCATGAATCGAATGTTAGAGGATACCGGAGAAGAAAATGAAATTGATAAACCCTACTACATGGAGACGCACAATATATGTAACTTTGGGTTTGGATTCCTCTCTAGGATTGGTCCAAATACTCTTTTAGGCCCATCGGGTGATACTTCTTCAAGAGTTGGGCCTTTCGTAAGGCATCCGGATTCCCTGTATTGGACATCCCACACGTGAGTCTTTCGGTGAAAAACGATGTGTTATTTTAATGTGTAAATTGCAAAGGAGACAACATTAAAAAAAAAAATAGGCTGTAGGCCAAAAGGACAAGAAAAATTTGAAAATGATGAAATATGATAAGAAAAAAAGACACTGTTTGAAAAAAGGACCCACAAAAAAAAAAAAAAAAAAAAAAAAAAAAAGCAGGTAGATGTACAGAAACACCTTGTTTAAAAAAAATCCTTCGCGGATATTATTTTATTTTATTTTTGGAAATTTCGTCAGCAATATCTTCATAATTAATTATGGAGGAAAATAATGAATTCGGCAACTTCGCAGGCATTAATTCATAATTAATAATGAAGGAAAAAAATGAGGAAAATACTTAATTAATGGATTGACAATTAGTAGTATCTTATTTGGGTTTAACTACATGTATTATAATGACCAGTACAAATCTTTTTCGATTTTAACACATTTAAATTGTCGTAACTACGTGCTCTTTATGTATGTTACTACACATTTTTTTGTTGGTACTACATAATTTCATGCGTTAGTACATGTATTTGGTAGAGTTGTACTACATGTTTTTCTATGTTAACTACATATTTTCCTATGTTAAATTTAAACCTAATAAAAGTTTGTACTTCATATGTAGTAACTCATGCACTAACACACATGTATATTAATTTACTACTTATTAATATATCAATTTTTTTCGGGTGTAACTACGTGTATTAGACTGTCTAATACTAATCTAATCTAATGCATGTTTTTTTGTTGTGACTACATTCTTTGTATGTGTATTTCTACACATTTTTTTTATTGAAACTATACCTAATTTATTAGTTGTTACTACATATATTTTCAACGGTACAACATGTTTCACAGGTATTACTACATTATTCTTGGGTGTAACTACATATATTTGGTTGATCTGTATAACATATTTTCTATGTTAAGTACATATTTTTCTACGTTAAATTTCAACCCAATATAAGTTTGTGCTCAGCAACATGTAGTAACTCATGCACTCACACACGTGTATATTAACTTACTACTTGTTACTATATCAATATTTAGTAATTAGTACGATATTAATAATTTTTTGGGGTGTAACTACTTGTACTAGACTGCCTAGTACTAATCTTTTTCGGTGTAGCTAGAAACAACACAAACAATCAAATTCACTATACACCCAATCCACAAAACGCAGTTACACTGAGTAACACGTAGTCACATCAACATCATACAATGCAGTTACAGTGCGTAACACGTTGTAACATCAACATCATGTAGAAAAATACATGTCGTAACACATGCTTTTTTCATCATTTAGTAACACCACTATGCACACTCTATAAGATGTAGTATAGCATAATGTAGTAGCACGGTGACAGTCCACAAATGAAGTAACACGTATTTCACAGTGGTTTCATGAACACACTTAGACACAGTAATACCACGATGCAAACACCCTCAAACGTAGGAACACATAATGTACACTCCAAACCTGGACAATGAACCCTAAACCCTAAATCCCTAAACCTTAAACCCTAAACCCTAAACCTTAAACCTGAACCCTAAACCTTAAACCTAAACCCTAAACCTGAACCCTGAACCCTGAACCTTAAACCTTAAACCTTAAACCTTAAACCTTAAACCTTAAACCTGAACCCTAAACCCTGAACCCTGAACCCTAAACCTTGAACCTTAAACCTTAAACATGAACCTTAAACCCTAAACCTAAACCCTAAATGCTAGGTTAGGGTTTAGGTTTAGGTTCAGTTTTAGGGTTTAAGGTTCAGGGTTTAAGGTTCAGGTTTAGGGTTTTGTGTTTAAGGTTTAATGTTCAGGGTTCAGGGTGTACATTATGTGTTACTATGTTTGAAGGTGTCTGCATAGTGGTGTTACTACGTCGGAGGGTGTTTACAGAACCAACGTGAAATACTTGTTATTTTATATGTGGACTTTCACTGTGATACTACATTATGCGTAACTACATTCTTTGTATGGAGTGTGCATAGTGGTGTTACTACAGGATGAAAATGACGTGTGTTACAACAGGTGTTACTACAGGACTAGTAGTAATCTAATCAGGAAAAAGTGTGCAGTAAACACACATACAAAGAATGTAGTTACAACAAAAAACATGCAACAACATGCATTAGAGTCGACTAGTACTGGTCAGTCTAATACATGTATTTACAGACAAAAAAATTAATATAGTAACAATTAGTAAAGATTGACATGGTAACAAGTAGTAAATTAAAAAGATTTTTTATTTTTTATTTATAAAATGGGCTATTTTCGGGAATCTATATCATTTTTTGGAGAAGATTTACCATTAATTTCGATCAATAAATGTGACAGCATTAATTCATATTAAATATAGGATGAATAAATTTTTTAAAAAAAAGGAAAAGTGTTTGAACAACATTGAATAACAATTGATGAACAACATTGAATAGCAATTAATAATTCAGGAAAAAATTAGGAAAATAATACTAAAGGTTATTATTGAGTATTCATTATTTTTTGTCATTTACAACCGCCATCTTTTTTGCTTGTCATCTTTACTTATATTAGATTAAAAGTGGTCATTTGTTTCAGCTTCCCCCATAATCCGGCATAATGCAAATACATAATCCTAAATTATCATTTTCCGGGTACTTTAATACATCTAATTCATTATTTTAACTTGCTAAACAACCCAGAAAAACGCAATCCTCTTCCATTGTCAAATAAATTAAGGAACAAGATGAACGCTTGTGCCGAAATTGAGATAAGGATCAGTAATTAACGAACCAAATGCACGATGCATCAACTTCTTATTCTTCTTCTCTTTTTTTTATTATTGTTATTTATTTTTATTATTTTGCAGAAGCATCAGGCATCGGCCCAATGTTGCTGGGTTTTTTTTTTTGTTTTTTGTTTTTTTTAGTTTTATGTTTTTTGCTTCACATCAGAAAGTTTTATTAAAGAGCCAAAGAACTTAGATTACAAGACATTCCTCTGCTTTTACTTGCAACATCAACCCTATGTTAGCCTCCAAGAAATTAAACAGAAGCAAACTGTAATATAAAAATAAAAATAAATCTCAGGAACAATAAGACACCTTGTTAACAGATTGAGAAAACCTTATTGGACGGTCAGAAATTAGACAAATGATGAAATTAGATGGATAGGTTAGTTCTCCAAAATACCACCATGTTTTATCAATATCTCTCTTTCTTTGCTCCCAAATACTTTAGAAGTCGTCGGCACTAGGGTTAATCCCAAGCTGAAGTTGAAATAAGTAGTATGGTACAGTCAGTGAAATAAAAAAAACCGGTGGTGGATTTTACAAGTTAATACTATAGACATGGATGATCAAGTGAAAGAAACTTCAATTCTAGAAGAGCGGTGGATGAAATTTGTGCATTAATCTTAGAAAGTTCCTTCACAAATATTCATTCAAGTGTAAATTATTAAAGTGCAGTTATTTCCGGACCCCCTTTGGGTGGCGGGGCTGATAACCACCACCCTCTCCATTGTGTCCACCAGAAGTCTTCTTGGATCGAGAAACCTCATCATGCTTCTTGAATTTATCCTTACCAAAGGAACTGCTACCGCTTGTCCTATTGCCGTCAATAGAAACTGCAGGACGCCTTCCGCTTCTATATACCACCTTAAATATAAAATATAAAATGTTCAACAGATTACCTGGAAAGAGGCCGCCCTTTCTTCTCTTTTTCCTCTATCACTGCTCGACAACCCTCAATTATGATAGATGACGCCTGACATGATTTTCACAAATAATCAATCAATCGACTTTACAAGAAAAAAGTTAATGACAGTGGAAAACCAAGGTAAAAGACAACACCTTAATTGCATTTTGCTTTGAAGTCGCACTTTCAAATTCAACAAAGGCAAAAGACTTTCTCTGCAACAAGAGACAAATTACATGAGTAATATGACCGTAAGCCTACATGAAAGAACGTGCTCTCAATTGGAGCATGAAATGCACTCCTATCACAATAAAAGCTCACCATATTATTTATTTTAACTTGGATCCTGCACCTCTTAATAGGCCCAAATTTCAGAAATTCCTTCTCAAGTCGTCTAAAAGTGGCATCAGGCGGCAGATTTCTTACATAAATGGAGCGACCTTCAGCAGTAAAGAGTAAATTAAATATTTTGATATAAGAGAACACGAGCCGAAGTTGACATGGCAATTGAATCACCAGGAGCTGGTCAATAAATTTTCTTTTCAAACTTAAAATGAATGTGGAAGCGGTATACCTTCTTCATCAGTATTGCTCGTTTCAGACGCAGCACCATCGCCAAGAGTTGATGCTTTTGGTGCAAAAGGTTTTGCATAACCATGGGATGGGTGTCCAGCGAGTGCAGATATTGTGCTCGCTTTGGATATGACATTACTTTGAGCAACCTGTAGAAAACACAATATGTAAACTTAATAGACACAAAGACTTATACATCAAATAATAATAATCATGCTCCCAAGAAAAAGAAAAACAAGGAGCCACCACTGATGCATATGATTTCTTTGGAACATCCTCCTGGACTTCAAGGATTGTATCTGCAGGATCTCTACTTTGATTTGATTGAATAATGGAACCTTGTTCAAAATCTGAAGGATTCCCAATCACTTCTCCTTGGACTGGTTCTCTAAAAAAAAATCATGCAAAGATGACATGCACAATGAGATAGACATAGAATTCATGCCAAGTAGGAGAAACCAACCGGTAACAATGGAACTTACGGGTTGAAATCGGTTTTGACTTCTTGTTTTGACGCTCCTTGGACTGGTTCCCTAAAAAAAAAAATCATGCAAAGATTACATGCACAATGAGATAGACATGGAATTCATGCCAAAGTAGGAGAAACCAACCGGTAACGATGGAACTTACGGGTTGAAATCAGTTTTGTCTTCTTGTTTTGACGCTCCTTGGACTGGTTCTCTAAAAAAAAATCATGCAAAGATGACATGCACAATGAGATAGACATAGAATTCATGCCAAAGTAGGAGAAACCAACCGGTAACGATGGAACTTACGGGTTGAAATCAGTTTTGTCTTCTTGTTTTGACGCAAACCCCTTAAAACTGTTTCAACAAGATTATAAGAACCATGTATAGAAGACATTCAAATTGAAGGGGGAAAAAAAACAAATGTGAAGGAGAAGAGCAGTACTACTACTACTACGGTATATATACAAAAAACAGTGGAGCTTTTAAAATAGCTGTCATGATCACAAGTCAGAAGGGGCTTAAGATTCGAAAGTGGAACCAACAGAGAAATGTGACTGATGAAATAGACGAAATTTATGAGTCAAGGATATAACATCAGAAGCGGCAATGATAGAACTTACGGGTCCAAGTTGAAGACGAATCTTTTGCCTTCTTTTAACGCAGTGGTATTGCACTTACTGAGTCATAGAACAACCAGAAATGTATAAAGTTCACATTCAAATTAAAAAGAAACCCCAAATTGGTTCATATAAAAAGTGAAGGAGCTTACGGCAGAGAGAAGCAGAGTCTAACTACAAATCGGTCATCACGCTGATTTTCCACCTCATAGACGCATATGTTCGTCACAGTCATTGACTTTACTCCCTTACGCTTTATACTGGTGAGTTGTATAGGTTGATATCTATTCGAACCAGAGAGGTCACAACTCTGGACAAGGCAAAAGTCGTCTTTACCCAAATGAACCAAATGCCTGTTCCACCACAATGCATTCTCCTTCTCAAATGCAATTTTATTCATACCTGGCACCAAAATCTCCGAGCGTAGGGAACATTTAAATACAAGATCACCATCAATTTCTTCCCTTCCAATAGATAATGCCAGAACTGAAGCACGAGACCGCTCTGTTAAGGCATAGATGGTGTTTTCTAGAACGACAGCCTCTCCTACAATACTGTAGCACCGATTGTCCTCATAGCCCGCATCGTCCTCAACGTTGACGGGATACCATTCGTCATTGGTAACATTATATGCCCAAATTTTGCGGACGCTCATAATGTACAGAATGGTATCATCCCAAACTGCAGTAGCCACAATACTTGTAACACAACAGAGGTGACATATAGCATGATTTGGCAAAGGTTTTAGAGCTTTCCACTTATTTGTGTCAGGATCAAAGCACTCAAAAACGGGCGGTGGTGTATCATAGTACCACTCCGGCTGCGCCATAAAATAAATACGCCCTCCCTGATTTACAACATGTCCATCAATTTTGGAGGCCATGGGGGGCGTGATTGATGGGCACTCTCCGGTGAAATTGAATTTATAACCGTGCAATGGTTTACCAATTGGATATCCTTCATGACGCCAATCTGGCACCATATACAAGTCTTTAGTAGAACTTGTCGGAGGAGAAAACAACCATCTCAATGGGCTCCGCTGTGGTACTATGAAGCGCGCTACATATTCTTTTTGATTCACTCGTGTCTTTTTGATCTGTTCTGGTGGCAAGTGTGCTGCATATTCATGGTTATTTACTTGTGTCTCAAGTTGTAGAATGCTAATGTATGGGTCCATATAACCATGATACACCACTACAAAAAGAGATTGAGGTCCTGCTTCATCCATGATGGAGCTGAAACAAGAAAGAAAATACATGCCGAATTGTATCATCGATATTGAGATCGTCAATCCCCAATTACACAAATTAGAACCTTAAAATAAAAAAATAAACAATTCGGCCAAATTATGAATCTTGTTCAATACATTGAATCCCTAATCAGATCATAAAAACGGAAAACCAACAACGGAACTTAGAGACTGCCTCAACTTTTTTGTTTTTGCGTCGTCGTCTGAGGATGGAGAGAGATGACCGCAACTTAGAGACTGCCTCAACTTTTTTGTTTTTGCGTCGTCTGAGAATGGAGAGAGATGACCGCTAGACTCAGAAATGTAAACCCAACAAAAGGTAGCAAGAAAATAGTTCAATCTCCTTTTTTACCCAGATCTATATTTCCTTCTCCCAAAACTAGTCACTAAACCAACAGATTACAGTAACAGAGATACCAACTTGAAAAAGTTGAGCAAAATTAGCAACAAGCTGGTTGGGAAATGCTATATTTAAAAAATTCATCAAATCGACAATATATAAAAAACAAATACATAAATCATGTGAGAAACATTCAATTACACAACACCACCTATACCAAACCCCAACAGAACACAGCAATAGCAGATTATTAGTAGTATGAATACTTGTCCATATCAAACCGTGAAATAGATGCATAGAAGGAAAAAGGGTCCTGTTACCTTCTTTTAGGCGAATCGGCCTGCAAATTTGAAAATTAAACGATCCGAACATTAGTATACCATATTCATCGCTCTGGAAGGTTTGATAAACTACACTACACATTAAGGAGAGACGACGAGCTTACCATTTCAGACGACGGAAATGAGAAAACCCTAGATCGGCGGGATAGGAGAAGAAGAGCTTTCGAGACCAGGATTGGGTCTTTTGTATTTTTTTTATTTTTTTTTTGAGTAGATGTCTTTTGTATTTGAGGCCGGCGGCTATTAAGCATGTTTGACTAAAGTTTTTGTTTATATTTTTTTTTTGAAAAAAACTCTTGCTTCCATCCAATTTTTTCTCTTAATTTATCTAAAATGCTCCTGAACAAGTTTAAATATGTTATACGAGTTTGAACATGTTACACAAGCTGAATTCGAATTCATTCGAACCCAAATCATCCATTCGAACCCAAATCACCCATCCAAATCACACCAATTCGAACCCACTCGAACCTCAAGCCCCTGAACATGCTTGAACTTGTTACACGAGTTTGAACATGTTTCACAAGCCCAAATCACACAAAATCACACCCATTTGAACCCAAATCACACTCATTCGAACCTCAATCACCCATTCGAACCCAAATCACATCAATTCGAACCCACTCGAACCCAAGCCCCTGAACATCCTTGAACTTGTTACACGAGTTTGAACATGTCACACAAGCTCAAATCACACTCATTCGAACACAAATCACTCATTCGAACCCAAATCACCCATCCAAATCACACCAATTCGAACCCACTCGAACCCCAAGCCCCTGAACATGCTTGAACTTGTTACACGAAAAACAAGTTTGAGGAAGAAGAAGAAGAAAGAAGGAATAGAAAAATGAGTTAATGGAGGAAGAAGAAGACGGAAGAAGAAGAAAGAAGGAAAAAGAGAAAAAAAACGGGTTTGAAATGGAGGGAGTAGAAGAAGAGAAGAAGAAGAAGGAGAAAGATGGAAGTAGTAGTATGAAAAAAGATAAGGAGGTTTGAATTTTGATATTCAAAATTCGAATTTGAGGAAGGAGGGAAAATTTGGGAGTGATTTAAAATGAGGCAAAATGGTAAACCATTAATTTCAGATTTTTCTTTATATTTTAAATAGTCAAATAGTCAAAGACTATATTGGTAATGAAAGTCTAAAAAAGGACTATATAGGCAATTCCTCCTTTGTGTTTACGAGGAGAATAAAAGGAGCATAAATGCATCAAATTACTCTTAGGCCCTCGTACGGTTACATAAATTACACATTGTCACTGATATACAATAGTCAAACTACTGGAAAGCGAAATTAGGCCTGATCATGATTCGGTTTGGGATTTACATATAGTTATTCGGTATGGTTGGCATATTTTACCTCCCAAACCAAACCCAAATAATGTTGAATCCAATGGTTTGGTTTGGGTTGGTTTTCATTTGGATCCGGTTTGGTTTCGGTTTTACAAGTCCAAGCTACACTACATCAAATTAGTGTTTAATTCTCATTTCTCATCACCAGTCATCAGCCTAAACATCATTATCATTATCATCATCATAATTATCATTATTTTACTACTATAAAAGAGCCGGTGTGTTTCCCCCATTAAGTGTTTCTCCTCTTGAAAATTGTTACAAATTTAATTCACTATCCATATATACATCCAATCAATCATAAGTGATATCGTCAGAAATATCAGGTTTGCGGTAACAGTAATATAAAGTGGATATATAGCCGATTGTGTATGATTTTACCGTGAGATGTGGTGGCGCCAGTGGTTATGAAATGAGCTCTGAAAGGTCGCTTACGTACTCATTTGTAAGTGGATCAAGCCCAATGCGTAGTTCTTAGAAAAAATGAGAGAGAGAGAGAGAGAGAGAGAGAGTTGTAATGGATATGAAGGTGATATTTATAGATGCACTGGTCACAAATTGGCGAGAGCAGATACCGCGGTGATCATGAGCCCGGAGGTCTGAAAGCCCTTGACGAACAGAGAGCCTACGGCGGGCAGAGAGCCTCGTACATAAACTTTGTTGCTTAGTTGTGTTGGGTTTGTTTGTGTTGAAGGATGGCGAGCGGGTCGGCCCTCTAGTGCTTTGTACCGAGCTAGTTGTTTGCTGCTTCATTCCCGTTGCCTTGGCTAAGGATGAGGATCGTGATAGCGTGAGGCGGAGCTGGGCTAAGGGCTTTATCCGTTACTGGGCTTATGTCTCTTTTCTGTATTTGGCGGGGCTTTGCCGATTTTTGCATATCAATGGCCCCTACTTCTTGAGCTCCTCACTGTATTTGTGGGAGTAATGGAGTAAAGTTGTAAATGACTTGATGTACCGTTTGCCGATATGACTGTTACAGAGTGATAGAAGATTTGATTGAGTGCAAGCTCCAAATATGATGCCGAGCTGGAGTCGGGCTTATAGAAGATTCGCTTGAGGACGAGCTCTAAGTATAATGCCGAGCTGGCGTCGGGCTTATAGAAGATGCGTTCGAGGGCGAGCTCTAAATATGATGCCGAGCTGGAGTCGGGCTTATAGAATTCGCTCGAGGGTGAGCTCCAAATAGGATGCCGAGCTAGCGTCGGGCTTATAGAAGATGCGCTCGAGAGCGAGCTCCAAATATTATGCCGAGCTGGCGTCGGGCTTATAGAAGATGTGCTCGAGGGCGAGCTCCGAATATGATGTCGAGCTGGCGTCGGGCTGATAGAGGATTCGCTCGAGGGTGAGCTCCAAATATGATGCATGAGCTGGCGTCGGGCTTAAAGTGCCGCGCAATGAAGCAGACGGGCTAAAAGTGCCGTGCTATGAAGCGGACGGGCTTAGCTATGAAGCGACGGGGCTTAAAGTGTCATGCTATGAAGCGGACAGGATTTTTGTTGAAGATAAATCCTATTTTGATGATATGCTGATCTCTGATGAGTTCCAAAAGAAAAGGCATGATAATTCAAGTTGTAGGACAAGAATAAATGCCAATGAGAGCTTGTACCTTTGAGATCTTGAGAGCTCATGGTGATGAGCTTGAGAGCTCGTACTTGGAGAGCTTGAGAGCTCGTATTTGGATAGCTCGTAGCTGGCGAACTCATTCTGGTGAGATCGTAACTTTAAGAGATTGAGAGCTCATATCTGGCAGCCTCATATCTGGCGACCTCACTCTTGGAGAGCTCATTTCTGGCGGCCACAAATATGGAGAGCTCATTCTTGGAGTGCTCATTTCTGGCGGGCTCATATCTGGCGGCCATAAATCTGGAGAGCTCATTTATGGCGGCCTCATACTGGGCGGACTCATTCTGGTCGGGCCCATGGATCTGTCATTGCTGTTGGAAAGGTGTCCTAAACCCAATCGGGTTGGACCGGATCCGACTGGATCGGGTCGTTTACAGTCTATTTAGTTCATGTAATAACTTTATTGTGATTAATAAAAGCACTTATATTATTATATATTGTTTAATCTTCATATTATTTGTTGTATATATATAGTAACGTCCCTAGTATAAACTGTGATAGAGAAACTATGATAGTGATTATGGTTGATGAGATCTCTAATCACTATAACAAGTTTGGTACTTAAATGTCTTTAGTCTTACATATTATCAAATGGGACATTGATAGTATATTCAGACTAGCACGTATTTGATGTCTTATATCTTTTAGAAGGTAGGGATAGATCTCGTCTATCGAAGTGTAGGGACACTTGGACTGTACGTGGACGTGTATTGGAGCATGCGTACGTTTGACTGACCCACTTACATTAAGTGTCACACTATGTGGCGGTTGTCTAATTACCCTTTTGACCGGAGTCTTCATGGCATCACGGTGTGGATTGTTATGCTTTGACACTATTGAGATTTCTCCTAACCACGGGGCGATCATGCGGTAGTGATTGAGTATGATATTGAAGCATGCGGAGTATACATGATTGGTCGTCCGGGAATCGCGTATCCTATGATTGGGATCGAATATCCGAAATGGCCTTCTTATAAGGAATGTCTAGCTTTCGAGAATCTTTGCAAAGTGGGAGTAAATATATTATTCCAAGTGAGCGTGATATCCAGATTATAAGTTACGATCGTTAATGTATTGACACTCGAGATACGATCGTATGGATATTATTTCAGCGATAGGATTGTAAGTTGCACGGTAACTGCTTCACATGAAATGTAGTAGTCATTGCTTTTGACTCTTCCGATGATTGGGGGTCACGGTGTGTTGCTAGACGCTATCCCGTGATCTTTAGGTATGAAGGGCATTTTAGTAAATTGCACTTTGTGTCTACGGCCAACATATTGGGAAGCCTATCGGCCAACATATCAAGTTTTGTTATAATAGTTATCTTTATGAGACCGACTCAATCTAAGGTTCATTCCATGCCCATCGACACGTCATGACTATATGTTTCTAGCTTAGCTTATCTTGGTTACGTCATAACTCAAGGACACTACGCGTGGCGTTCATCAGCCTGAAGATATACTTGCTAACTAACGGTGATTAGCACCGATTAGCTCCGGGGTCTCCCCGGTATGCGTACACGTTCGATGAATTTCCTCAACTACCTTTCAACCTTTTGAGCCATGATAAGCGGATTTTCTAGGTCCGGTCGAACAAGTAAAAACTCGAAACCTTAGCAAAATCTACTTTCTAACCGGCAGTGGACCGGGTCGATTGTAGGATAGTGCTTTAGGAGTCCGAGGTCGAACCCACAGAGATTGGTTTTTGAGTACCACGATTGACTTAGCACTCGATTCAGTCAAGCAGAGATAGATATGAAGTTATACTACTTCATAAAAGAAATATTACACTACTCGGAATTCTAAACAATTAAAAGAGGTATGGCGAACTACGCTTTTATTGGATTACTTTACCCTCGTAAAGATTGCCCGGAAGTGTGCCTTACTCTACCTTGCCATCTAACGATAACTCATAGGACAAACCCCGTATTGAACTCGGACTTGATGACTAGGGCGTCAATCTAGTACACGGTAGTGTCGACTACCTTTCAAGCCCAAAACTTCTACGGTCCCAAAACCCCGCTCCCACACGTCGCGCAACATACATTTATAAGCTACGTGTGTGCAACAATGAACAAGGTTGTCAATCTCATTCAAAGCTATTAAAACAATCAAAACAAGTTTCGTGATGTGGATTATCGATTAAAACGTTAAATTACGTGCTCCACTACCTCTCGGTTCATCTCTCCAATGGTGTTTCACCCGCATTCATGTGGTTCGACCATACGACAAATCTAGCTACTCATAATCGAATCTAAACAATACAAACGGAAGAAAAACATCACAACAACAATAGAATAACAAAAGAACATACTTACTTTATTCAACTTGGAGAAGGTACCAAATGTGCTTACAAAAGATCGAATTTTTGCCAAGTGAAAAGTTACGGATCGAAGCTAAAAGTTAGTAGATCAAAGAGAGGATTGAAAGAGGATTCTAATGATATATAACACTTGATCTAACTCTAAAAGATGAAGAAAATCGCCCACAATCTCCAAAACTATCTAATATTATCGCCTCTTTCTACTTGGTCTTTGTGAGAAAATGAGCGACTTTATATAGAAAGTAAGTCGTCCGTGACGGATGTCCACACCGTCCGGATGGATCGTTTTTGATTTTTCAGTGTCCGGACGGATGCATAAGTGTCCGTCCGGATGAGATGCTCTTGTCCGTCCGGATGATGATCTGGTCCGTCCGGATATTTATTCATCCGTCCGACGGGTTCTTCATCAAATAATCTTCCAAAAACGGTGAGTTAGCCGTCCGGACACAACAACTTGTCCGTCCGACAGCTATTTTGCAGCCCAAATCTTCACTTTTTCACCTCCAACCTCCGTGAGCCGCCGGACACGCCCAAACTCATACTTCGCTCTTTCGGCTCTCGAGACACCCTAGTCCCGCATCCATATGAAAACAACACGAAAATGCATAACCCCGCAAACTACGGGTGCTCGGGGAAAACGAGTATAAAATGCTAAAATAAGGTCGAAGTTTACGGAAATCCGGCGATCACTCGCCGTGCAATAAATCCTCATTTAATACTCAAGATAGGTCTAAACTCACCCGAAACATGCCGTAAATGCAATAATCGTGGCCGAATCAGACAGAAATGTAATTGTAAAGTTGGTTCTATCACCACCACACACTTAGCCTTTACTCGTCCTCGAGTAAATCAGGCGTTCAAACAACACCAAGGAAACAACTTTACGGTACATGCATGTATTTCAAAATATTGAGGTGAAAAGAACTTAGTTAAGTGAATGCATTACTTTGACTCTACTAGATCATGACACGGGGTGAGTGTGTGTTGAATGACGACGACTCATGCTTAATCTCGGGTTTGGAATACCGGACAAATGACTTTACACAATCCTGCCCCTCCTAGAATCTCCACTAATCGGGACTAACCAAAGTTAAACACGGTCCAGCAGGACTTGAATGGTTATAACGTTAGGCTAGGGTAAATTCGGTTAATCGAAAAGGGTAATTTGGGAAACTGGAGAAAAGAGGTACGAGTGAACATAATCCAAACACGTACCACGTCTTCTTTACTATACAAACCATCCAAACTCCTTTTTGATCATTTTCAACACTTTGGGGACTATAGGACACTAAGATACCCGAACTCATTACCAAACTCGACTATGTTTCAAGTGTCGTGAGATGAGCTCGAATACTTAGTATCTATCTGACTATCCCAACCCTAACATCATCATTGCTTTAAGCTCATTGCTTTTTCAACCCTTTATTTCTATATACAAAGACAATTATTTGATTTTTTTCTTCTTTTTTTTTTTTTTTTTTTGAAATGAAACACGAGCATCCAGCCCCCAATGAGCTCCTCCTCTCCTTATAGCTCTAAAATCAAGAAACAACACCCGACTCAACAAAAACATCTCTCACCACACACACTTGCCTTGGCAAGTGTGGTTTAACAAAAGACTAAGTCCACTCGTAGGTCAAATGAAGGAACGTGACCAAAATAAGGCTCATGGTAGGTTTTCGACTAAGTAACTAAACGGCTAATAATGTGAATGGTGGTCGACCATTCTATCAAGGCCGAGAGGGGCTACGAAGGTCAAAAGTTCGGCTCAGCTTATTTGGCTAAAGTAGGTCAAAAAGAACGCCAAACTGTCATCCCGTGTTCCTACCAAGGCCAATCCTTCTATTTCGCCTCAAACTAGGGGTACAGGTGTGTAAAGTAATCGTGATAAGCATAACCGTCGTCAAACGTGTACTAAAAAGTGTTCCGTATTATGACAATATAGACTCACTGTGAGACATTCACAAAACTAAAGACCTTTCACCACTCAATTGTGACCAACATGCATGTAACGTGGTGTTAAAATCTTGGAAAATTTTGAAAACGGCCTAAAAATCGACTCGAAACGAGTAAAAACCAAGTTTATCACATCACGGCATAATACTTTTACGAACATGCGAATAAGCTAAGTCGTCTCCCCCCTCCCTTTTAAGTGAAGCACCGTCCTCGGTGTGTGAACAAGAAGGAAAAGAAAGACTTAGCTTATGAGCCCGGCAAAACGGCGCGATCAAGTCCCGTAACGGTCGTGAAAGTAGTCCATCCCGAATCCCTAGTCATTGAAAACATCCAAGAAATACATGCACGGGACATGGTCCGCGTGCCAAAACATAAAATATGGGGATTCGGGATAATAAAAAAAACGACCTCAAATCACGTCGTAAAACTTGAACAAGTATGTCACAAAGATAGTCAAATATGATTCAAACATACACAAAAGCAACCAATCCACAAATCCAAGAAAAGTCACAGAAAGTATGAAAAGGTGAAAAAGTAGCAACAAAGTCAACTCAAAACAAGCTAGAAAGCTAGGGGACATGTCCAATAAAAAACAGGGGGTGACAATCTAAGGACCGACGCAAAAAGGAACAAAGATAAACTCTACGCGCTGCCTCGATCCTCGATGTAGGTGGTACTCTGTGCTCGCAGATCTGTAGATGTAACAGGAGGAGCCTCAGAAGTCGAAACTGGAGTGGCCTGAGATGTCGGAGCTGGAGCAGTCTGAGAGGGGCCAGCCTTATCCACTGGGGCAGATGCAGCAGCCCTGAAAGCCGTCTCAACCGCATCCTCCTCGAGACAAATCGCTATGGCCTCTCAAGAACCGGTGCAAACTCATAAGATCGTTCGCCTAAAGCGAAGCTCGCATAGCCGGTACAAGTGTCCCAAGTGCTGTCAAACCCCGAATAATCAGATTCATCTGCACTCCTCTCGCCGGTCTAACATCCGACGCACCCCATCCATCAACAAATAACGATTTCGAGCGGCGATGGGGATGGTAGGAATAAAACCAGATGCAGTCTCTCCATCGCTCTGGTAACAGGACCTCGAACCCTGGCTCACCTTCACCCTCGATGTAACTTCCCGGGCCCGACTCAGGCCGAGGACTCGGCGAAACGGGCTTCTTCGGATAACGCTCATCCTCGGCATACTCCTTCACCCGGCTCGCAAACACAACCCATTCAACAAATGAATACACATGAGCTTCAGACGTTGATCCTTTCGAGTTTCGTAAGCTCTCAGTATAAAACCCGCCAACATCAATCGGTATCTCAAAGTGTAGAGCATACAAGATCGCCAAATCTATCATGATGAACTTGTGAAAATTATCCTTTGGGAGTAGGCGATTCTCATACAAACCGAGCCTTAACCTTCCGGTCCGAGAAAAATCGATGCGTCTTAAGCATATACCGACATCGGTGGCCCCATGGGGTCTCGTGGACCAAGGAATTGCAGGCTGATTGCTAACAAGCTCCTCAAACGGATCCTCTCCTTGTCTTGTTTCTCTTTTATAACATCTAGATAATCCGTAGCGACAACCGGAGCCTTGTAAAAGCGTAAATAGCCTTAGGGGTGAAAGGCACATCCACATTTGTAACTCGAACTATACCCATGTTCAGGTCCACCTCACTCAAATTGGCCAAAACTCCTCGGCCAATGTGTAATTCGGTTTCTCAAATTGAAGTCCGGTATCTTGACAAAATCAACCCACTTCCGCTTTATCGATTGTCCCAAGCTCTTCTCAACCTTTTCCATGTCGACCTCCCTTTCAGGATCTCTCCCTTGAACCTCATCCTAAAAGCCGCTCCGCACTATCATTAACGAACCTCTCCCGATAGGGCACAACTCCCTGTGTGCCTTCCTAGCCGTAGCTTTCAAATCAAACTCGAACCTCTCGGAGTCACCGCTTGACCTCCCGGGGCTGTCCTAACCTCACTAGTCGCCCAACAGCCCACTTGCACCCGCAAATCGGTTCAATCAGACTAGACTTGGCCCGTCTCTGGTCTACCAAAGGTACATCCTCATCATCGAATCATCGCCCTCAATCCCCATCACCTCATCTACCAAATCTCCATACAAGTGGTCGCTTTCCTAGCCTCTAATGTGTCTACTCTCCCTGTCTCCACCTATGACTAAGGTGATTCAACGAATCAACCGGAAAATCCTCGAACCTTTTCTTTTCTCGAGGGGTTCTACACCTTCCTTACCCTTTCAAAGTCGTAGAACTTGACTTTAGGAGCCATTCTCACACAATCGAACCACAAAGAATCCACCATAAACAACATAATCAACCCAATACCGCAATCCAAACCGTGAACAAAAATAACCGAAACCAACAACCAAACCAGCCCAAAACAAGCCATGCAGACGCATACACAACACCCAACACCGCTAACAACAACAATGCAACAACCAAAACGAGAAAAAGAACAAAATCAAGTAAAAGCTCGATCGAGGCTCGACTCGAAAAATCGACCCCGAGAAAAAGTTGAAAAAAACTCAAAAAGTTTGTTGATACTTACCAAGATCGGTGTCAGGAGTGCAATGGTGCAGTCGGAATCCCCGAACAATCCACGTATGGGCCAAAAATCGGATTTTTTTGCAATGGTGCAAAACTTGATGAAATCTCTGATTCTTCCCAATGAGTGTTTGGTTGATGATTTTGGTTGGAGAATCGAAGAGAGGAAGTAGCAAGGTGATTATAGCAACGAGAATGGGTGAAAACGGTGAAGAAATAAGGATTTGGTGGTTTCAAAGAGAGAGGGCGGTTATCGGCTCGGTTTCTTCGGAGAGGGAAATGAAGAAGAAGAAGGAAAGAAAATCGATGGTTATAGGGGTTCTCGAGGTGTCCGACGGATGAGTTTTCGTCGGACGGACAGGAAGAATCGTCCGGACGGATGGAAATGCCGTCCGGACGGACAGAGTGCTCGCTTAGACTAAGAAAAACCGGTGATATATCCGGACGGATGGGTGTTTGTGTCCGTCCGACAAGGGTAAAAACAGGGGCAAAGTGATTTTTTTAGCATGAAGGCGCCCGGGATCATCCGGATTCAATCCTCAACACCAAAACACAAAAAACAAGTTCAAAACTAGCAAAAACACAGAAATGATGGGTTGCCTCCCACCGAAGCGCTTTGTTTTATGTCGTTGGCTCGACATAGTGACTTATACTATATCGGTTTTTTCAAGATTATACTACCGATATGAAGCGAGGAAAACGAGGTGTAGTAAAAAGAGAGCGAATGGTGAGTTATAAGGTGAAAATGTCATGCATTGGAGTCCATGACGGGACTAAACACTTGGCTTCCTCTATCTTAGGATCCTCCAAAATCACCACTTCGAGAGCTTCATCAAACGGTAACTTTTCATACTTTTTCAAACGAAGGCCATTTGTGATTGATGTCTCATACTTGGGGTGCTTTATCTCTACAGCCCCTGAGTCAAAAATCCTCTCAACCGTGTAGGGTCCCGACCATCGAGACTTCAACTTTCCCGGAAAAAGATGCAAACGAGTATCATACAACAGAACCTCATCTCCTACCTCAAACTTCTTGGGCTTTATCAATTGATCGTGGAGAAGCTTGGTTTCTCTTTGTATCTTGCCGAACAATCATAGGCTCGTAGTCGAAACTCCTCCAATTCAACTAATCGAGCCTTCCTTCTCTCTCCACTAAGAGTCTCGCCCATATTTAACTCTTTAATAGCCCAATGCGCTCTATGCTCAACTTCCACCGGTAAGTGACACGCTTTTTCCAAAGACAATCATGTACGGCGACATACCAATTGGAGTCTTGAATGCGGTTCGGTGAGCCCAAAGAGCGTCATCCAACTTTTTTAGACCAACTCTTAGAATTTCTATCAACAGTTCTGCTCAAGAATCCTTTAATACCTCGGTTTGAAACCTCCACTTGGCCACTCGTTTGAGGGTGATAGGCCGTTCCCAACTTACGAGTCACCCCATACTTAAGAAGTAGCTTATCTAAGTCTCTATTCGCAAAATGAGTGCCATTGTCGAAATGATAGTTCTAGGTACTCCAAACCGTGTGAAAATGAACTTTTTAGAAACTTAATGACCACGTGTCTGCATTATTAGTGGGGGTTGCAATCGCTTCCACCCACTTCGAGACGTAATCACGCCTACCAAAATGAACTTGTTGCCAAATGAAGAAGGATAGGGTCCCACAAAGTCAATTCCCCAAACGTCGAAAAACCTCACAAACAATGATAGGGCGTTGAGGCATCTCATTTTTCTTAGAAATTCTCCCGAACGTTGACACGCCATGTGTTTTTACATAAGCATAGGCATCCTTAAAATTGTCGGCCAATAAAGCCCGCTTTGCAAAACCTTCAATGCGATCCTTTGTCCCGAGAAATGGCCCCGGCCTCTCTATCATGGCAAAATGATAACACGCTCAATCTCTCGCCTCGCTTATACATCTTCTCGTAACGCCATCAAGACACAATCGAAACAAGTAGGATCCTCCCAAACGAAGTATCTAGCCTCACTCACTAACTTCCTCCTCTCGATTCTCATCTAACTCCGACTCGATAAATCCACTTTCCAGGTAATTCACTATCGGTGCAAACCACGGAGCTCCCTCCTTCCTTTCTTGTAAAATTCCCTCGCTTTTCCGGTAACATAGTGTCTACAACAAAAAGTCGCTCATCCGAAACGAGTCATCTATATTTCAACCCTTTCGATTCGTCACCCTCAATCGCTCAATCCGACCGAGATGATCGGCTACCACATTCTCACAACCTTTACGGTTTCTAATTTCCACATCGAACTCTTGAAGGAGCAAAATCCATCTCAACAAACGCGGTTTCGTGATCCTTTTAGCTTAACAAATATTGCAATGCGGAGTGGTCCGTGTGGACAATCACTTTAGACCCCACCAGATAGGATCTAAACTTGTTTAAAGCAAAACTATCGCCAACAATTCTTTTCGATCGTGGTGTAGTTCGTTGAGCCGGATTCAAGGTGTGACTTGCATAGTAAATCGGTCGAAACAACTTATCCACCTTTTGTCCTAACACCGCCTCTACCGCCAAATCGCTAGCATCGCACATGACCTCAAACTCTTGCTCCCAATTTGGAGCTATCAAAATCGGAGCCTCACCAAAAGCTTAATCTCCTCGAAAGCTTCCACACACTCATCATCAAAAGTCACATTTACTCCCTTCTTCAATCTAGAGGTAAGAGGTGTAGCCTTTTGGGCAAACTTAGGATAAATCTACGATAAAACCCCGCATGCCCCAAGAAAGATCTTAACGTTTTCAAACTAGTAGGCATAGGCAACCTAGAAATAGCATCTACCTTAGCTCTATCAACCTCTATCCCCCCAGCTGAAACCTTATGACCTAGGACAATTCCCTCATTCACCATAAAATGACACTTCTCCCAGTTCAAAATCAAATCGGTCTCCTCACACCTAGCGAGCACCCTATCTATATTAGTCAAGCATGCATCAAAACTGTCCCCAAAAACTGTAAAATCATCCATAAACACCGCCATACACTTATCAATCAGATCAGTAAAAATGGCAAGCATGCATCTCTGAAATGTCGCGGGTGCGTTACACAACCCGAAAGGCATTCTTCGAAATGCAAAGGTGCCATAGGGACAAGTAAACGTGGTTGTTTCTTGGTCATTGACATCGATGTGAATCTGATAATAACCACTAAATCCATCGAGAAAACAATAAAATGCATGACCAGCAAGCTTATCTAACTCTTGATCAACAAACGGGAGTGGGAAATGATCCTTCCTAGTCTTTTCATTCAACATGCGAAAATCAATGCAGACTCGATGACCAGTAACAGGGCGTACAGAAAAAGACTCACCTTGCTCATTTGTTAGCACCGTAATGCCGCCCTTCTTAGGTACCACCTGTGTGGGACTCACCCACTCACTGTCCGAGATGGGGTAGATGATGCCCAACGTCAACATTTTCACCACTTCCTTTCTTACCACTTCCAAAGAATGCGGTTCGTCTCGCTGCGGTTGACGCCTCGGTCTCGCCCCATCCTCGAGGATGATTTTGTGCTTACATATGTCGGCACTAATCCCCTTGATATCCACCATTTTCCATCCAAAAGCTCGTTTCCTCTTCTTCAAGACTTGAACTAGCTTTACTTCCTGCAAGGCTGTTAGTGAAGCAGATATAATAACTGGAAGTAAATCACTACCTTCAAGGAAAACATATTTGAGGTGTTGAGGAAGCGGTTTCAACTCCAAATCCGTCGGTGGTTCCTCAATGGATGGCCTTGGCATATCCTCTGGCGAACCGAGATCCGGCTTAGTCCAATTAGCTTCCATGAACTCTCCCGCCGAGATGCATGGCATAAACTCGCATCACCCGGTGTCGTCGGGCCACATTACATGATTTCATCAAACATTTCTCCAGTGGTTCCTTGTGCCCCTGCAAATTCACATTCTCCAAAACACACGGGTGGATAACATCTATCGAGAAACAATCATTCATCTCATTCTCAGGGTGTTTCATGGTTTTGTAAACATTAATCTTAACACTATCTTGACCAACTCTTAAAATGATATCCCCCCTCTTAACGTCTATCAAGGTCTCCCCAAGATTTAGGAAAGGCCGACCCAACAAAAGAGGTGTCTTAGAATCGAGTCCATATCAAGAACCACTTAAATCAACCGGAAACACAAATTTATCAACTTGAACCAACACATCCTCGGCTACTCCTAGCGGTGTCCTAATCGACCTATCCGCCATTTGCAAAGTCATGCCCGTTGGTTCTAATCTCCTAGGCCCGATTTTATCATAGATCGACTTTGGCATCAAACTAATCGATGCCCCAAATCGCAAAGCACATTTTTGAAAACAGTCTCTCCTATGGTTATTGGGATAGTAAAGCGCTTCTATCTTGAATTTTGGGAGGATTTTATTCTCAAAATGGCGGAACATTCATAACTCATTTGGACCATCTGTTGCATTTTCTCTTTGCTTGAAAGCATATTCTTTAAAAACTTGAAATATGATGGGATGTTAGCAATGATATCCAACAATGGCATGGTCACTTCAAATTTCTCAACATTTCTAAAAATTTGGCTTGACTTTGGGTCAAGACCTCCTTTTAGTTGTTTTGGGAGGAAATGGTAAAGTGGTCATGTCAAAACCCGGGAGGAGGGGAATTTTACCTTTACTACCTTTAGGCTGAGTGGTGGCGATGGCTCTTCTTCCTTTACATCAATGATTATCGTATCCGACTTTGGCCTCGACGCTTCTTCCCACTTTCGCTTGTATTCTTCCACTTCCTTTCCAAACTCGAGATTCTCTCTTTTTCAGCCCTTTTCTCAACATCCTCATCAAAACCTTCTTGCTCACCCAACGGCCCTTTGTAATCACAAAATTTCTCTTCTCGGAGTTTGGCACCATCTTCTCAAGTTCTCGACCTTGTTGACCCGCTCTCTTTACCACTACGGGTGACTACCGCACAAACATCTTTAGATTCCTTGGGGTTCCTCTCCGTGTTACTAGGTAGCCCCGCACTCAAAGGCGGTTGAGATCTATTCTCGGTCAATCGGCCCATCCGAATCTCCAAATTTCGATGGCCGCTCTCTGCTCAATCACAAGCTTATTCAATCGATCAAGGCCTTCTTCCAAGACTTCTTTGACTTCCCGGACTACCCCCTTGCTGATTATTGAAGCTGTTTTGCTTATGGGCATTCGGATGTTGGTAAGTCTCGGAATTTTGATTTCCAGCTTGTTGAGTATTCTGCTGGTTGCTGCCTTGTTGCCCTTGCTCTCGACTCCCATTATCTCTATTCTGATTATTGCCCCATTGGCCTTGTCTATTCTGACCCCAACTCTGATTACTTGAATTTTGATTTTGGCTTTCATAACCTTGGTTGTTGGAGTTTTGATGTTGTCGACCCCAACTACCTTGATTATTCTCTCTCCAACCGCCTTGGAAATTCTGAGGGTTCCCTTGCTCTCTATTCTGATTCCAACCTCGGTTGCCTTGGCCTTGATTATTTTGGTTCCACCCTCGGTTGCCTCGGTCCCAATTCCCTTGGCCACCTTGATTTCCTTGGTTCCAATTTTGGCCTTGCTGGGTGTTATTCCATGAATTCCCAAAATTCTGGTTCCTTCCATTATTCCCAGAATTGTTGTGATTCCAGCTTCCTTGGTTGTTGTTGCCTTGGTTCCAATTCCCTCCAGAATTATTTCCAATGTAATTCACATCATTCGGTTGCATCTCTTCTTCCATGCCAAGTCCCATTGATGATTCAAAATCTTGATAGTATGGTGGAGCCTCATGAGCTTGGATTATTACCCCACTGATTGTTTGGATTCGCTGGCCCACCAAAACTCTGCTGTTGCCCAAACTGAGGGTTCTTCCGGGACTTTGTTGACTACTACCACTCGAGCTTCCCACTCCCAATCTGCTGAGTGCGGCTACCAACTCTTCCACCATCGCGAATGGTTTGTGGTGAGACACAATTGCTATAGGTTGTTGAGGAATCGGCCGTGGGACCGGCCGTGGTGTCTGCCGAGGTAATCGCTGAGGACAAGCCGACCTACTCGGATTCGAACAAAAGCGAAGTGAATGATTTCCTCCACATAACCGACAAAACCTGTAATGCTTCTTCCATTTTC
Organism: Gentiana macrophylla; assembly: GCA_026214975.1. Lineage (NCBI taxonomy): Eukaryota > Viridiplantae > Streptophyta > Magnoliopsida > Gentianales > Gentianaceae > Gentiana > Gentiana macrophylla. The sequence goes on from CM047808.1 coordinate 114,752,574, forward strand.
TTCACCTTGGTTTGCAAAGTGCCAACAACTCATTGTGTGTACTGTCTCTTTGTCCAACTGTTTCTTCAAGTGCCTTTGACAGTTTGGTGAGACTCATTCGGGTTGTCTCGTCTCGAACTTGAGACCCATTCATCATCCCTTTCAATTGCATCGTTGATATGTTGCATAGCCAACTCGGGATCAATCCTTGTCAAACCCTTTCCACTTGCCGCATCCAAAAGATTTCTATCCGATTTATCCAAGGCTCGATAGATTTTTATGACTTGTTCAACCGTACTCAAATTGTGGGAGGGCACTTTTTCATCAAAGCTCGAACCTCTCAACTGTCTCTTTCATAGTCTCTCCTTTTCTCCCACTAAAGTTATGAATTTCACGCTTCAAATCTTCAATCTTTGCCGGAGGAAAATACTTTTCGTAAAAACATCGCCACTTCCGCCCAAGTAGATAGGAGCCATTTGGTAAGGTATTAAACCATGTTTTTGCGACCCCTCTCAAAGCAAATCGAAACATCATCAACTTGAGTGCCTCCTCGGTCACTCCATTATACTTCAATGTCGTAAATTATTTGTAGGTAATTGTCCAAAACTCATTAGGATCCTCATTCCTTTGCCCATAGAAAACCGCATTCTCACCGATAAGATTTATGACATTTTGCTTCGGTTCCATGTTGTTAGCATGGACAAATGGGAATTTCGATTGGATTGTGGCTACCCTTGGTATGGAGTAACCACATAATCTCTCATTTGAAACAAACCCTTGATTGCAAGTGGGTCATTCGTTACATTTGCTATTGATTCGCGTTATTCGATTAGCTTGGAGAAGCCGATTCGTGCCGCTAATTGTTGAACCAATCGAAGTAAGTGGCCGATTGTCCCGACCCGGTGCTTGTTGTTGAAGTTGTACATTCCCTTCCAAGGCGGGATCGAACAAATTCCTCCCATCCGCCCTGCAACCAAAGGAGGATTTCTTTCACGTGGAGGAGGGGTGTTTAGATGGCCCAATCCTCCAACTTGAGACGTATCATCACCATTCAACCTATCCCTTCCATTTGGTCGTCATACTTTCTTCCTCTCAAGAAGAATCAAGCTTCTTGTCCGTCCACGATTGTCTCGAAGCCGAGGCGACGATCTTTTCTTAATTGGCTTGCGTGCTATCAATCTCCGGGTAAAAGGCTCAGAGGAGTCCCGAACTCCGGTCATACACCGCAAGTCAAATCAAACAACAAGAAAACAATAAAAGAAAACGTCATAAGCCCAAGCTTTGGTCAACTTTTGTGATATCAAAGCGTTACTAATCTCGCAACGGCGCCAACTTGATAAGCGGATTTTCTAGGTCGGTCGAACAAGTAAAACTCAAACCTTAGCAAAATCTACTTTCTAACCGGCAAGTGGACCGGTCGATTGTAGGATAGTGCTTTAGAGTCCGAGGTCGAACCCACAGAGATTGGTTTTTGAGTACCACAGCTTGACTTAGCACTCGGCCTCAGTCAAACAGATAGATATGAAGTTATACTAATGCATAAAAGAAATATTACACTACTCGGAATTCTAAACAATTAAAAGAGGTATGGCCGAACCACGTTTCAAATGGATTACTTTACCCTCGTAAAGATTGCCCCGGAAGTGTGCCTTACTCTACCTTGCCATCTAACGATAACTCATAGGACAAACCCGTGATTGAACCGGACTTGATGACTAGGGCGCCAATCTAGTACACGGGTAGTGTCGACTACCTTTCAAGCCCAAAACTTCTACGGTCCCAAAACCCCGCTCCCACACGTCGCGCAACATACATTTATAAGCTACGTGTGTGCAACAATGAACAAGGTTGTCAATCTCATTCAAAGCTATTAAAACAATCAAAACAAGTTTCGTGATGTGGATTATCGATTAAAACGTTAAATTACGCGCTCCACTACCTCCCGGTTCATCTCTCCAATGGTGTTTCACCCGCATTCACGTGGTTCGACCATACGACAAATCTAGCTACTCATAATCGAATCTAAACAATACAAACGGAAGAAAAACATCACAACAACAATAGAATAACAAAAGAACATACTTACTTTATTCAACTTAGAGAAGGTACCAAATGTGCTTACAAAAGATCGAATTTTTGCCAAGTGAAAAGTTACGGATCGAAGCTAAAAGTTAGTAGATCAAAGAGAGGATTGAAAGAGGATTCTAATGATATATAACACTTGATCTAACTCTAAAAGATGAAGAAAATCGCCCACAATCTCCAAAACTATCTAATATTATCGCCTCTTTCTACTTGGTCTTTGTGTGAGAAAATGAGCGACTTTATATAGAAAGTAAGTCGTCCGCAGACGGATGTCCACACTTGTCCGGACGGATCGTTCTTGATTTTTCAGTGTCCGGACGGATGCATAAGTGTCCGCCCGGATGAGATGCTCTTGTCCGTCCGGATGATGATCTCGTCCGTCCGGATATTTATTATTCATCCGTCGGGACGGGTTCTTCATCAAATAATCTTCCAAAAACCGGTGAGTTAGCCGTCCGACACAACAACTTGTCCGTCCGGACAGCCTATTTTGCAGCCCAAATCTTCACTTTTTCACCTCCAACCTCCGTGAGCTTCGCCGGACACGCCCAAACTCATACTTTCGCCTTCGTCAGGCTCTCGAGACACCCTAGTCCCGCATCCATATGAAAACAACACGAACGCATAACCCCGCAAACTACGGGTGCTCGGGAAAACGAGTATAAAATGCTAAAATAAGGTCGAGTTTACGGAAATCCGGCGACCACTCGCCGTGCAATAAATCCTCATTTAATACTCAAGATAGGTCTAAACTCACCCGAAACATGCCGTAAATGCAATAAATCGTATGTCCGAATCTGTATGTGAAATGTCTTTGTAAAGTTGGTTCCTATCAAGCCGATGGCGTTGTTCACCTTTTATGAACGTATCACATCGCCGATATGAAATAGTGCCTAACCGAGAATAAGTGACGTTTTATCTTTTACTACACTTATGTAATTATTATTGTGTATTAACTAGCCACCTAAGTGTTTTCAAAGCAAAACTCACTTATCAACTCTACTCCCTCACTTAGACAGCTAGACATCACATCCTATCAAGTACACAGACATTGATGAACTCTAGATTATCAAAGCACCAAACTTTCATGCCTTTCCGACCGTCCGAACTTGAACTCCTTTTAAGAGTATGTTCGTGTCGGAACCAAACGCATCGAAACTCAATAAGGGCTTGTTTATGTTTAATTAATGTTGTTAGATCAAGGATTAACATTTAGAACTGATTACGAGACTTAAAAACAACATTCTCTCAAAGCGGGGCGGCGCCAAAGACTGAGCCTCTCAGATGTAAAATTTGATTTTGGTCGTCCCCATGCGCCCGCACTAACTCTCTCGAATGTAAAATTCACGTTCGGGGCCTTCAGCAAGGCCCGCACTAGGCTTGGTGCGCCCGCACCAAGCGCGGCAACTCCCCAAAAACTAGTTTTTGAACCCTAATCAATCCTTAATCATTCTAAACTTCTCCAACATCATAATACCTAGAAAAAGGCATAAAAATACAGCTTTTATCTATCAAGACATCTGTAGATCCTTAGGCAATATGAATGTAACAATTCTAACATAAAATCATCTCCAAACTTAACATAAACCCTACGAAACCGTAATTAACTTGTAGGAAGACCTTCTTACCTTTTAGCAAGCCAAACCAATTCCAAATCCTCAGAAAAACCGCAGAAACGATCTTTCTTCTCACCGAAACCTATGTGATCAATTCCAAAAAGGGTTAGATTCTATCACACGCTTCGATTAACACGAACTACGAAAGATATGAGTTTTGATCTCCAAAACTCATCTAAAACATCAGCTAGGTCGAAATATTACCATGAGAAAAGCTCCAATTTTCTTTTGTTGAAACGACGCTCCTTTCACGACGATTCCAACGCTCTACTCGAATATGAAAACGGTTGAGATTCGACTTAGAAAACGGAAGAAATCTCTCAAGCTCTCACACGCAGATAATAGGGATTATGAGGAGAAAATTCTGATTCACAAGGTTAGGGAAACTAATGGGGTTTATTTTTCCTTAAATACGAAAAATCCCAATAGTTACCTAATCCTTATTTTCCTTAATCACTCTTTTACTTAAAAATCAAATTTCCTTAATATATATATATATATATATATATATATATGTATGTATGTATGTATTTCTCCCCGTAAAAACTTAACTCCAATAACAGAAGTCATAATAATAATATTTCGATTTCGCAAAATGACACGTCTGTCCTTTTTCGAAAATCGGAATATTACAATTACTCGTAACCAAAACGCATAAATATAGTTTAAAGAAAAGTATTTAGAAAACATATTAACGTTCTGAAGACATATTGACACTACATTTTTTAAATTTTGTGTGCATGACATTATAAAATTTCTCTTAGGATATCACATGTTTAATATTGTCGGGAGCAAACGTCATTGTCACTAATGCCTGTTATGCACAAGAAAACGTTACCGAGGCTAACGTTGCCCATCATTTTCCTCGTGAGTAACGTTTATGTAAGTTAAGAAACAATAATAGAAGTAACGTTGACCCCGTAGAAAGATAATAATATAAATACGTGGTGTAATATAGTAATTTTATGATGTCATATAATAAATATGAAGTTTAAAGTATTTTCATGATACAAATAAAATTTAATTCCAAGATGGTATCCTTTTTGCTTTGGGACTAATTTTATTGTTGTTTTGAACCACAATGTCATACTTGTTTCGCTATATAAAAGAAATAGAAAAAACCATTTACCCTCTCGTGATTTGGCAATTGATGCCTTTACCCCTAAAGGTGTTATAATATTCGGTTTACCCCTTAGGGTTTTCCGTAAACCATAAATAACAAATTCCGACTGAAAATAAGAATATTTTGCCAAAACACTCTTATATATCTAGTACTTCCCGATTTGCCCTTGTTTATTATTCCAACCGAATGCAGATTCTTTTAATAAAAAAATGAAGAGAAGACTTAGGGTTCTCGTCGATTTATGGTGATTTTGTCGATTGAGGGGTGATTTCCGATGAGAATGCTATAGCAAGGGTGATTCCGATCGTGGTTTTAGTTTTGAAGGTGATTTAGCTCATCGGATATCCAGTTCATCAAGTAAAATTGTGATTCAGTTCATCGAAAAGCCTAATTCACTTCATCAGGTGATTCAGATTCAATTCTCCAATGGCACAACAAGGTACGTTTTTTTTTTTTTTTTTTTTTTTTTTTTTTAATTTTAGTTTGATTGATATATTTTTGTTTTGTAAAAAAATAAATCGCAGGCTCTCCACATCATCTATGCATACTGTTGGTGGTGGACACTGTCGAGGAATAACTGAGAAACAAGAATTCTACAACCGACAATTATTTTAGTCGAAATTCGTTAATTAGGATTTACGAAAAACCACATGAGGGTAAACCGGTAAACCCTCTATTATAAAACCTTAATGGGGTAAGCGTGTCCACAGGACATAGCCTGGGATTAGTAAGTTTGAGTGCTAAAGCGGCCTGAAAAGGTTCTGAGAGGTGGATGTTCGAACCCCGTAAATGGAGCACTTCTTTCAGTTCTTTGATATAAAAGCAAGCCCTTGATAAAAAGGCAAGCTCATGACTCAGAGCTACTGGTAAATTGATTAACATCTCTATTCATCCACTCATCCCGTGGGAGCACCCCAGTATAAAAGTGAGCTAATGACTTTTCGATTCGATTAACATTCTATTCTTCATCAGATAAAAGTTGCGCTTCTGGATTGGAAGAAAAGAAAAAAGCTAATGATTGGGGGTTTCAGATCACCGATAAATCGATTAATACATCTCTATTCATCACCATTTCATCATGCGACATAGAGAATCTTAAAAATAAATAATTACTTAATGTTGAGATTCAACATTTTCATTTAAATGAAGTAAGCGTTTCAATTACCGAACCACGGTGGATGAAACTTTTTTCACCTGAAAATGTTTTCAAAATAAGGGTTGATTTTGTAAAACAAATTACTGTACTTTCTAAAATTTGAATACTAGCATTCTTGCCACAAAAAAAAAAAAAAAAAAAAAAAAAATTGCGTAGCATTGGTGACCTAATAATTCCCGAATATTTATCCAAGCAAAGCGGACATTCGCATTTTGCATTTTAGTGTCAAGGAGCGAAAGAAGTGAGGACATTAGGGCAATCGGAGCGAAAGCACTGACTGTTGCCATCTCCTCCGATCTCTTTCTCCGCCGGCACAGCTTGTTTCCGTCTTTTCTCTGCTAGCAGCCATGGCATTTCCCGATAGCAATCGCCGTCAATCTCTCATCCCAACCTTTCTCTACTCTTCTCCTTCTTCTCCTCTCATTTCCAAAACTTCTGGTCTGTCGACGATGATGATGAAAGATTTCAACTCCAGCCCTCTCTCCTCGTCCGATCCGAAGAAATCCTTTGTGATTCCGGCTCCTTCCGAGGGTTATAAGATCGAGCTCTACTCGCCTCAGTACTATGGCGCTTGTACTGTTGGTGGAATATTAAGCTGTGGTCTCACACACATGACCGTCACTCCTCTCGATCTCGTCAAATGTAATATGCAGGTATTGATCTCTTCCCATTCAATCTGGTTTAGCGTATAGTCTCAGTTTCCGTTCTTTTGGTGCTATTTATTGTGTTTGTGTAGCTGTTTTATCTCGATTTCTCCTGTCATTTCCGTGGATCCAGTGCAATAGGATTGCGTTATGGGTGATCTTCCCTTAGGTTTCTCTGATTTCATGTCCGATTTTCTTATCTAGCGACTAGATCTGCTATGAGCTTCTATAGTTTTCTCTTCCGGCTGATTTTTTTTCTCTCGATTTGCTGATATTTTTAGATCGGTTGCTTTTCTGAATGAACAAAGCATTTGTATTAGAACTACACATGTTCAGTGGCCATATCTGTGTATAGAGTTATGTCTTTTTTTGTGTGTGTAATATTTTTGTTATATTATCTTTAAGTATAAACTCGCATGTTCATATGTTAACTCTCTGCAAAAGGTTTGGAATCATTCAAAGGGATAAGTTCCTTCAACAATTCTGGCATTTGAATTGCTGAATTAATTTTTATGTGCCAATGATTGGTTTATGGTTTAACCACCTCATCTGACTGTGAATTATTAATATGGTCAGATTGATCCTGCCAAATACAAGAGCATTTCGTCTGGTTTTGGAGTACTTTTGAAAGAGCAGGGTGTCAAGGGATTCTTCAGGGGTTGGGTGCCAACTCTTCTTGGTTATAGTGCTCAGGGTGCCTGCAAGTTCGGGTTCTATGAATTTTTCAAGAAGTACTATTCTGATATTGCTGGACCAGAGTATGCTGCTAAATACAAGACATTGATATACCTTGCTGGTTCAGCTTCAGCAGAAGTCATCGCTGACGTTGCTCTTTGTCCATTTGAGGCTGTGAAGGTTCGTGTCCAGACACAACCTGGATTTGCTAGGGGACTGTCTGATGGACTTCCCAAGTTTGTTAAATCTGAAGGTGCCCTTGGGTAAGCTGATCTGTTATTTTTTTATCAGGTTTCTGAAATGGCTATGTTACACTTTGTTGGCTATAAAATAACGAGTCATGCTTTGATTTCTGCAGGCTGTACAAGGGCCTGGTTCCTTTGTGGGGGCGTCAAATCCCTTGTAAGTTCAGGAATTTAGAGAGCCTCTCGCATGAATTTCTGATCAGATTTTGTTTATAATTTTCGCTTATTCTCCTTGCCCCCTTCCGACTGCATTCTATAGGTGGACTGTGTTGGAAACTCTTATTTGTCTTTATGAGAATTATGATGTTTTCATTTTCTCCTTTTTAAGTGCTGGGTTTATGTTTTCTTATAATTGTTTTTCATTCGCTTTCTTGTGGTCTGTGACCTGAGGTAAAATACAAGCACATAAGCAAAAAGTGAAATAGAAGTGATACAAACTCCCAAGACCTTGTCTTGTTGTGTAGATTTTCCTGTCATCTGAAAGAGTTAGTGATTTTAAACATTATGGCTATGGAGAAATTTTGAAATGATTACCCTTCTTTTGCTCCTATCCTGAGAATATGTGCACTTTAGGTATGTAATGAACCATTTCTTTCCGCTTCTGTTGCCCTTAAATGTGTCTTTAGGACTTCATACGGGACTTCGATTAAGTAAAGTGCAGCTGTTATCTTTTTAATACATGCATTCGAGATGTTTTGCGCAACATACTTTTATTTATATTATTTTGTATCGTCTCATCTCTTGTATTTATGTAGAGCTGTGCTACGTTGTGGGGTATGACTGTTATTCTCATTAAATAGTGTGTTAGACACAAAAAGTAAATCATGATATGATGCCTTTTTGCAGATACAATGATGAAGTTTGCGTCCTTTGAAACTATTGTTGAAATGATGTACAAGTACTTCATTCCCAGACCTAAGAATGAGTGTAGCAAAGGTCTTCAGCTTGGTGTGAGCTTTGCTGGTGGATATGTTGCCGGTGTTTTGTGTGCTATTGTTTCTCATCCTGCTGACAATCTCGTTTCCTTCCTTAACAATGCTAAGGGTGCCACAGTTGGTGATGTCAGTCTATGAACTCTTGTATCACAGCTTTGTGGCTTAACCACCTCATACTTTCTCTATTTTGTCTACCTTCAATTCATTCTCTCTCTTGGTTGTGGTGCAGGCGGTTAAAAAGATTGGACTGGTGGGTCTTTTCACTCGAGGTCTTCCTCTGCGTATTGTCATGATTGGTACTCTCACTGGAGCTCAGTGGGGTATCTATGATGCTTTCAAAGTTTTTGTTGGACTGTAAGTCAAGTATTTATTTATTTTTTAACACGTATGTTTGTGTGAATACATTTGCTGCAACGTCTATGTTGTGTGTGATCCACAAAAGTTACTAATGTTGGTATAGAGGAACTGATTCGGTTAATTTTGTGTGTTGGATATCATCAGGCCAACTACTGGTGGCATTGCTCCTGCTGCTGCTAATGAGCCTGTCAAGGCGTAGAAGGCTGAATTCTGCAGATGTTAGTGCTTGGACTATGTCTCTGTCCAGGATATCAATAAACTTTTGTAGCGTACGAGGTGGATTTAATTCTTGGAGAGGTTTCTTTTGGCAGTTTATAATAGCATTCTGACAAAATAATTTATTTTTATCTTGGTATCATCAGCATTACAAAATTTGGAAATTTGATCATATTTTGAACCGTAGAAAGTTTGTTTTCCCCTTGGCTAGGGTAACACTACCAAGATGTTACTGAATTGTTATTCCAGGGTTTTTGAAAAATTTCACGAGCGCTTTACTTTTATGAAAGTTATTTTATCATGTGATTGGATATCATGAATTTTACGTCCATTAATGGAGATAGCAGTGGATCTTGTGCTGGTTAAATTATCATTTTCTTGTTTGTGGCAAGTTATGTAGAGACAATGCAATATCAGATTCATTTGTTTACTTGGGTACTAAAGGTTGTTGTTAGTTAACAGCAAGCATGCGAAGAAGGTTCATAGGTGTCCATAATATATATCGGAGGGACCCGATGCACCAAAGAACAAAATAATCACACACAGGCAACATACGGATACAACCACCATAATAAGAAAACAAGATTTTTAAGGACAAAAAAAAATTGTAATTTCAGTTGCTTCTAATTTGTCGACCAAACTGTACAACAACAAAAAAATCGGTGCATAGATTTGTAAAGACCGAGAAGCAAAAGTCGGGGCTCGAAAGAGGGGGCCCACAAAAGGGAATATGTGCCTGTTTGAGCTTTGTTCCGTTCAATGTTCCTCAAACAAAGATCCTAGCAGTAATGGAACAACAAAGGCTCGGCCGAGCCCTTTTACGCTTTTAGGGGCATCGAAATAGAAGAGCGAGAATCTCTACCGACAATACCACAAGGATATGGAGCACGACACATAAGTGTAAAAAGTTCCAAAGGGAAATAGATCGTATTATACAACAAGGGCAACTAGGAAGGGTCGTGCAAGACGATCACTCTCGAGTCCAAGATCTTGTGGGGTAGGCCGTAGGTAGGTCCCCTCACAATCCTTTTGGAAGGGATCCACACCTGGATCAACTCCTCCTGGACCCGTTGTAAGGATTATTCATTAACTATCTTTCTTTTTCAAGCATTGTAACTATGTTGTTACATATTTCAACTCTTCCTAGTTTGTCTCATACCGTGCATAGATCACGTATGGGGCGAATTCCTCTCAATCTGAACCAGAACAACTGTTCACCTCTGCCTCGTTACAGTCATTGGCTGGACCACCTTGTTTGCCTCTGCCTCGTTAGGTGCATTGGTTGGACCTTGATCGCCAAAAGCATCGTCAAGGTCCCTGGACCCATTTGGGAATCTCGCCTTTAGCCTATAGAGGTTGTTGAAGTCGTGAAATTCAAAACACAACGAAAAAAAATGCGGAAATCTTATTACATGAATGAGTTAATTTATAATGTTGTTGATCATGGGATATTTATAGCATCATACACCTCATGAATCAGTTAAAGGAAGTTACATGACAGTTATAACAAAATATTTGTCTATCATACTCAGCTGACTGTTGTGTGTTCAACTAATCTGTTGTGCTGACATTTTGTTGCTGAGCTGAACACATCATCTTGCATCCAACATTTATGCTGTAACAGAGGCCGAAGCCTCGTCTCAAGATCAAGGATCCATCTCCAAAAGAAAAGGCCCTAGTGGCTGATCGACAAAATATATCAAATAACAAATTTTTGAGGGAAAAGGGTGGTGATGAATTAACATTCATAATAGCAAAACCAGTTGATTACAAGAAGATGAATTCATGAGATAACCATTATCTTTGTAACCATCTTCTTCTTCTTTCTCTTTTTGCTGTCTTCACCTCAATTCTCTCTCTTGGCTTTGCAGGCTGTACTAGATATAGGAGTGTCTGGTGACTGGTCTAGTTACTCGAGGCCTTCCTCTTAGGCTTATTATACAAGTGTGTGTGTGTGTATTCTAAGATGCACAAAAAGTTACTAGGTCGGTACGGAAGAACTGATTCGGTTAATTTCTTATGTGAATATCATCAGGCCAACTAATGGTGTCATCGGTATTTTTGCTGCTGTTAATGATCGTGTATATCATACATACGATACAAGGCTTCAAAAACATCTATTGCACATCCAGTGATGCCTTTCGAGCATGAAACTTTTCATATCGTTTGATACATTCACCGAGACCAAAACACAACGATTAATTAAAAGGGGAAATGGAGTTTCACTCTAACCACCTAGCCCTTTTTGCCCCCCTTACTAATTGTACTGGGAATTAAACAACTACACATACATACATACATACATATGAACACCCCCAAAATAATTCCTAAGCACCCCATTCTACGATTTCAATCGTAGTAGTAGTAGTAGTAGTAGTAGTAGTAGTACAAAAGATTACAGAGCGCTGTGCTCTGATGATTGCCTAGCAGAAGTTTTGGAACAAATCATCGATGGATCCGAAATGAGGCTGAGCTTGGACTTTTGAATAGGTAGTCATTGATCCACTTAGAAAATCAAAAGGAGTGTCGTTGATTGAGAAGGTCGTTTCGTAGATGAATGACGTCGGTGTGCCTCCATGCATCTTACGGAAGCTCTCTGAAAACCCGCTTATATCATTCAAATCGAACTCAAAGCCATGTGCCACACTGCTCGCATAGCTCGTTAATTTAGCTGCAGGTGCTTTTGATGCTTTCCTAGCTTCAATGACCTATCAACATTTTCTCACCAGAAAAAAAATACTATCAGCGGCTCAATCTTCCTAAATTAGGTTCGATAGTGACTAATGAAAGGAGAACGCTGTTTTGGCTCTACAGTGACAATCGACTTCTAAAAGTTCTATTATTTCTGGTGTGATACCACTGTAAAAACTCAGTGGAGGTACTAAAGACGCGTTTAAAAATAAAAATAAAAACCCTTAAATATAACAAAGAAGAAAGAAGTAAATATCTTACATAATTGTGTTTCTCATAATCTTGATACAGCACGATGTAGTCTCCATTTCGCAAGCCATGTTTAGTCACAAATTCTCCTTTTTGATATATGTATGTCCAGCACATAAGTTAATTACAGAGTTTGTGACCGAGCAAATATATATTGAAGGCTGAATTTAAGACCCAAAAAAAAAAAAAGGCTGAGGAGGGGTCTGATATACCTGTGTTTTCTAGGACATACATTCGACTGTTGTTGTTTGGCCAAAATCTGCATATGAATAGGTAGTAGTATTACGTGCATACGAGTATGTTATGTACGGTTTAATTGCACAAGTTCGAATATGATGAAACACATGTACTTACTGGAATGTAAGTTTTAAAAGAAACTTTACATATCCACATATTGACATGCTGATTGAATTTGATTACCTGAACTTGAACTTCCAAACATGCTGGCCATCCATATCATCCATAGTCAAGTGAATTCCGTCCTTAGCATCGAGTGATGGTAGACATTCCTCTGCTCCTTTCTGCAATCAAAATTCCACTTTTATAAAAAAAAATTAAACCAGGGCTTCTCTCTTCTACTCGATTGTTAGACGATAAAAATCAATTTTGATTGCAGATAAAAGAGACCTACAACCTTAGGTAGCACCATTCGTCTAAGAGGGCTCACATCACTGTTCTTAAGCTCCTTCTCGAACAGATACTTTAGCCTCGTCCCATCGATAACCTGAACCTTAAAAACGCCCCGGATTTCAGCTTGGCATTTGACAGAACAATAAAAAACGATGAAACCGAAAAATTCACCAAAACAATAATGATAATAATTTCTTAAAAAAACCAAAAGAAAAAGAACAGACGACAATACTCATCTTCAATTGTATTGTAAGTAATAATAATAGTTTGCTGTAAGTCAGATTTCGGTTGATATATGTGAAAATTCGTCAAATAACAGAAGAATGTAAAATTTTTTTTTTTTTGATGGATACGAAATATACATAAATACACATCGTCTCCAGGTGGGACTTAAACCCGAAACCTTCGGGTTAATTAACAACCACATCACATACATACCGCTGGGCTAATGCCGCCTTGTTGGCGAATGTATACTTTCAAGTGCTTAAATTTCTCTGGTATATATTCATCTTAATACCAATTTACCAGCAATCATGTGATGCTTATTAATGATAAACAAACCAGATTGTAGAGGGAAAGAGCGTTTAAATATCCCATCTCCCAAACAATATTTTTTAATATTCTTTTTTAACCTTGATCTAAAAAAATTATTCTTTTTTAACCGTCCGGAATGAGTTCGCAATTCTTAGTCTAAAGAAAAATAAAAAATGGGAATTATCCACATGAATAAAACGAAGAAAAAAAAAATGTAAATAATTTGAATTTGGGATGAAATCTACCAAAGAATTACTAATATATATATTGTTTTTCCTAAGAGAAAAGAACTTACATCGATCAAAAAAAATAGAGAAAAGAACTTACGCGTGTAGGAATAACAGGGTCAGCCGGAAGATGAAAAAGCGTTGTAGGCATTGTCAACGGCAATGACAACGGCAACCGTAATTTAGAAACATATGACCGCTTTTGTCTCGCCATTCTTTTCTTCTTTGGTGTCCTTTGCAGGAAGTCCATAGGAATCTCATCTTTCACCGCCGCCGATGATAAGCTGACGGCATTAGCGGCTGGGACGGTGGCGGTGGTGTTACTTTGTCGTTGCTGCTGCTCTGTTTTCGGTGCTGCATCAGCAAGAAATAATCCAAGTTGTTTATAATCTGATGCATCCTTCAAATTACTACCACCACCAGCAGCATTTGCCATTAATCCATACGGCTCGATTTTGTCCATATCTTTTTTTTTTTTCTTTCTTTCTTTAAAGTTGATAATTGTGCTGCATGTGTGTGTGTTTGGCTACTGATGGCCTGCTGCTATCAGGGCACTACAATGTACAGGCGGTGCTGCTTTTGCTTAGCTTAATTTGGTCCTCTGCTCTGTTTTCCTTCTTCAACACCCTCTGCTCTCTTTTTCTGTACTTATTGATCTTGGGTTTTTGGTGCCTTTTTCTCTTCTTTATAGCCCTTTGTCTTATTCTATTCAACTCTATTGCGGTATCACATTAATAAATACTCTCTCCCTCACTAAATATTACTACTAGCCTAGGATTTTTTTTTTTATTTTTATTTATATTTAAATTTTTTTTTGTCTTTTAACTATGTCATCATTCTACAATACTACTACATATCGATCCGTCTCTAAATAATACTCTATTTATTTCTATTTAACTGTTGCCAAAAATAAAAAATTATTTTTATCTATTGTATTATATTTACAAATTATTATTTTTTGTATTTTTCTACATTCACCCTTATTTATTAAGGGATAAGAGATTGAAAACAACATTGAATTAATTATATTCAAGGGGTGTTTATTGTCATTTTGAGATTAAGTCAAAGTATTAACCACTCTTCTTAATATTGTGTTTTTAGCAATTGCCACAGTTAAATAGAAACGAGGGAGTAATCACTTTACGATTTTCATGCATATTAAGAAAATAAGTAAATTAAATTCTAATTTACCTTTTAAATAACATTAGTGGGCCTTTAAAGACACTACACTAAATATATCATTGCCTTTAAAGGCACCCCACTTCATGTATATTTTTGATACTTGATGTGATGTTCCAAGTAGATTTAGTGTGGTGCCTTTAAAGACTCCCATAAAATTAATGCAATAAATGAAAAGTTTGAAAAGTTGTTGAAGAAATAATAAATCATGGGTAGTTGGAAGGAAAAACGTAATAAATATTTTTTTGGTATTCTAAAATGGCTAATATTAGGAGATAAATTATTTTTCCTAAAATAGCTATTACTTAAAGGGTGGAGATAGTATAAAATATCATTAAATAACATTTTTCCTCATCTTACTTATTAATCTATATCTATCCAACTATATTTTTCAACTATTTCATTTGTAATGGTTTTTGTCTTTCAACATAAGTCATTCTACAATATTAAAAATCATTAAATAATATTTTTAATCATCTTACATACACTTTATATCTATCCAATCCCTTTTATTTATTTTGCAATTATTGTACTAATAATAATTAAGAGGTGTAATAGGTCTTAAATTTACAACATTGAACCACTTTATTAAACTATATGAAATATTTAGGACGACTTACAGCGATGTAGTACAATAGATATAACACACATATATAGTATAGATACTAACTCCATCCCTATATAATATTCTCTCTGTCCCAAAATATAAGTAATTATGGTTGTTTTCACACAAATGAATAAAATAATTAAATGCCATAAAAAGTGTCACGAGTAAGACACAATGATCGCGCCAAGCGCATCCCTAAAGATTAAACCCACTCCAGAACCCGAGTCCGTAACAGAAGCATCGGTGTTACATTTCCAGCTACCCTCAGGAGGCGCACTCCAGATAATCGGGAGGGCGGTCCCATTGACATCCACCTGTACCGAGCCCATGGCCTGACGAAACTCCACTGCCGGCTAAGGACATAGAGACCACACGGGAGACATAGATATGCGCATCATCAAAGACCGCACAACACCGGGCTTTCCATAGATTCCAAAGTAGTAGACAGAAAATAGATACCTCATCTGTGGTGTAACGCGCTATCAGTGCTCCAAAAAACTCCTTAAAGTTCGATCCGTGCTGAATCCGTTGGCTGCCGAACGGTGAAGCTGCCCAGATTGCCCTAGCATAATCACAATCAAAAAGCACATGTTGTAGAGATTCCATCTCCCTGCCACATGTCAAACAAAGACCCGAGCCCAGATTCCGCTTACCAAACTGTTCCCCAATTGGCAAACAATCCTGCAAACATCGCCATAAGAAACGTTGAACACGTGGCGGAACTGTGACTTTCCAAACATCTCGCCAGACCCTCTCCGGACCAGAAGAGGAAGATGCATGCACTGCGTCCGGTAACCCTCCATACAAGCTCAATACAAGGAAATACCCTGACTTCACTGAATACTTGTCGCGCCGATCGTAATGCCAAATCAACTTATCAGGGTGCAAAACGCCTGCTATTGGAGTATGCGAGATAGCATCCACCTCTCAAGCCTGGAATTCGTTCACAAGGAGCGGCATATTCCACTGTCTAGTTCCGGGCAAAATTAACATATATTATGAGATAAACAAAAAGTGAATGAATGTAATTAATTTTAAACAATAAAGTCTAATTTACACTTTGAATAGATGTAATGCAATAAATGGAACGTTTGAAAATTTGTTTGATTAATAATAAATTATGGGTAGTAGGAAGAAAAATCTAATGAATTTTTTTTTTGGTATTATAAAGTGACTAATATTAAGGGACAAATAATTTTGCCTAAATTGAATATTATTTACACATGGAGGTAGTATATACATAACCGGATCTACCCTTCTAGGGGGTCACGTGACTCCAATAAGGTCCGTGTTTTTTAGCATTTAAACGATTTATATAGCTTTGTTGTTAAAAACCATCATTTTATCGTAAAAAATTTCACTTTTATGTTCCAATGAACCTACTAAAATAATCCTATCATCGTATATGTGTGTGTGTATATATGTAATAATAATATATAAAAGAGGCGTATGTCATCATGTTGAATATTTTGTTATAAGTATCACCGTCTCACCTGTCGTTTAATTAGAGGAGTTTGGAGACGTGTAAATAATGACGTAAGTGAAGAACCAGGGGGGGGGGGGGGTGGGGTGTGTTAGAGGAGGGAGGGGAGGAGGGGGGGGGGGTTGGATAGTGGACACACACTTCGTGAATGAAAAGCTTGAAAAAATGGCGAAGAGGGCATGTGGGAGAGTAGAAAAACAAGACGTGAATGTTAGTGACATTTGTGAAGTTTTCATTCAAGGGTCCTCTGCTCCCAGCTGGCCTCCTAATTAAACATATCTGTTAATTAGTTTTACAAATTGTCTTTTGTATTTATTGTGAAGAAACCTTGCACTTAATAACATGAGAATAGACAAATTGCTGAGGGTTCATGTTCCACTATCACAGACCCTACCAGTAGTGGCACCAACGGTTACTGATCATACCTCCGTCTCATAAAAAAAACATCTATTTTTTAAAACGGAAATTTTATTATGGTCCCGGAAGCGATAATGAGCAGTGATCAGGGCACCAATAGAAAAACGACAAATAACATAAGCGCCACCGCAGTAAAATATAAATCCCATGTATTGACGTTTTTACCCTTCTTATAAGACATTTCATTGGTGGACAAGTATGACATGGTGGTCCTGAACCACCATAAAACTACTGTTTTTAAAAAATAAATTGTTCCATAAAGAGTATCTATTTAAAGAATCAATGCATCATTTAAAACATATTTTCCAAACATATCTCTTTCATACATGTAATGTTTGTATGCTCTTTTCATATTCTAAAACAAGCATTTATTGTGAAATAGAGGTAAATATATTCATTCGTGTTTAAAATACAACACATTAATTATTTTTTAATCTGTGTGTATCACAAAAAATAGAAATTTATTGTGTGACGGAGGTAGTACATAAATTCTAAAATACAATTTATATGTGACGGAGGTAGTACATAATTGTAAATTAGTGAAAAATAGGTGCATGTATAATAAATTAAGGTAAATGAAGAAAAATATAATAAATGATCTGTTGGTATTCTAAATGAACTTCTATTACGGAACAAATCCAAAAAACTAAACGAATTTATATTTTGAGACGGAGGTAGTATAATTCGTGTTTTTATACAAATTAAGAAAGTGGTTATATGTTATAAATTTTAAGGAAAATGACCACAATATCTTTTGCCTATTATTAATACAAAGGAATGAAAAATAATTAGATTATTAATAAATTAGATATAAAATAGATAAAAACTAATATTCTAGGACGGAGGAAGTACAATTTACTCTATGTGACATTTTATAGTTTTCTCATCAATGATCATTGTAAGACAAATAACAATCAATTTTATTCATGAATATTTGTATTCCCGAACAAACTCCTTCAACGGTGTTTACATTTTTTGGTCATCTTACGTATGTTTTATCCAAAATGATAGGTTTAATTTACCCGGTTTGATATTCATATCCATATTGTAACGTCCCAAAAGCACGGACCTGATTGCGATAAATAAGTCATTTACATTTTTTGGTCATCTTACGTATGTTTTATCCAAAATGATAGGTTTAATTTACCCGGTCTGATATTCATATCCATATTGTAACGTCCCAAAAGCACGGGCCTGGTTGCGATAAATAAGTCATAAAATGGTCCGGTTAACTGCTTAGACCGCCGTACTCGCTGGGTCTAAAAGGACTAACCTGAATTGACAAGATCTTATCATGTCTCACACTTATATGGTGGTGATGTGTTTCTTCCACTTCCAATGTGGGACATCACATCCCCCTCCCCCTTATTAGGGACTGACGTCCTCGCTAGGACGGCCAAGACTTGTCTCTGTGGACTTGTCTCTGTGGACTTGTCCCTGTTTTGTGCTTACCAGAGGATCTAGAGGCGGCCTATGACACTTAGGCCCGTCTGGAGGCGACCTGTGGAACTTAGATCCGTCTGATAGTCGGATCTGAATATCATTCTGTAATGCCCCTAGATCGACTCAGGCCTGGTTGTGTTAAATGAGTCATAAAATGGTCCGGTCAACTGCTTAGACCGCCGTTCTCACTTGGTCTAAAAGGGCTAACCCGAGCTGATAAAACTTTTATGTCTCACACTTATATGGTGGTGATGTGCTTCCCAACCTCCAACGTGGGATATCTCTCACACATATATAAAACATACATAATTGAAGACCAACCGGATAAATGCTTTAATTTTGTTGGGGTTTTATTTTTTATATATTTTCTGTGCAATTTGTAAATGTGTTTGAAAATCAAATTTTACGGCTATTGTATGTAAGAGTAAAACAACATTTTAAATAAATTACAAGGGAAGTTGGTCAGGGTGGAAAAAACTCTGGTCGTTTAATTAAACGAGAGGTCTCGAGTTCGAGTCATTACGAATGCAACAAACTTTGTTGGACAATAAAGCTGCAGTACTGCTGTAATTAGAAAAAGGATATGTGTACTACACATTTGTGTAGTGCACAAACCATTACGTGCTTGGTATCCATTGATTAAAGTGAACAATTATTTATTATGATGGATCCCAATAAAATATGTGGTGCTGATTGTGTTGTGTAAAATATTATGATAGAAGGAATAGTTGATGTAGCACTACTCCTGTAATTAATGCAACGAAAATATGTGAACATTTCCAAAGCGGATTGGAAGGTAAATTAAGATTTCCAAGGATAACGAACAAGCGGGTATTTAATTATAGGCAAAAGAGAAGGAGGGGATGGCAAATTTGCCATGCAATATAGTAGTAACTGATTTCAATATATTTTTTTAATAATAATGTCGTTAGTTAGTTAATGGAGCTAAATTGTTTTAAAAAAAAAAAAAAAAAAAAAATTGAAAAAGAAAATATATATGCAGTGCATGGTAGGAAGTAATGATGAAGGGAAGGGTAGGGGGTAGTGTGAAAACATGATGAATTTTGATGTTGGAATGTACAAGTAATTCTTCCATTTACGGTAAGTAGGTACACTAGTATATATAGGTAGTAATGGAGTATATAATGGTAGATAGTTAAAAACGAAAAAAGATGATTGGGTAATTAAGAGTGGATAGCTAGATGGAATAATAACAAGGTGGGTGGGTGGGTTGGGGAAATGAGAAAATAAAGATGCATGAAGAGGTGTGTGTGTGGGTGGGGATGTATTGTATATATTTTTGTATATATTGAGAAAGCCAATGCAAGAAGAAGAACTCATGAGAAGGTGGCATGACATGGGATATATGGATCATGGATGGATGATGAGTTAGCTTAATTAGCTAAAGCTAGTAGAGTACAGGTGTTGCAAAAGTTCTGTTTATTTTTTGCTGCCAAAACTCCATTAATAAATAAATTTCCCTAAATAATAATAATAATAATCAAGTATGTATGTATCTATCAATGGCGTTTCTTTTGTTTCTTTCTTCTTTCTCTCTGCCTGCTGCTGCTGCTGCTGCTGCTGCCTTGGAGTGTCCGTCTCTCTTCCTTTTAAACCAGACCACCTCTTTTTTTTTTTTTTTTTTTTTTTTCTTTTCAAAATAATATATATGTCACTTTCACTTGTAATCCAAGTAGGCATGCATGGCTCCACGGAAATATCATTATGGAAATTTGAATCGGCATGTATAATTAGTGGGACGCAGTGATCTCAAGGTAATAAGAAAGTCAAATGTAATTTTCGAATCAAAAAAACATGATTATCGCTTTTTGATTGTATATAAATTCGCCACTTTCAGATAACACTAGTCTGTTTGTGGATAGGGATAATAATAAGAAAGAAATTCTTTCTTTTTTGCCCATAAGTTTTCACCTTTTTGTGCAAAAATATATAACTATTTTTTGAATCTTGTTTCAAGGGAATACATAAGTAGTTGCAGAAGTTATCCTACTTGTTTTGATGCACAGGAGAGAAGTGAAAAAAAAAAAAAAAAAAAAAAAAACGGATCAAGAAAATATAACACTGCTTGTTTTATTAATGTTACATTTTTTTAATTGTTTTGGCAACAAAACTGCATCGTTTTGATACAATTTAATAAAAAAAAGGCTTAATTTGTATTGATTATGCTGTGTATTGAATCTAATTTTACGTAGCATATTGCGTTATTGGTTAACAATCACTTGATATACTTGCTATGTAATTAGAGCCAAGCGGATTGTGTTAAGTTTCATTTATGTTTGGAAAATAAATGATATGCATTTAATCTCTTTGCTTCTAACTATTTTCAGAAAATGTGCTGATGCATAATTATCCTATACGGGCAGAAGAAAATAATGCACAAAAGGCATTATTTACATTTTTTGAGTTGCTGATGAATTATCCCCAAAGCAGTTATGACTGAGAGCTCAATTAAGAAGATATAAATAACAAAACAAGGTACTAAGACATACCATGTAGTAGCCAGAAATTATTAGCGCCTAACAGGCTTTCGTGGGAAGACTCAGATTCGCGCACAGATAGTTTAGGATGAGTCGTGTGTGCAGATTTGAAAAAAAAAAAAAAAAAAAAAAAAAAAAAAAAAAAAGAAAAAACAATGCTAGACAAAGTCTCTTTTTAAAGTGGTTATTAGTTATAAGGCCGTCGTCAGAGACTTAATGATCATTTAGGACACTCAAAAAACTTATTCGGTTATAAGGACGTTCTAATTTATTTTTTCTCTTCTCCTAGATTTCCAAAGACATCAGACGATACCAAAGTCGCTTCAATTTCCAATTTGTTCTCTCGTCTCGCAACCTCATCGAAATCAAGCAGAGGATGCAGATCGAACGGAGGATTCAAGCGAGAGGGAGAAGAGGAAGGTTGTGGCTGTGGCGGCGGTAATCCATTGTGTCCTCTTTGATTTGATCTCACCGGCAGCCATGGTTTTGGCAACTTTCCGGCCGGCAATCCATTGTGTCCTCTTTGATTTGCTCTTTTTTTTTGGCATGTTCTTTCCTTCCCTTCTCGATTTATCTTGCTTTTTATCCATGGGTAAGAAAAATCGAAATAAATCGATATAGCTTCGATTCATTCCTCCGATTCGATGAAATACACCATGTTATTGCTCTCCTCCTGCTTTGTGAATGTTGCTTTTTTACGGTGGGAATGATGCTCTCATTGTCGGAATTTCGGCTCCTTCATTTCATAATTTACCAACCCATGTTACGATGATTGATTCTTACTCTTCGCTTAGAACCGATGTTGATGGTGATTCGATTTGCTCTTTACATTCTACTTTTATGAGGTTGAATTCGGAAAGTCGCTTTTAGCTATTCAACCATCGAAGAAAATTTGTGCCATGGTGTAGAGCCTCTTTCGCCGCAATTTTAGCATCGCACATCCTCCTGTTGCCAAGGTACCTATTTTGGATGTTTCCCTGTCTTGGACTCTCATTTGAATCATTTTGTTCTTTGTTATTCTATTGCTTTAAAAGTGGGATCTCTATTCGATCCCCGAATTCGATGATTAAAAGGAAAAATCTTTGGACTTATCCCAATATTTTTTTACAAACAATTGGAGCGGTTTTTCTTTTTCGTTAAGCCTTTATTGAAGGTGGAAAAAATCAATCCCGAAGTAAGTGACCATTTATAGGAGGTTAAGGCATACTCGCTTGTTGTCTCATTCTTGACGAATTATTATATGAAGTGACTAGTATATGCATACACTAATTATTTAGTTTCGTTCAATGCGGACTTGCTGTTCATATTCAACAATGGTTCCTTAAGTTTAGATGCTTAATACAGATCATCTACTGCTAATTATGCATCCAGGTATTCTTTAAACTAAAGATGGACAGATTCCCTTTGGTAATTGAGCTCAAAAATCTCATTGGTCAAAAGAAAGTAAGCGTAAGAGTTGTAGATGATTCAAGCTGATTCCAAGAATTCGACATTCTTTATTCAACAACAGCCAATTCAATTGTAGCAATGCTTATGTATAATGACTATGATTGATTTTCCACTGTGTAATTAATAACAAACTTAAGTATTGTGTAAATTTTGTGTGTTCTAACAAAGTTTGGAGTGTGTCATTTACTACTGATTTATGACCTAACATCCTTCATGGCTTAAAGGGTTCTATCATGCTTTTCAAGCGAGATCGATTAGTCTAGCTCTAATTTTAATCTTTCGCTAGTTTCCTTCCCATTGTTTTTGCTCGATATGTTGAAGAGTACAGTTTGGGTTGCAATAAACATGTGTTTGAAGTAGTTTGTAGAAGCCATGAGTTTTGTAATATTATATGTATATATGTTATGTGGGAGTGTTCTTTCTTGGAAATTTTAGAGAGAATGTAAAGTGGGAGAAAAGAGAAATGATGATTGGAGTTAGGTCTCCTTTTTTTGGGCTAATTTTTCAATGTACGAAGTCTCACACTCTTTCCGTAACACCGGGTTTTTTGCGGCCTAGATTGCATTGTCACTTCATTAAAGAATTGATGTAGGGACATTGATGACTTATCTTGATGACATTCTTCGACTTACGCAAGTGACATTGATGTCGATGCATGGACATTGATGACTTACGCAGTGACATTGATGTCTCGATACAAGGACATTGATGACTTATGCATTGACATTAATGTTTGATCTGAGGACATTGATGATATTAATGATTTGAAGTAGTTGATTTGAGTATAGAACAATTATATGAGTCCGGTTTTAAGTGATACCTTAGTACTTGATTTGATTCTTTCTTTGGAAATTTGATATGTTTGATGTACATCGATTGCTTGTGTACGATTCTTGTTTATACATGTGTATATATATGTATGTATTTCTAAAAGAAAAAAGATGATCCTCATTTACTTACGGTCTCCCTGTGTTTATATGCATTTTGACAAACAAGTGTAAGCTCAAGAACTACCGAATTAAGAAATATTTTTCTCGATTTACATGCTACTTGATGGAGTGACATTGATGATCGATGCAGGGACATTGTTGACTTACGCGGTGACATTGATGTCGATGCGAGGACATTGATGACTTATGCAGTGACATTGATGTCGATGCAGTGACATTGACGACTTATGCGGTGACATTGATGTTTGATGCGGTGACATTGACGACTTACGCGCAGTGACATTGATGTTCAAGCGGTGACACAATAACACGTCTAGGAGAAACATTGAGCATTCATAGATTGTGTTTTACTAATTAGTTGACAAGTGTATTTGGGTGCTTATAATAGATGATATAGTCCCTTTTGCTTTCGCAAAGACAAGTAACGATCTAGAGGCTTTTTATTACCTTCTTATGGGTTTCACTCACCATGGTGGCTTACAATTAAGTCTTTTTGGGTTTTCGTGTCGCTTATAATAGATGTGGATACTCATTGTTTGGGGTTGTTTTTCTTTTCTCTTATGGTTGTCTTTGTCCTGTTTCTTGGTTGCGAGTTGATATAAGTGCTTTATGGCATTTGGCTAGCGTGGTTTTATATTGGAGCCGGTTTTTGAGCTTGCAACTATGAAAAGAGCTATCAATTGTTAAAAAGGCGGGACCATGATAGCTTTCGACCTTGTTTTTGTGTATATGGCTATTTGTGGGGTGATCACACTATATTCTCATCGATTGTGGTTAATGGTGGGGATAATCATGGTGTGCTTACAACAATTATGGTTGGTGGATTTTTGGTTGGAGTTCTTTGGTGATAGTTAATCTGGGTGGCCTATTAGTGTAAAGTGTGTTTTACTATGTGTGCAAGAGTTACCATCATCAAGAGATTGACAAGAGTGCCCTATATGATCATCTTGGTGGTCGGGCTTATGCGATGACATTGCCGATTATCGCAGTGACATTGATGACTTACGCGCGATGACATTGATGTCTCGATGCGATGACATTGATGACTTACGCGGTGACATTGATGTCGACGCAAGTGACATTGATGTCGACGTAATGACATTGATGACTTATACAATGAGATGTCACCGATCAAGGTTGTCAATGGATCGCGGTGGTCAATACATCATTGTATTCAATGAATCGCGCGGTCATTGCATCGGGGTGGTTAATGGATCCCGATGGTCAATACATCGGGGTAGATGGTCAATGTATGATGGTGATGAATACGCCACGTAGATTTTTATGAAGAAAAAATTGATTTATGAAATTTATTGGAAAAATATCAAATTTGATTTTAGAATAAAGAAGACGAAAAATATGAATTTTAGTGAAAAATTATGATGATCCGAGTTTTAGATCAAAATATATGACGTTTATAAATATGATGAATTTAAAAATAAAAATAAAATAAAACTCGCATTGTCGTTCCTTTTTTTTCCTTTTTTCTTTTTTTTCTTATGCAGTGACATTGATGACTTATGCAGTGACATTGATGTCTGATGTAGTGACATTGTTGACTTATGCAGTGACATTGATGTCAGAGGCAGTGACATTGATGTTAGATGCAGTGACATTGATGACTTATACAATGAGATGCCACTGATCAAAGTTGTCAATGGATCGCGGCGGTCAATACATCATGGTATTCAATGAATCGCAGCGGTCATTGCATCGGGGTGGTTAATGGATGTCGGTTGTCAATGTATGACGGTGATCAATACGCCACGTCGATTTTTATGAAGAAAAAAATTGATTTTTGAAATGTATTCGGAAAAATATAAAATTTGATTTTAGATTAAAGAAGACGAAAAAATATGAATTTTAGTGAAAAAATTATGATGATCCGAGTTTTAAATCAAAATATATGACGTTTAAACATATGGTGAATTAAAAAAAAAAAAAAAAAAACCTGCTTTGAACGTGTGGTGCTTTTTTTTTTTTTTTTTCCTTTGAGAGCTTCTTTTTTTTCCCCTTTCTTCCTTTTTTTTTTTTCCCTTCTTCCTCTTTATCCACTTAAAATTAGAATGTCCTTATAACTAAATAAGTTTCCTTTTAAAATTAGAATGTCCTTATAACTAAATAAGATTTCGGAGTGTCCTATTACCCCTAATAAGTTGAAAATCAGTCCTTTTAAATAATTAGCCCCTTTTTAAATTGCAGTAATTGCGATCCGGTGTTACCTATCGTATCTTGTGCTTGTTGCTGTGGGAAAATCATTTTGTATATTACACCTACTGTTTTTTACGTTAGGTAAAGTTATATGACAACATAATATAGAAAAATATGTCATTTCCTTTAATAATTAATTCTAGACCAAACAATTGCACCATGATTTAATTGTCGGTGTTTATGTATATTTTAAGGGTGTTTATTTCCTTTCAAACAAATATTTATATTGGGCATCACCATGCCTTGCACGGTGAATGCCTCTAGTATTATACATAGAAAGGAACGTTGCCAAAACATAATATTTGTTTGTTATTTCATTAATTGAGGAGTACACAGCTACGCAGCAATATATACACCAAAGATACACAATAAGTAAACACACGGCATAATGACATATTGCCAAGTGTCAACTCTAACCAACTATCATTATCCAAAACATAATTAAAACAATATAAATATAAATAATCTACTTCTTAACATCCCCCCTCAAACGAACGGTGGGAACATCAATCACATCGAGTTTGGTTCGGAAAGCTGCAAGTTGATGGCCTGGCAGTGCTTTTGTAAGAGAGTCTGCAATTTGCATTGAGGAAGGCACAAAACGAACTGATAACTCCTTGTTTAACACTTGATCCCTCACATAATGGACATCCACTTCTATGTGTTTCGTCCTAGCATGATAGACTGGATTATAAGCAAGAAAAGTGGCACTTAAATTATCACACCATGCCACAGGTACTCCAGTCAAAGTAATTCCCATCTCCTTCAATAGTTGCTTGATCCAACTCATTTCAGACGACAAATTAGCTAAGGATCTATATTCAGATTCTGCACTAGACCTTGACACCACATGCTGTTTTTTTGAACTCCAAGAGACCAAGGAGTGACCAATGTAAACACAGTATCCAGCAAAGGACTTTCTGTCCGAGGGGTAGCAAGCCCAATCAGCATCACAAAAACCATTCATAGAAATAGAACCAGCTGAACTAAAATATAGACCATAATTGAGGGTCCCTTTAACATATCTAAGAAGTCTCTTCAAAGATTGCCAATGTACCTGAGTAGGCTGCTGCATATATTGGCTTAAGTAGTTCACAGCATAGGACATGTCTGGTCTTGTATTAGTAAGGTACTGCAGCCCTCCTATTGCACTTCTGTAGATGGTTGGATTGTGCATAGGCTCTCCCTGATTTGGTAAAAGATGTTGCCCTGGTGTCATTGGTGTAGTGCATGGTTTTAAGTGCTCCAGATTCAATCTCTTCAAAAGCTGGGAAGCATAATGGCCTTGTGAAAGATATAGTCCATCTGAAGTTCTGTGTGCCTCCATTCCCAGAAAATGTGATATGGATCCTAGATCCTTTAGTGCAAACTTTGAGTTCAGCATGCCAACAAATTTCTTTATCAGGTTCTGAGAGTTACCTGTCACCAAAATGTCATCAACATATACTAGAACATATAGCACCTACAGATTAGTTCTAAAGACAAACAGGGAAGAATCAGCCACAGATTGTTTAAAACCCCAGTTTAGCATCTGCAGCCTTAATGCACCAAACCAGGCTCTTGGTGCCTGTTTCAAGCCATATAATGCCTTCTTCAATTTACAAACATAGTGTGGTTTTGTGTGATCAACAAAACCTTCAGGCTGTACCATGTACACATGCTCCAGTAATGGCCCATTAAGGAATGCATTGTCTATATCCACCTGATGTATATGCCAGTTTAAACTTACTGCCAGGGCTAGGACAACTCTGATTGTGGAAGCCTTGGCAACTGGACTAAAGGTCTCTGTGAAATCCACTCCATATGTCTGATGAAAGCCTTTTGCCACCAACCTGGCTTTATGCTTGAGTATGGTACCATCTGGCTTCATTTTCAGCTTGAATACCCATCTACACCCAACAGGATTTTGTGTACTTGAAGGTGGAACAAGGGTCCATGTCTCATTCTTTTGCAATGCATTAAACTCAGTGACCATAGCAGCTTTCCATTCAGCACAGTTCAATGCCTCTGAAACTTTGGTAGGTTCAGAAAGATGATCAGGCAGGATAGTGGACTGTATTTGGGCTGAGTAGGTTTTAGGTTTATAAATTCCACTTTTTGAACGGGTTTGCATGTGGTGACCTTGTTGTGGAGGTGGTTGCACCACAGGACTTTGTGAAGTAGGTTCAGGTTCAGGTGTTGGACCATTTTGTTGGACTGGAGGAGACTGTATTTCTGGTGAAGTATTACAGTGGATAGGAGAGGTGTTGCAGGGCAAGGTTATTTATGAGGATGCAGTTGTGGTAGGTGAGGGAGAAGGAGATGAATTCACAGATACAGGTGAAGTTTCAAAACACTGATTATCAGCACAAGTATTCATGGATGCATCAGGCATACCTCCAGTAGGTGTTTCCACAGATAATGGCACCTGTTGTAACTGATAGGAAGAACCAATAGGAAGACTAGTAATAAGGCTAGGATCAGCAAAGATTTCTCTGTGAGGGCCTAACAGGAATTTATCTTTAAAAGGAAACTCAGACTCATTAAACACAACATTTCTGGTGATAAAAATTCTACCAGACTCATCTAGGAATTTGTAACCTTTATGAGAAGGGCTAATACCTAAGTAGGTGCACTTAGTAGTATGAAATCTGAACTTAGTGGAGTTAAAGGGTCTAAGATGAGGGAAACAAGTGCATCCAAACACCTTATAGAACTTATAATCAGGTTTTCTTTGATACACAACTTCAAAGGGTGATTTATTTTGTAGCACAGGGGTAGGCAGCACATTTATGACAGTTACAGCTTCTACAAAACTATCCCACCAGAATTTCAAAGGTAAGGAAGCTTGAGCAAGTTGAGTCAAACCAAGTTCCACTATGTGTCTATGTTTTCTCTCAGCCCTACCATTTTGCTGATGTGCATGAGGACAAGGATGCCTAAACTGAATGCCTTGTTGTTTAAGATATGGTTCAAGAGTTCTATATTCCCCCCCAGTCTGTCTGTAAGCACTTGATTTTAGTTGAAAACTGATTTTCTACTAAGGATTTAAATTGTATGAAAACAGAATAGACTTCAGATTTGTGTTTTAAAGGAAAGATCCATGTGTATCTAGACCAGTCATCAATGAAATGCACATAGTAGTGAATCCAGAAGTGGAAGCAACAGGGGCAGGTCCCCATAAATCAGAATGAACTAAATCAAGCACATGATTGGCATGAGAATCAGAAGGAAAATAAGGTAAGGCATGTCCTTTACCAAACTGACAGGCATCACAAAACATCAGATTTTCATTAATATGAACATTACATGACTTCAACATTTGATTAAGAACAACTTTTGATGGGTGGCCTAACCTCCTATGCCACACATTAGGATCTTTGTCTAGGCTAACAGTACCTAGACACAAACTAGGGGAACCAGGTAGATCCTTAGCACTAATATTATTGAGGAGAGACTGACTGATTGAGCTTGGAGTGGATTTGGAGTGAAGGAAGTTCTCTTGTGGAGCCATTATCTTGTAGAGACCATCACTGAGGAATCATGTTAGGAGCTGCATCCCTGTTTTCTTGTCCTTCACATAACAAGCAGTGGGAGTAAATTCAACAGTAATATGATTATCAGCTAGAAGTCTAGATATGCTAATCAGATTCTTAGTTATTAAGGGCACATGAAGTATGTCTTTTAGGACAAGAGTGATGTGTGGTTGGTGTGTGCTAATTTGATTATAGCCAATATGAAGGATAGGAAGTTTCTCACCATTTCCAACCACCAAAGATTCAGAGCCACTGTAACCTGCACTGAGATGTAAGTTGTTCAGGTCAGAAGTGAGGTGATTTGAGGCACCACTGTCCATATACCAGGCTGAATCACCAACTGATTGAGGGGTAGCAACATAAGCAGAAGCCTGTTTTGAATTATTACTGCTGCTTGGAGGTATGAAATCCTCTTCAAACCGATGCCAACATGTAGTCACAATGTGTCCTCCTTTACCACATAATTGACACACCATCTTGTTGCCTGGATTGCTGTTGGAGCCTCTACCACCACCATTGCCCCTGCCTCTACCTCTACCACCCCTATTTCCTCTACCTCTTCCAGACCCGGAGTTGGAATTTGATGGTCTGCCAGTGTAATTTGGATTGAAGGGGTTCCTAGGCAGGGGACCTTGTGCAAGATTTGCTGTAGGAGTACCAAAACCAGTACCACCAGGATGATTAAGCCTAGCAATAAGTCTCTCATGTGTGATTAACTAAGACTGCACATCTTGCCAACTGAGAGAGCCAACCCTAGAGGTTATATTGACAATTGCAGATTCATAATCCCTATCCAGACCTCCTAGGGTTGCCAGAATCAATTCTGATTTAGTGATTGGATATCCGGCTGCTGTCAAATTATCAGAATAGGATTTCATCTGTGCTAAATAGTCAGACATGGGTTTTGATCCTTTTGATGCTTTGGCTAGGGCATCCTTAAATTCAAGCATTCTTGCCTCTGACCTGCTGTTATAAAGGCTTTCAAGAGGAGTCCAAACCTCATAGGCTGTGTTACTCCCAACAACTTCAGTCAAAATTTGCTTTGTCATAGAGCTTAGTAGCCATCCAAGCAACAAATTATCCTTAATCAGCCAATCTTCAGTAGTAGGATGCACAGAGGAACCAGGAAAAGGGTCATGTAAAACAGGTGTGGGGTGAAGAAGATGATCTTCTAAACGATGACCCTTAATAATTGGCCAAACCGTATAGCGCCACAGCAGATAGTTGTTACGATCTAGCTTAACATTGCAACTTTGTGATAAATTACCAGAAAAGGGTGGACCAAGAGCAGATGATTGTAAAGATGGACTCACCGACCTCAAGGTTGAAGTTGTGGGAAAAGTAGGTCGAAAATTCATATAACTTGTAAAGGGAGACGAGTTCAGCTCTGAACGACCAAAATTGAGTGACGGAATTGGAGGAATAGAAGGAAAAGCGGAGCTCAGAACCGGAATGCCAGTGACAACACCATCGGAGATAAAAGACGTGGCAGCACCTTGAAGTGGAGACTGAGTTTGTCCAGTTGTTGTCACAGCTGTTGTTACTGCTGGTCCTGCATGTTGTTCTGATGAGACTCCGGTGGTGAAGACGGTGCTGACTGGCGGTGATTCGGTGGATGAACCACCGGAAGTGGCCATGACCGACCAAGGCTCCGATACCAAGAAAGGAACGTTGCCAAAATAGAATATTTGTTTGTTATTTCATTAATTGAGGAGTACACAGCTACGCAGCAATATATACACCAAAGATACACAATAAGTAAACACATGGCATAATGAAATATTGCCAAGTGTCAACTCTAACCAACTATCATTATCCAAAACATAATTAAAACAATATAAATATAAATAATCTACTTCTTAACATACATAAACAACTTGAAAGGGCATGCCGTGTGTCTTGCACGACATACTCTATCACTAGTGTTTACATGATAAAAGTAGTTTTAATTATTAAGAAAAATTAGTTAAAACCGAGATTTAAAAAAGCATGTCATTAATATTTAATATTATTTGAATCAATAGAGATTTAAAATATTTATCACCATTACATTATTTAATCACACAATTAATTTCTACAATCCTTCTTTTCAAAAAAAATCTACAATTCTTTTATATTTATCACCATTACAATATCAAATCACATAAATTTTCCCTACAACAAAACTATATTAGTCCTTCACTTCAAAAAAGAAAACTATATTAACCCTCCATTTCTTTCTGCACGTCAGCCAAGCATCAACAATCATCAGTCTTCTCTCCGAGAAGGTGATTAGGGCACTGACCCATTGGAAAAAAAGTGTACCGTCAGTACCGACCAATCTTGGATTATAAAAAGTAAAAAAAGAAAAGAAAAACAAAATTCCTAGACCACTCAAATTCACATTCGGGGATGGGTGGGTACATTTTCAGGTATTTATCATTTTCCTTCTCCCCGAATCACTAAGTGCAATAGTAGTGGCAGAAGTGAAGAGATTCTTACTTTTATTTGTCGGAATCGAATACGAAATTAGCTAAAATGTAAAATAAGGGAGACAAACTAGAGAATTTCTTTTTAGAGATTGTCTATCACATTCTCTGTTTTTAGATAACCAAATAGACAATGGTCTCGGAAAAACAGTGCCAAACTAAATTAAAAAAATAAATACAGAACCATAAAAAATAGATTATATTAATAAAAAAATAGTCACATGTATAAATAAAATTTAGTTACAACTAGGAAGGCAAAAAATATCATTAGATTAAAATTTAATATTATTTGAGATATTTTATGGGAATTTGAGTCTAACCGACCACTGAAGCATGATATAACAGTTGTATTAAAGTTGTATCAAATGATATGCATTAAAACATTATATTTTTACTCTATTTCACCTAATACATTTTAATCGTGTATGAGATATTAGAAATTAACGGTTATAATGTATGACACTTGATACAATCTTCCTACAACAGTTGTATGGTAAAATTTGTCATTTTATTTTATTCAATATCCCAAAATATTTATCACACCTACAACATCTAATCACACACATTATCCCCACAATCCTTCTATATTTTTCCTCCACGTCACCAATATGTCACCTTGCTCTTAGGTCACAACCTATGTTGCACAGACACGGACACGGACACGGCGATACGGCTAATTCCAAAATTTAAGGATACGGCACGCCGCCGACACGTTGTGTATATATAATGTAAATAAAATTCAATTTATCAAAAAAATATTCGTAAATATCTGAAAAACTAGACAAAATAATAGGTAAACTCTATGAATATCTAGAATAGAAATTCGACCTTTATACGGTGGCAAAAAAAATTGTGATTGGCTTTCAAAATATTACAAATTGTAAAAATGATTGTTTATCAATAAAAAAATATATACACTTGATTCGGCGTATTATTTATTTAATTATTATAGAAATGAAAATAGTGTATTTTAAAGTTTCTATCGAAAAAACTTAAATAATTTTTTTTTTTAAAATTGGTTTCAGGAGTGTCGGGGAGTGTCGGTGTCGTGTCGACAGTGTTTCGGAAGCGTGTCGGATATTTAAATTTTAAATAATATTAATTTAATCAGCCGACACGTGTTGAACGCGGTGTCGGAAGATGTCGGAGCGTTTTGTGTCGTGTCTTGTGGCAGATAAGACGCACGGCGACCAGATTGAAGTGTCGGTGCATAATACGTCACAGCTCATTGTCAACCGCCACTCTCGGAAGCAGAAGCAATCATGCCTCGTTGTCACCGCCAAAGGTCTGGAGGTGAGTTTGATCTCTGAAATACTATAGAATCGAGGTCTTTTTTCTTTCAGTGTTTGGGTGTTCCCTTTTCAATTTGGTGGACATTTAATCGGTTTTTGGTTCTTTCAGTGTATTATTAGCTCCGTTTTTGTATGGCTGCTGATTATTTTGATCTGTTTTTCAGGAAGAGAACTAGGCCATGATCCGCTCTCAATCGCAGTGTAGTACATTTGAGTCAAGATCGATCCCACAGATACAAAGCAACAAAAATAAACAAACCAGGATAACTAAAGAATAACAAACAAATAGGGTGGTCTCGGACCAAATTGTCACAGAAAGAAAATCAAAACCCTAAAGATACAAGGACACAACATCTGGTGATTCAAATTAACGAACAATTAAAAAAGAATTAACCGAACCAACCTCCCCAATCTACCTACCTAATATCCCCAATTTTTGTGTGAGGGTATATGTGTAATTTTATGGATTTAAATTATCCCGGACAGTACTTTTATCCTTCTTATTTTAGTTTAGGATTAAGTCAATTATTTTTTTGGAAATATTGAAGATGTTGTCTTCCAGTCAATAATCTAGAAGATACAAGTTTGGGGTCAGGGATTGCCCATACTACCCCTCAAAAAAAAAAAAAAAAAAAAGTATTGCCCATACTGTGACGATATTGAAGAACAGAAAACACCGGGCACCGGGGCACATGCTTTTGCATTTTAGAAGATCAAAACATACGGAACATAGTTTGGTAGAGTCTTGAAAGACACTGCAATAAAATACTGAGCACATACACGACGAAGAAAGATAGATGGACAGTCTCCATATAACTAATATACTTGTTACTACTAATATTCTTGATGACATGCACTCGAGGGCACGATCACAATCAAGGACTGATCGTTCTAATCCGTAGTCTCAGAGGTGTTTGTTGAGCCTCCGGGAGATGGGACCTGAGGCTCCGGTACCAGGTTTGTTTTTTTCTTTTTGGCTGGGGGGGCAGGATCATCAATGACAGCTACATGCTCCTCGGTCTCTCCTGAACTAGACTTGTTAATGGCAGCTACATAATTCTCGATCTGAGAGATCTCCAAATCCTTTATACCAGGATTCTTGTCATGTGTGACAGAAACCTAATAAAGAGTGAAGTTAAAAACAATAATAGGCAATGGAAAACAGAGTGTATCTAAATGTGTAACCGAGTAACCCCTAATTAAAAAAAAAAAAAATCCGTAGGCAAAGCCCAAACATTACCTCAATTTCCTTAGCTTCAAACTTCTTTTGGAACAGATGCTGAAAAGCAGAAATTGCCGTCTGACAAAACGACAACGACAACAACAACAATAATAATAATGACATTAAACCAGCATCTAAAGTAAGCATAATAAAGGAAAGAGTAATCCAATTTACCTGTATAGTTTCATCGACGGTAAAACTTGTTTCACTTGTCATTTTATCCTGTAAAAACTTGATAGCCTTTTTATCATCATACCCAACACTTGAGGTCTGTTGAGAGTGCCAACATTAACAACAAGCCCAAAGCATCATGTCTAAACAAACAAACAAAAGCCCTATAACACGAGAATAATCCTTGAGACAGTCGTTGGAGTGCTCGATTTTTAGAAGACTGTCGACAGAGCAAGATCGCCTCATTCAACATGGGTGGCATGCTTCAATAAAGAAATGGCCTATCTATTCTATTTAAACCGAGCAAGCAAGGATCCTCTCAAGTGCAGAATCCTTGCTCATTTAAACCAACCTGTGGTGGATAGGCGACTCTCAATTTTTCCTTCAGGAAGCAAGAAATAAGTGCAACGCATATTCAAAGTAACCCTATATGTTAATTGACTAGCATATGCTAATTAGTAAGCTATAAAGAGCAAGAGGGCATCCAAGATTACGAATCCTAGCTGAGTACCTCATGTCCACTTTCTCTATGAGTCTCAATAGTGTCTGGACACACAGAAACTGCATAAAGCAAAAGCAAAAAATGAGCGGAAGAGGCAGATAGATCTGCTATGTGTCAAAGGAAGAGGGTCTTATGAACATACCAACACCAAAAGGCTTCTCGATGCTCCAGTTAATCCTTTTACGTAGTTCACTAGACGGGTCTGCAAGGTCTGCTTCAACGATGCATTAACCATTAACCATTAACCAAAAGGTTTAAAACAATAGACTTATCTTGAATGCTAGCAGGATCTCCCGAGTAAATAAAGTTTTTATTTTAGCAAAATGACTAATGTAAACACATCAATTATGTTTCTATACAAAAATGAAAAGAAACAAAAAAATCAACTGTTATCCTTGCGTTTGAACACATCCTTAACATACAGTTTTGGCATCATACGGCGTAAGGCCACTTAAGGATTTGTTGCTCTCCCCCACCCCAAAGATCGAAAACAGTATTCCAAGCCTATCCCAATACAATGGCACTATTAACCGAAAATAGGTATGAAGTATTAGTGAATAGAGCAAACTGGCTACACTTTAAACTTGCTAAGGAACCCAGCACACCTTCAATTTCAGTATTCCAAGTATGATGAAAACAGCATTCCTTGTGTACCCGCATACAATGACACTATAACCAGAGTTGGATGGACTAGTCCAAAATTTGAAAGGAAAAAAAAAATATACATACATACATATATATATATATATATATATGTAACACACCAGTCTCTTCAACATTTAGTACAAAATATCCCCCGGTAGAAGAAAAATTAAATGATTTGACCACTACAATTGAGCCACGTGTAACAAAAATATATTTAGGGAACCAAAATAACATTATGAAAAAGGTAAGGACTATTTCTGAGACAATAATAAAATGCAAAGGACCAAAAGCGTTGTATTTAAGTATATCTAAAATCTCAATCAATAGTGATGTGACACGTAGCACGCATACCATAAGATTAAACGTCAAATGTTATGGCTCAGCTAATTGTCCTAAAAGCTAAACAAAAAAGTAAAAGTCATGAGACCAAAAGTGTCAATATGAAAAATAGGAGCCAGTTTTGAGAAAACAGAGAAAAATAGCGGACCAAAAGTGTAATTATCTCTAAAAAAAGAGGAATAATAGAGACACAACAAAATTACACAACGAATTGACACAACGGTGATCCACACCATTGATTATTGTGGGACCTAGATCAATCAATATAAATGCCTCAAAAATCAACAGTATGGATCACCGTTGTGGCAATTCGTTGTGTAATTTCGTTGTGTCTCTATCATTTCTCAAAAAATTATTTGTCCCAAGTTGAATATTATGCCTCTAGTAAAACTTTGGTTCAGATCCACCACTGACTATAAGTCTATAAGTAGAAACTAGAGAAGATTAGCTACGCTTCAAACACAGTCATTGAATATCACAAAAACTCAAGAGAAATGCTAAAGAAACCAACACACCTTCGATCTCAGAGATTAAGCACTTCCTGAATAAGGAGAGTACTGTCTTTGCATCCGTAGACGCTAAGCCACCGTGCACACGATTCCAGTCCTGTTCATATTATGAATCATCATAGGAATTATATTAACATCCGAAATCCAGAATAATGAGAGAAACAAAAGTTAGGAAACAAAGAAAGCACCGACTGACCAGATGTTCACTCCGAGTTACAACACATATTGACTCCAATCCTTGCACACCAACCCACATGATTCCAGATGATTTTTCTGCATTTTAGGAAGACATCATCAAACTGCATACACACGTAAAATGCATATATATCTAAGCAAATATATAAAGATAAAAATAAAAGGGTCTTAAAATGCAATAAGACAACTTAATGTGGAATCAGCAGCAGCATCCACGGCAACACGCCCAAAATCAAGTCCCATGAAAATCGAATGTCAGAATCAAGTTTAGCAGAGTGGACTATATGGTTTATATTCGACTTAAGCACGGTGTCACGTATGGTGCAAATGAGGGGAAAGTTTATGGAAACATTGAAACAATGTAGGGCTTACCCATCCTCGAACGGATAAAGTGGGACCAAATGCAAGTTCTATCCTCTATCGTGCCAACAAAAGGATTAGTGGATCCATGTGCAGTAGTGCCGTAGCTGTATTGACTTCGGAACCTTTTTACATGGTATTCCCGATCTTCTCTACGTATGTAAGCTGATTAAAAATAAGAATAAAGCAAATTAAAGAAATCAAAACGACCTTCGAAGCATAGATTGAACATGTCTATGTCTTAGAGGAAAAAAATAGATGAGAGGATACCAAGTGAATTCTCATTGTTGCAATAAGTAATTCCAGCGGGTACGCCTTCCGAAGGCTCTAGAGAAATCCCATTTATCTCCATGCATTTCTTCATAAATGAGGCGATTTCTTTTTTTTCGTTCTCAGAGATTTCCATTTTGATATTCAGATCTAACGATTGTATTGAAGGAAAAAAAAGATCATATCGTTAGCTACAATTCATCGTAAACTTAGTATGGGCCGGCACTCCGAAAACATATCCAGAAACCCTGCCAGATGGCTGCAAGGTTCGTATTTGGTGCGGATGGGGGCTGGGTTGAAGAAGAGCTAGACGCTTACCTTTCTTGACAGAGGTCTGGGATGATGATGGTGAAGATGCGTCGGTTAGTGGTGCAGAACCACCGGACACGTTGCCCTCCGCTACAGGTATCTGGGATGGTGGTGGAGATTTGTCGATTAGTGGTGCAGAACCATCGGCCACGTTGCCCTCCGCTACGGGTATCTCCGATGTGCTGTGTGTAGTTTGATCCATGGCGAGATGGAGTGAGGTGCCTTGGTGTTGATTAGCTGGGAATGATGATTGATGACGCCGGAGACGGTTCACAAGGGAAAGGGGCGGCGCACGATGGGGCTATCCATCCATTTTCAAAATTTCAGTCTCTCAAAAAACAAAACAACATAAATCACTGAACTAGTAACTCATGACCGTTTACTCCTTCCACTCTTTATAATTTGGTTTTCTCAGCAACAATATTTGAGTTAGCTTGTCAATTATTTTCTGATATGTATGAAAGCGTTACATCTCATCTCATCTCTCTCTCTCTCTAACTTATGAAATAATATGTTAATATCTTTCACCTGATCTCACTCAAATGCCATTTGTATTAAAATAATATGTTGTGAATTTTCTAAATTATTTAATATAGTGGGTGTTAGTTCAATATTAATAATCAATAGAATTTAAATCTTTATTGATGAATTGAAATAAGTAAAATACAATTCTTTATTATCTTGTTTGTGCCTAGTCAAGAAGTTGATGGTAACTGTCGTGTTTGCTTTGAGTTTGGTATTTTATAGGCTTCACTCACATAATACATATTGATGTATTGCATATATTACCAAACATTATTCCAAGATAAGTTGGAATTTCTATTCAATAATATTACATATTTGTTTATGAGAACCGTGAAAAACCAGAACCAAGTCAAGGCAAACATTACCAAACAAATGATTTGTTTTCAATCAAACAAATGGTTTTAATCTTAAAACCTTTTTAGTTTGGTTTGAAAAAATTGAAAACCATATAAAACAATTTTGTTTTATAAATGAAAAAACCGGTTAACTGGACCAATTCACCCCTGGTAATTTATCAATATTCTACCGGATCATTCCTTCTTGATTAAATAATTTTGATGTTATTTACAAAAAAAATAAAACAATTTGATGTTGCTAGGCACTGATTTATCTTAGAAAAGAAATTATCTTCTTGCATTATTAATTAAGTTGTTTATATCTTGAATGATTTATTAAATAAATGTGTTAGAAAAGTGAAAGCAAATGTAGACAACAAAATTGAAATCAATTTTAGTACCAAAACCAGGATTTTCACGTACTTCCCACGTTCCAAAATAACTGAGTCAGTTACAAAAAGTTTTTTTTTTTAAATAACTGAGGCATAATATTTTCCAAAACATCATTTATTACTAATTTTCCTACTTTACCCTTATTTAATACTCCCTCCGCTTTTTTATATGTCGCGGAGAGAAGAATCACACAACTTAAGAAAGTAATTAATATGTCTAAAATATAGTATTGGAAATGTATTTATTTATTGAAGATGTAAATACTTTGTTGGTAAAGGAGTTTTTAGTATTGAAAATTTATTTATTTTATTGGAGATGTAAATACTTTGTTGGTAAAAGAGAAAAATAATAATAAATGATGCATTGGAAATATAAAATGACAAATAAATTAAAACAGAGTAAATTCTAAAATGTGACAGATAAAAAAACGAAGGAATACTAGGTAAGAAGTTAAAAAGAAGATTGTACTAATTGTATGATAGAGATTTTTTAGTTATTGTATCATTAAAGTCATAGCATTAAATCACATTCTTAATAAACGTGTTTTTGGCAACTGTCTCAAATATTTCGGAATTGAAGGAGTATATGATCAAGATGGAAGATGATGATAATGATTGTTGGTTTGTTAAATCAAGGCCATCATTGTTAACAAATTTTATCTGCAATTAATATATTCATCAAACTTGCAAAATCTCTCCCATTGGTTTAAAACTTTTACACAATTTGAAAGTATCTTGTGTTAACTATTGTACTGCTTCAAGTTTAATATACTTGAATCACAGATATCAGTAAATTAGGTGAGTTTGATTAAAAGCAAAATCAGATATAAAAATAAAGTTGCAGGATATTAGAAAAATGAAACGTGCGAATATGTATCAACAAGTATGTGAAACTTAATAGCAAATGCTAAGCTTTAAATGAATTGACACACAACCTGTGATTAAAGAACAATATTGTTCAGAAAATAAACTATCACAGCAAGTCACAAGATAGAACAAACTTTATGCTAATATTTTCAAGCAAATTCAGTTTCAATAGAATAAATATATACTGCAACTTAAATTATGATATCACAGCAAAATACAGATTCAAGTTGCAATAAAAAAATTACAAACAAGTTCCGCAGCAAATTAAATGATTACACTCCAAAATAATTTAAGTCAAATACAATAAAATTACTCTAGGCACAACAGGTTTGCAAATGCTACAGTTCTATTACAAACCGAGTACACAAATCAAAAGACTGAACTTCAGCCAATCACAGAAATGATAATCAGATTCTCAGAACTAGATTATCACACCTGAGATCACAAGTGCTGAGTTTACAGGTTCAGCCAACCTAGTCTAGCTAATGTCTATGCTAGTACAGGATGTTCACAAACTCAGGTTTGCAATACAGCAGGCTAGCCAAGGCAATGTGCAGCAAAACAAGTTCAGCAGGATTATGAAGATGCAGCAGGTAGGTACACAACAGAAGACTTGTAGGCACAGAAATAATAC
Organism: Gentiana macrophylla; assembly: GCA_026214975.1. Classification (NCBI taxonomy): domain Eukaryota; kingdom Viridiplantae; phylum Streptophyta; class Magnoliopsida; order Gentianales; family Gentianaceae; genus Gentiana; species Gentiana macrophylla. The sequence continues at coordinate 114,792,723 of CM047808.1, forward strand.
ACAGCAAAGGGGTGTTGTGAACTTGATTAAAAGTATCAATGAAGACTACTAATGATCAAGAACAAAACCAACAGATTATGGGGAATTGAACCAAAACAAAAACCAGACGAATGAGACAGATCTAAATCTAGACTAGACTTAGTCAGAGGTCGGAGGTCTAGACTTAAGGATATTGATCCTTCTAGAGCAGTCAGAAAATAGTCCACAGAAGCCTCACTAGGCAGGATGCCTTGGCACGTCAAACCAAGCAACCTTGTGACCCGTAATCTGACCGAAGATAATCAATGTCCAAAATCAAGACTTCAAACTCAGAACGAATACAGAACTACCACAGACAAGACTAGTATCAAAAACAGACTACTATCAAGCAATTTCAATAAGCAATCAAAAACAGACCATTAAACACAGAAAATTGAAAAATGATTGAGTTAAAGTGTTACCTAAACACAGGAACACTGAAACCTCAATTCAGAATTCTGTCAAAGCTATTGAGCAGAACCTTACTTTTCAATAGCCAAGACCAGAATTAGACTCCAACTTCAGTTCAAAAACGCAGACACCAAAAAGGAGAAATTTAAGTGATTATGGAATGTAGGATTGCTCAAGAAGTGATATTCTGAGTTGTTGCAATCCAATTGATGTATACTGGGTATTTATAGTCAAAATTTTGGAGAAGATAGCTCCAAAATCTTGAATTTTAACAAACTGATTTTGCAAAATTTCAGGGATTTTTTTTTACAAAAAAACTTATCAAAAGCTGTGGGTCATTCTTTGAAAACTTTTTTTTTTTTACTTAATATTATTATAATATGTTTTCAAACCCAAAAAAAAGTAAACGAGCCAATAACTTTAAGTTAGCATAATTAGAACTACTATATATAATATCAAACCAAATACTTCCCCTGAAAGATATATATATACATACGAACCTGCAAATAACAAAATTAAATTCCTGCAAAATATTAAAACAATTGTGCCATATGAGGTAAGTTTTAAACTTCATGGCCATTAGTGTGACAAAAATACTATTTCACATAAATTGATACTATTTTGAGAATTAATCAAATATAAATAGCAATTTGAGGCAATTCATTAAAATTCATTATTTAAATTTTGCAAAAAATATCGAAATTAACTAATTTTCAAAATTCATTGTCCGAAATTTATTGATTTCTGAGGATCATCATTAAAATTCATTATCGAAATTCATGATTTGGGATTCACCGAGAGATTACCGATTTTGAAATTCATTTGTTCATTCCTTCCATTATAAAATTATGCGATTGTCCTTCTCCTATAAAAAATATGTAATTGTCTCTATTACTTAAAAATATTTCAGATTATTGTCTTATCCCTAATTTTTCATTAAAAAATTGAGTTAATGCATCGATTTTAAAATGAAATGACTAAAAACTCCTTGAATATAATTAATGTGGTATTCTTTTTTATTCATCATATTGCAATAAATAAGAATAAAGCAAGGAAAAATATCATTAATGTTGCATTGAAAATATAACTGCCTCAGATAAAATAAAACAAATTATTTTTATAACTGTCTCGGATAAATAACAAATTTTATTTTATACGGGTTCCGCATTTCTATGTTTGGAGAAGTATAAAGAGGGAATGACAAATATGAATGGAGTCTCCCTCCGTTTGTGACTGACAATTTGTGAGATTCCTCCGTATCTCGGGACGGAGGTACTCCCTTCATTTTTTTTTTTTTTTTCAATTCAACTCTCGCATTAGATCTTAAAAAAAAAAAAAAAAACTCTCGCATTATAAAACTAGTTTTATTTTAAAATATCAATACAACATTTGTTATATTTTTTTTTCCATTTATAATACAATTAAAGCAGTGGTTTACTTTGTCAATTGTCATAAAGAATGGAAACTAAGAAAAATTGTTTTCCCCTAGCCATGAGAACTCCAACAGCCAGTAAAAGTCGTTATTGTGCATGAAGTGAATGAAAAATTGATTGAATTACGCATTTTCCCTAATAAGTTGTTACTATTGTGAGATTAGAAATGGGGAAATTTTTACTTACACGGTTACACCCACCATTTGTGAAGATATTTATGTGTGTCTCCACACGTAAAATGTGAACTATTTGTGTGGAGAGTGTATTTTGAGGTAAAGTGATAGGTGAAACGATCAGAACCATACGGTGTCTCCACACATGTGAAGATACTACATCCGTCCCAAAATGTAAGTCGTTTAGGACTTTTCACACAAATTAGGAAAATGGTTAAATATCATTAATTACAGTGGTAAAAGTGTAGAATACCCTTTCACTCTAATTAATGTAATAGTTGTAAAGTAGATAGATGTATAGTAAATTAGGGGTAAAAAATATATATATAATAAATGCTTCATTGCAATGCAAAAAAACAAACGCTAAATCCAGATTGGTATTACAAATGAACATATTATGGACAAATGCAAAAGTTTTAATGACTTATATTTTGGGACGGAGGTAGTATCACATAAGATCTTCCCAAATGGTGGTGTAAGTAAAAATTTCATCTCAAAATACAATCTCCACACAAGTAGTTCCCCTCCATTTGAGATGTAGTGATGGTTCAGTTGATTAGAACCACACAGTTTATATGATTAAAATCAACTGAACCATCATTTCACTCCAAATGAAGTCACCGGGCAAAAATCTCCCATAGAAATGGCCTATTGAATGAATGAGAGATGATATTTAATGCTAAGAGAACGGTAACTTTGTCATTTAACCTCAATCAAAATTTTTTTTTTAAATTTATGTAAGAACACTAGTGTACCTTCAAACTAGTTTTTGAAAAAAAAAAAAAAAAAAAAAAAAAAAACTGGAGGGAGAATAATAATGAATCAGTTAACTAGTAAATGGTGAAAAAGTGCACACCGCCGTAGGGGTGGGCTTAGACTAGGATTATGATTTTCGTGGGAGGTGTCCTCGTTAAACAAGAAGATGAAGAAGAAGACATGGATTTTAATGGGGTGATTTCTTTCCTAGCTCTTTATTCTTTACTTTCATATATTTTTGTGAGTTTTAGTTAAATACCTACCTGGATTTCTCATCTACTTTGGCATTAGAAATGCCGATTTGATTTGAGGGGAATGAAGATGAACAGGGGATTCCAACTCCTCATACATGAACACTCATCTGACAACATATTGCTACTATATGTCATGTTTTTTCACACATACACGACGGTCGTCCGACGATGTGGTCTAATAGACTCGAGTTTTAGCAAAGAGTCATAAATGTTAGAAAAGACACCAATATAACGTCGATGAAGATCAAAAAGTACAGTATCAATACAGGACGATTGTGTTACTTCAGTTCGGATATTCACAAACATATGAACCCACTATACATCGATTGATCGTTAAACAAACCTTCAACTATAAGAAGAAGAAGATGATGATGATATTGCTTATAATATAGTTATAATAGTAATAATAAATAACATCAAGCAGTTTGTTAGTAGGAAATTACATACACAATGAAACCACCCAACACTATAAATTGGCAGCAGAGGCACAATAAAAAGCTTCAGCAATTTGAATGTGAAAGCTCAGAAGCAGCATTCTTCCAATATACAGCAGCAGCATAGTGCAGCAAAACTGCATTTACCACCAACATATATCATAAGTCCATCAGACTCTAACACAAAGCCGATACACGATCAAGAATAATAGATATACACACAACCTTTACAGAAAAAGCTACATAAAACTCACAAGGAATCATCTACCAGTCAATTTTTATTGGTCTTTTTTTAATCAAAAAAAAATCATGACTTTCTTTAAAATAATTAAATCGGATAATCGATTGCATAGCAATCTATGTTATATACTGTGCAAGGAACAAACTCAAGCGCAGAGAAGGAATAAAGGTTCAAGCATATTAGTAGTTTCCATGAATTCTACGAAAGTAGCACATTATAAGGCTAAGTGTGTATGCATTACAGAGCTTTCATTTCTCTCTGTTATTGCAAATCAAACATGCCATAACTACCAAACCCCGACTACATTGACACATACATCTAAATACTCCAGCCGCCTCAATCGATCAAACTGCTATAGTCACGATCTTATTAATCAATAAAAATATGTCATTTCCATGGAAATTCAACCTGAGCATCAATGAAATGATTACTGATCAATCCTCCCCCCACCCCCTAAATGTTCGGACATAGAAAACAAAAGCAACGAAAAATGATTCCATCTAAGAGGAGAGAAAGAAAAAAGAAACGAGAATATTATCTTCCCATATTAACTATACTGTTTTCATGTGCAGTTGCTGAAACTTTTCATTTGATGTTACCACAAATCTTTGGTCAATTTCACAAGTTATATCTTCGTATACAGATAAATAGCTTCTCTCACCAACAAGTATGAGGTTTTATGACATTCATTATGTCACCATCTTCTCTCCATGCTTTTAGTGTAATGATTTGAATTAGTCTATAAGATTCCTAGGCTCTTGTTTCCCAACTGCTAAAGGCTAGGACTTTATTTCTAGGATGTCTCACTTGACTTATCAAGATAAGAGATTCCGTAGTACTTCATGATTATAGGATTGTACAACTGCTGCTTTCAACTAACTATTTTGTGGAACTTCAAACAAGAACAAAAATCCGAGACGATTAAAATCACAAAGGCTCATTGTCAAATAAAATGAAATTAGAAATCCCCTTTTAGCAAGATATAAGTATCTTGTCTAATATAATCACATTTTACATGCCATGATTAGTCAATCCATGTGCTGGATGTTTTGCCTTAGAGTTATGTTTGAAGCCGTGAAAATATATCCATCTCATTCATTGCTTATTCTTGTTCTTAGCTGCAACTGGGATTAAAACAAGCATAGTCTACCTGTAAGCTTAATGAAAATGAGCTTCTATATTTGCAAATATTGAACATGAAATTTTAAATGGTTTAGCATTGGACCATGACAGGACTGATGGCGCAACTAAACGGTTTAACTCTCTTGTTGGCAGAGGCCAAGGTACACTTCCCGGAACAAGGTGGCCGGCTAGTGGAATTTTGTATAACTAGACATATCTGATAATAAGTTTTGAAAAATTAAACGATATGGCAGGGTGAAACTAGCTTAGAGATAAGTAGTTGTCTTCTAAAGCTTTAACTATATATTTTGTGCTTTGCACCACTAATTGGTAGTTCCATTTGAACTTTTGAAGTAATGTGCTTTGCGTTAAGAAGTTTTGAATGATAGAATTGATTTATTCTTTGTTTCAAGTACCAAAAAGAAAGGCTGAAGTAGCTAGGACTTAAAGACTAAAGTCTTGATTATGACCTAACCTGTCACCCACACTTGCCCACCTTCAGCCTAGAAATTACCCCAAGAACTAAGGAATGGTACCTGAGATTTTGAGCACTTCTTTGTTGCTGCAGGATATCAGTTAGAAGGATTAAGTATATATTTAGCCAGCAGGAATCAAAGGGAACTTTATATGATTTTATTTTCTTCCAATGTCATACTAACTACACAATGGACATGCCACCTATTTCACATGAAAATTTAGCTGAAAAGGAATTGACTTAATGCTGCAACAGAAAGAGCAATACAAGTTTCTCAGTTAGCTGTTAGCCTGGTTACATTTGTGTGCTCTAAGAACGTTTATACTTCTAACCAAAGACAATGTGAAATACTAATCACGTCACTGAAGAAGATTATATTTACATTAAATCCAGAAAGAAAGATTAGCAACAATGATGTTTAGGAAGCCTGAACATTTTTTGGTCCTAAACTGAAAACAACTTCGAAGATATATGAGGCCATTGAAGTGGATCACAATTTCACTTGCAAGACACAATACAAAAGAAGATATCCAACAAATCAGATTAAACAAAGGTCAACAATCCAAAAGAAATGTCGGAATCCAACTGTTTTGACAATCTCAAATAAATCCATAAACATTCCGAAACCGATCCCAATTAGCAGAAGAGATAATAATACTACACAAAACGGAAACCCAAACATTTACAGAGGATATAAAACACTTACCATCCACGGAGAAAAGAGAAACAGCCAGAATGGTGATCGTGATGGTGATGGTCGCAATGGATCATCTCGTATTGCGGCTGAGGAGGATAGCCTTGATTGAAATAGCCTTGGTAACTGACAGGACCAGGTTGAGGCGGAGGAGGATACGGATAGCCTTGTGGAGGAGGAGGAGGAGGAGGAGGAGGATAACCGTCGTAAGACGGTGGTGCTGATGGGTAACCCGGCGGAGGAGGATACGGAAATCCACGGCCTGACAATACACATCGTAAAACTAATTAAAGTCAAATGGCAGACAGGGGAAAAGGGGATTGAAATCTAAACCACAATGATCATGAAAAGTAATCACGCAATCGAAATAGAAAAAAAAAAATATCAAAATTAAAGCTTGAACAGAGATGTACCCGGTGGCGGGTAAGGGCCATGGTCTTCCGGGTAATTCATCTTTGCTTCTCTTCGTTCGTTTTTTCTGCTGGGTGATTTGCCAAAAAGCTGCAAACTTTATTCACGACGAAGATGCATTTACTTGTTGTGTTAATTTACATTTGCCACCCTTAATATTCGAAAATATCCAATTTACCCTTTAGCTTTACAAAATAAAAAAAATTCATACACGATTGCCATCATCGTAAGTCGTAACGAGAGATTTAATGATGCTAACGGTCGTAGGAATGTTGCACCAAGTGAAATACATTATAAGTAACCTTTCATTTTTACTCTCTCACATAATACACTTTAATCGTGTGTGAGATATTAGAAATGAATGATTTTATTGTATGTAATTTGATATAACATTCATATAACGGTTGTATTATAAAATTTTCTCATCTTAACATGATTATTCAGTCGGACATGTTTTATCTCAATAAAACATGTTTATTCAATCGGACATGTTTTATATTCATTTCTACGGTTAAATCGTTTTTTTTTTTTTTTTTTTTTTTTTTGGATGTGTAGATAGATTACTTCTACTTGAGAGAACATTCTTTCAAGTACTTGAAAGGATCTTGGTTCCATTTTTGTACTCTCTTTAACATATTAAGGTTGTGTATGGTAAAAAATAATGAAAAATAATGAATACAAAACATAACACTAGATGCAACCATGTTACGGCAGTTATACCATAAATTTTCTCTTTGTTTAAACAAATTTAGTAAATATGTCACAGTCGGTGTTGGTCTTGAACTGACGTAAATACCCTCTAAAAGAAAAGAATTTTGAAAATACGAAAAACAACTCTCCACCGCCAAAAAAAAGCTTTAACCTTTCAGGTGCCTATATGAACATTGAACAACAACCTTCCTTTAACATCTCCCAGACCCACCGTAATCCATCCGTTTGTCCTCCTCCACGTCTCCCAATATGATGAATATAGTCAAAATACGAACTAGACGGGGTGAATGGTTTTCAATCCAAACACTTATATTTAAAACTTTCCCTCAGCAGATATGTAGTGCAAAAGTTCTAATCTTTAAAGAATGAGATTGGAACAAGATCAAGTGGTTCAAATGCGGTTGAGATGATAACGGAACACTTGTGAGATCCTTCTCAACAATGCCACACAACATGCAAGTGTTTGTAGTGCCCTAAACCCAATCGGGTTGGACCGGATCGACCGTGTCAGATCAATTCTACTACGTCTTTATATTTATACATATTATAAATGGTTTTTTGTTATTATATATTTGTCATTTAACGACTCAATAATGATATTATATATATGATAACGTCTCCAGTGTCAAACTGTGATAGAGAAATCATAACAATGATTTTAGTTGATAAGATCTCCACTCACTTTAAATGATTTGATGCTTAAATATCTCCAGTCGTATGTGCTATTAATTGGACATTAATCGTACGGTTAAACTAGCACGTATTAGATGTCTTCTATCTTATGAAGATAGAGATAGATATCGTCTATCGAAGTGTAAAGACACTTGGACTGTACGTGGACATCTATTAGAGAATGCGTACGCTAGACCGACCCACTTACTCTATTAAGTGTCACACTATGTGACGGTTGTATAATTATTCTTAGACCAGAGTCTTCATAACATCATGGTGTGGATTGTCATTCTTTGACACTATTGAGGTTTACCCTAGCCACGGGACGATCGTGCGATAGTGTTTGGGTATGATACTGAAGCAAGCCTAGGATTTATGTTGCTCGTCCGGAAATCGCGATTCCTAATGGTAGGAGTAAATATCCGAAAGGGCCTTCTTATAAGGAATGTCTTATTCTTGAAAGTCTTTGGAAAGTGGAAGTAATGTGTTACTTCGAGCGAATAGGATATCCAGATTATAAGATACGGTCGTTAAGGTTTGACACTCGAGATACGACCGTATGGATATCATAACAGCGATATGATTCTATTTACACGATAACCGTTTCACATGAAATGTTGTAGTCATAGCACTTGGCTCTTTCCGATGATTGGGAGTCATGACGTGTTGCTAGCGTTGATCATGACGTTAGGTTTGAAGGGTATTTTAGTAAATACACTTTATACTTACGGCCAACATATTTGGAAACATATCGGGTCACATACATATGAATAACTAGCATTAATTTATGGTTATATTGATAACCGAATGAGGATTTATTTATGCCTACTATAAACCGTTATAGTGGAAATTAATATTCTAGTATTTATTTATTATGAATAAATAATACAAGATATTAATTATAGTATTATATATTATGTGTTTATATATATACATAATATATGTATATATATTGGATATTAATATATACAAATATATGTTTATTCGTGTGACATGTATAGATGATATATACGTGCACATTTGTATATATATATATATATATATATATATATATATATATATATATATATATATATATATGGTAATATAATAAAGATGTCCTTTTAATATTAGATATTAATATAAATATCTTGAAAAGTATTTAATATAATATATTAAATATATGAAAGATATGAGATTAAGGAAAGTTTTTAATGAGAAAATCAATCAAATATCCGATTGATTTATTAAATCCTTATTTTATTGAAAAAATAATTTCTTGATCCCCACTCCATTCCAAGGTGATTGGGGCGCCCCTCTGCTCTATAAAATGGGAGAGATGCCAACCCTTTTGTATCACAATATTCTTGTAATATTCTAATGAAAGGAAGAGAGAGAAGTTCATGAGAGGTTCTGATAGAGTTTTGTGGGAAGAAGAAAATGCGACCTAACAGTCGACTTTTTCCAATAGCAGTCCTTCGATGATTCCGACGGTTGTTCGTGTGGATTACCGTTAGAGGCCGGACATTTGGACGGCTCGGTTCTTGGACCATCAACCGTAGATAATGCGTCGATCTATTTTAGATGAGATCTGGAATGTATTTTATCTACTTTTCTTACTGTTATTGTTTAAACAAAGTCGATTTTGGTTTAAAGGAAATCAAAATTTTAAATTCCGTTGTGTTTCCGCTTTGATTTCCTAACAGCAAGAACCATCTTTCATCGACCTCTTCCTAAAATAGGAGTCCATCGACAAATAGTCATGCAAGCACTTCCAAAGGAAATGATGCAATCTGGATCTGACTGATACTTTTCAGCAACATACCCAAACAGGATCCTATGTGAAGTAGACGAGGATAGATGATCAACACATATCTCCCTATGAAACAAACTTGTCGCTAGCCTATAGCCTAAGTTGACCGAGTAATTCCCGCGCCTCTTATAATGCTAGATGATATCATCATGATGACTACCCGAAGGAATAAGGAAACTCAAGATTGCCTGTTTCTCATAGGGAAGAAAGACTTTCTCACAACATCCAACTTTCATTGACGCATTCCAGCTTCTATCAAATAAGCAACATTCGTATTAGGCGGTGATGATGAGGAACTTACCCGAAAGCTTGGATGAGTATGCACCCAAGCATCCTCATAAATTCGAATATGAGCACCATTGTCTATATGCCAGTGCAAACCCTTAGTGATAAGATCTCTGACATCCATGAGACTTCGCCAAAAAAAAGAGGGTCAAGGTCACCAGGCCGCATCAATGATATATATTTTTAATTGTGATAAATGCCCAACTTAATGTACATATATTAAACAAACAAAAAACCCGAAAAGTTGGAGTTTTCAGGGACTTAGGTCATGGCCTTGTTGGCTAGACCAATGAACATGTATGATCATAAGTTGCGGGAGGTACGACTTCATCACCCTCTTAAAGACTGATTGGGTAGATGGGTGTATTTGGACAACCCATTATTATATTTATTTACCTCACCAATAGTACAACTTTATTCATTTGAATAATGTAACATTTTCTCTTACCGTTTCTCTTTTGACACATCACATCCATATAAAAAACGATACAATATAAACACAATTTCAACCAAAATCAACTTTTTAAATAAATATTTATTCAATAAAACAATATCCAAACGGACGAATCAGCCTTTGGAAAACAAAACAAGGTGTTAAAAAGTTAAGACCGTGCTTAGTTACCTTAGCATGATATTGATAAATTTTTCCCAATTTGTGGTGGTTGATGAGGGTCGAACTAGCCCTCGCCGCGTGTCATCTTCTCATTGACTAAACATTGAATGAATACAAGAAAATATAACATTAAGGGCCAGGAGCCTCACTTCATGCCCAATGGCAGACCTAAACCTCATAACGGAAGATTGGTCTCGCTCGCTCCCAAGACCACCGCAGGTCGGTTAGGTCGCAACGGAGTTGGGTCAGTGCAGTTCGGGCTGAGACGGCATAGGGGGCTCGACGCAGGTCAGCCAGAGTCTCCCTTATTCGGTATTAGCACAGTGCGCATATTACAAGATAATTATGGGAAGATCATAAGGATCATTTACCCATTAGGAATCTGATCCTATCATTTAAACTACTAGGATTATCTCCTAAATTAAAGGGATTGAACGTACAGAATCCGTAATACTTACGACACAAAAAAAGTGGACGAGAGGTCCTCCATATTAACAATCCCAAGTAACTACGTGAGACTTGATTCCACAACAATTACATGATACGTAAGCAACTTGAAATATCACTTATTCCAGGCTCAGTCTAAAACTTAATAAAAATCTCCTTCGTTTTTAGGGTTGTGGTCTTGAATTATTGTCACTAGGGTTTATATTGGCCCGTATTTACATCCAAACGAGATCCAACATCGTCAGTGGTGTTCATGATACTAATCTTTATGCTTTAACGAATTGCTTTTGGACTCAAGCTATTCGGTGTTTGTTTATGTGTGTTGACACTTTGGTTTTTGTTAACTGTGCTAGAGTTCAAAATTGACTGTATTTTAACTTTTATCAAAACTTCTTTGGCATCCTAAAAAACCCTTCTTTGGCTAAGAGAGATTTTGGGAGTAAGTATATTTTCCGGAAAAAAAAAAGGTTTCTTGTATTTGGTACGAAAAAAACCAATAATTGTCAATATTCTTGTATTTGTCAATATTTAGACAAATTTAATGGTGGTCAATAACCACAAAACTCAAATTTCACCTTACTTGATGATAAGGTGTAGGGCCGACTCACCTATTATGCGTGCCAGAGAACCGGTGAAGGCCCACTAATAAGGCGGGGCCCTAATGACATGTTTTAATAAAAAAATTATATGGTCCACTCCCAGCTATGCAACCCAATATAATTTATTTAAAGAAATAATTTATTTTATCATAACATAGATTAAATGGTGATGCGTGATAAAAAAATCCAGAAGCCCAATAGCCCTAAAAGCTAAAATAATTTCAGACAACCCGATTATAATATAATGTGTACTAACCGGAAACCCGTGCCTTACACGGAAAGTAGGATCGTAGATAATTAGTGGCATATGTGGTTTGGCCATTTTTTTTGAAAAAAAAAAAAATTCAATCTTAATGCGAAACTAAACGTGATTTTATTTAAGAAGAAGAGACGTAATAGTATAACAATTTTATAAAAACGACATTAAACCAAAAAAGTAAGCACAATTTCATTTTTAACTATGGGATGTTAGCAAAAACAAAACACGGTGCCTATATTAATCTAGCCATATCTACTAAATCGTTGATCACCGAAAGAATTAAAAGTGTTTAGAAAAAATTCATTAATAGAATCATAACCATAGCATTGAAAAATGTAAAAGAGTAAGGTGATAGATCCAGATGAGAATTACTTTGACACATTTTTTTAATCTCAATGAAGCAAACTCATTATGAACTATTTTGACAGATAGAAAGGCAAAGTAATCGGCTGAATTTGGTAAAATAAAGATGCATACAGTATATTGTATTCATCATTTAAAGTTCTATGTTTTAGTAGAGATACAACGATAATTAATTATACTGTCACAAAGCAATGACATAAAATCTTCATCTTCCAAGATGTTGAATAATTTGATACAGACTTATGTATTCCCCGCACAGTAGTAACATGGCCACAAAAGCTATCGTTCCTACACTTCTAAAGGCCAAATCTTCAACAAAATGGTAAATAAAACTATGATTTCTTTATACCATTTCTTTTCAATAAAACTATCATATTCCCCTTGCACAACTAATGTTTGCATGAGATTATATGAAAACCTGGAACAAAAAGAAAAATAGCCCACATAAGATCACCCCTAAATCAAACTGCATAGGCAAGAAATCGATGATTTTTCATTGCCAAGCTGGAGAACTAACATATATAAGATGAGACGATGACGAATAAATGTGCACCCTCTTTGAAACCTAGCACTCATTTCATAAGTAGCAAACATGATCCACGATATGAGCCAGAAATGAGAGATGTCATTGTTTTTTTAAGTAACAAATAATCAGTTTTACTAATCTAAAAGTCTAGAAAAATAATACAGCCGATAAAAAAATCTCCCAATTAGTTCAATAAGACAAAACCATATAGCTCCAAAAAATGGTTTAAAAAAAAGGTCCAGACCACCTAGAAATTACGAACACATTTCTACAACAAACAATACCAATCAACATGTGATAAGAGAATGTTACTCCATGATAAATAAAAAAAAAAACTCGATAACACTACCCACATAATTAGATAAAATAAACATGTTTTCATTTCAGGTAAGAAATATATTTAACGTTTATGTCTGATTTCTTTTTTCCATAAATCACTGAAGCTCCTCATATCATCTATATCACATAATAATGGCATCAAGAAATCACGGCAATGATTTCAAAGAAGGAAATCGTGAAATACAATAACTGACAATGGTTTCAAAGAAGAAAATGTCAAAATATAATAGCAACTATAACTTTCAGGGTGTTGCGGGTTCTTCTCCTCCAACCTCCAGTACTCTTCAAATCATGTGTAATACTGCCCACGAATATTTTTAATCGTTTTCTTGACTCTTCAGGCTAATTTTTACCCAGGCCAAAAATACACACTCTTCGGTTTAGAGTAATTAGCCATACAAAATTATTCCACACTGCGGCAAAAAGTCACCACATTGATGCGTAGCTAAAAAAATTTCAACAAATTTCCCAAAAGTCAATAGAGGAAAAGATAACTGTTTCTACACAAAGTAAAAAAAATTATTTTTGAAGAAATCTACCCCTCCCTCCCCACTCCTTGGAAAAATATATTTTTCATATTTACTTCTTAACTACTACGCCAAACGCACAACGCCAAGGGCCTTTCATCCTTGTGGAAAAAATAAAGCAAATAATGACCCAAAGAGAATTAATTACAATTGACGTTGAAAAGAAAACCAAGGTCATGATGAATAAAAACAAACTTGATGAATCTAAAACACAGAATAAATACCCAAGAATACCGTGGAAAATAATGCGCACAAAACCACCTAAAAGCAAGTTGAAATAGAAACTTTACTATTTCACATTAAAAGAAAAGATTTAGAAAAAAACAAAGAAAAACAAAAGGCAATATTTTAGACTTATTGCCAGCAAATCAATAGGTGTTCCCTTTGGATGCTTTTTGAACGTAAAACATGCAGAAATCTCATCTTAATAAGTATTTTCGGATTCCCAAGCGGTACATCCGCTCCCCTCAGCTTCCAGTAACACAACTCAATGACAATCGTTAAAGATATGAATCTATATGGAACAATGGTAACCACTCAAAATATGTGTAGGTTTCCGAAGTGAAAGACTATCTTTTAAAATATAATAAAGAGAAATTTCAAATGAACAAATAGTAATTGGACAGAGGAGAAAAACTATCCAATGAAAGAAGAAATAAGAGTTAAATATGTGGACATACGTACATAGTCTTTTTCTAATCGACGTCATGCATTGTTACCTCAAATGATCTGATTGATGCGAACCAACTCTAAAATAAAACTACAACTACTATGTCGACAAATAGCTGTATTGAAGGAGTAATGCTAATCTCGCTTCCCCCAGTATATCTAGAAAGAAATACGGCAACATTCACAAATTAGTAAAAGAAATTCACAAAGCAAATTGAGCACTAAGGCCATCACAATTATAGTATATTTTCCCAGTAAAAATGTCCCTTATCTTGAATTATTGATTATTACTTATCATAGCAGTTCACGTGTTAACGTCAAATTGATCACCAACAATCAATTCAGATAAACAAAATAATAACTTCTGAAGTTACTTCAAACATTTTCAAGGTTTATAAAGCACATGAACGAAAGAATTTAAGCAGAAAACAAACTCACCTTGCATAGTCAGACTCTCTCAGATGCGTTGTTTATCGATGGTTGAAGCAATGGGTCAGCGCATCTAGACATGTTCAAGCAAAATAGAATATTTACAAAACATTAAATTATTTAATATTAACATAAAAAAAACTACTCCAAACTAAATCTTTACAGTTCCACCAGCTTTGTTCTACGCATCAACACGAAAAAAAAAAGCATTCCTAACTAAATCTATGTATCCAAATATCAGAAGCACTTAGTCTATCCTCTGCATGAAACGACTTTAAAAATCAATTGTACTCTTCAGGGTTCGTTCACTACCCACCAAATTTCCTTCAAAACCCACCAAATTTTCTAAAAATTTATTCAGATCAATCTCTTGATACCGATCTTATCACTATTCCACAACTTTTAGAAACAACCCTCTTTACTCCATCACAACTTTTAGAAACAGCTCTCTTTACTTCATCAACTTGATTACCTTTAAGAAAAAAAAAGACGAAAATTCAAAATATATACCTTTGGCTAAAAATAGTTTGTTTTGTATACCCATATTTTTAATTCTTACAAGCATAACCCCGTTAAAATACTCGGTAGGACGGGCAATTTGACATTCAGACCGGGATATATTGTCATGAGGACGGGTTATTTTTCATTGAGACGGGACTAAATAACACGTCTTGTGCAACTTTTTTCACTCGGTCGGGCTAAAAATTCTATGTTTTTTTTTAATTTTTTCTGCAAATTGTCCGACGTTTTTTGTTTTTATTCTGGGGCCAAAATATATTTTTATTAATTACATCGTTGTGATTCGAAAAAGAAATCGTCGATCAAAACACTTCCTTCGTACTGATTGTGTTTCTCCCTCCTCTCTTCCTCCCTCCCTCTTCTTCCTCAATATATGGAAAATTACAGACCCAAATTTCTTCCTCAATATATGACAATTTACAGACCCAAATTTCTTCATGAATTTCTCCACCAGTTGATTCTTCTTTCTGGAATATTCGAACTAAATTACATCAAACTAACTAATGCTTGATAGATTGGAGAACCAAATGCAGAAGGTCCAAGTCTAAACTTTAGATTTGCTGAAGAAAAACGGATTGTAGATGATGAATAAGACGGGTTTGGGTCTGTAAATTGACATAAATTGAGGAAGAAGAGGGAGGGATGAAGAGAAGAGAAGACGGGTTTGGGTCTGTAATGTATATTGTGGAATTCATTTCCCACCATGTTTTTAGGTCGCCGGTGGTTTGATGGGGGAAGGAGGAAGGAGAAAAAAAAGAAGAGGAAATGGTTTCGTAAAATGTTGTTGACTTCTTTTATTTCTCCGACAATTTGCAAAAATAATATATATATACGCGGAATTCTTAGCCTGGCCGAGTGGGAATTTTTTTGTAGGACGTGTTATTTTAGCCCGGCCTCAATGAAAAATAACCCGGCCTTATGACAATATATTCCGGTCTGAATGTCAAATTGCCCATCCTACCGAGTATTCTGACGGGGTTATGCTTATAAGAATTAAAAATAGGGATATACAAAACAAACAATTTGTACCCAAAGGTACATATTTTCAATTCCCCCAAAAAAAAACTACTCCTTCATATTTATTCCGAACTACCAAATAATGATCTTTCCAAACAAACAAATAATGATGTTTTATCAGCATGTGTACGCCCAAAAAAAAACATAAAAGACCAATGAATTGAATTCCTGATGCAGACTTCATATACAGTGGTTCATTGTAACTGGTTATTGGGAAATCATGTAAATATAGTCTCTTGTAGAGTATCATCATCACATGATTTCAACCTGTAAAAAGATCCAACAAATAACAATGGAAAAAAGAAAATACCAAAAAATGAACACAATATAATTATCAGTCAAATAAAACTAAATAAAAATCGAGAAAAATTGAATAAAATAACATCTTTAAATGATTCAAATCTAAAAAAATGTCCAAAAGCAAATAATAGGTTTCACAATTTGGTGCTTACATTGTAGAAGCAGGTGAGTGATCACTCGCCTGCGAATTGCTGCATAGGTTTGCAAAGTTCACCATGATCAACATAGATCATATAATCACCGATGAAAATTAGGATACAAAATGTTTCAGCCCGAAGAACCACACCATATAAAATTTGACAATGAAACCAACGATACTATTCAAAATTTACAGCGATGTAATGATTCGATCATCCCGATCAATACATTACCATGATAGTATTTGTAAAATCAATCCGATCTCATAACTCTGTCGTTAGGTAAATATAGTCTTATGTAGAGTATCATCATCTCATGATTTCAACCTGTCAAAAGATCAAACAAAAAACAATGGAAAAAAGAAAATACCAAAAAATGAACACAATATAATCAGTGAAATCAAATTTTAAAAAAAAATTGAATAAAATCATATCTTTAAATGATTCATTTCTAAAAAAAAGTTCCAATAGCAAATAAAATGTTTCACAATTTGATGCTTACATTGAGAAGCAGGTGAGTGATCACTCGCCTAATGAAACCCACGACACTATTCAAATTTACAGCGATGTAATGAATCGATCATCCCATCAACACATTACCATTATAGTATTTGTAAAATCATTTGTAAAATCAGTCCGATCTCATAACTCTGTCGTCGTCATCGTCGCCGGTGTAGACTTGCTCAACAGAAAAATGTAGTGAAGAAATCGACACCTTCTTCGCAAGAGCATAACGGTAGAGGAGCAGAAAGCCACGGTGACGGCAATCATGGGAGGCGTAGAGCTAGGATTAAAAACGTTACATTACACACAGGTTTGATTTAGAACTATGGTTCTAAAATTTGTCTTAAGCTGTTATCACCCGTGTATAATTAAAATAAACAATTCGAATAAAATCATCAATTTTATTGATCCAATGAAAAGATTACACAAAAAAATGGAAAGAAATGGTAAAGGATATGCAACGATCTGAGCCGAGACGAACTCTTTCCTTAAGACAAATTTGCCCCGGTATGTACCCCGGTTTGCAGCAATTGTCTCCTAGGAATTCTCAGATTACCTTCAGAATAGTGGTACTACAGATTCTGAACACCGGCGAACTCGAACAGTGCTTCAGTTTTCTCTTCACTTGATGCAAGAACAGAAAAATGCAGAAGGAATGATATGTATGTATGCTGGTGTTGTGATTCAGTGTATTTCCACTCTTGCAAAGGGACGTTTATATAGGCTGCCGATCAAGCCTGAATTGATGGCTGATTAATGAATTTAATTGAAGATGAGGTTGCTTCATCTTCATCAGTTTAGCAATTGGAGAGCCAGCCTTGAAGAGGCTTCTAGAATGCTGTTTCAACTTCATCATGCTTAATGCTTGAAGAACTGAGCTCGTAGCCCATCAGCTGAATGAATCGAATCGAGCTGATACTCATATCAGAGCCCATCAGAATGTGTATTGGGCCAATTAAACTTTGTATAAAAATTTAATATTGTCCTGGGCCTAGGGCCCCCAGGCCCAAGAAGCCCAAGCCCAAGCCCAAGCCCAAGGTCAACGGTCAACGGTCAACGGGCACAGGCACGGGCGGCGCGCGCGCTCGTGTGGCCATTTTAGCAGAACGTCTGACCGCTAAAACCAACCCGATATCTCTCATTCTTCTAGGAGCTTATACCACATACAACATCCTTCCCACATAAATACTAGGAACTGTTTCTCCCAATTCCCAATGTGGTTTACAAGTTGAAACTTTTCAACTTCCACTTCCAACATTAGCTTTTTCAACCATCCGACTTTAAGCGTTAATTTCTCATTCACTCGTTATCCGAATTGAATGATTCCAAATCCTGAAGTCATCTACAACTCACATAGTTTTCAGAATTAACAAAACATTATATATATTCTATACAAGAATATATCCGAATTACGCTTACAAAGTCACTGAATAAAATGATTATAAAATCATTTTTAATTCAATTCCTCATTTCTCCAACAATTTCCCACATGAATGGAAATTAATGCAAATGCAGACTCTGAAGAGATTCTGACAGAAAAATATTGCATCAGGAGAGGTAGCTTCTGGCTTTGAACCTGCCTTAGTGAAATACTATCGGATTTACTCGGCTAATCAGTGAACTTTAGTCTTGAACTGTTCAGCCTTTAGTGTAAAACCAGACAATAGTACTCACACAATATTTCCCTTAGCACTGTACTTGGTTCTCATGACTGGATTCGTTTTGGCCCTGAATCACACCTGGTTTCAGAAAGTGCGTTAGAGAATTGTAGCCTCTGAATTCTCATTTTGAAGCGGCCCCACTTCGCACTTACATAGGTGACCTCCTATCAAGAGTATTCTGCCATACCCACTTGAATTTAATCAAGGTATAGGAATCATTAAAAGTTTTCACTTAACCTCAACACTTCTGGCAGACAACACTTTTATTCACAGAATGTGTAAGTGTTCATCGACAGCTTCATAACTTAGTTGTCCCTTTGAACCAAGATCTTGGGATCTCCAGTCAACATGGTAGGGTTACCATTACAAAGCTTATCTTTCAATAGGCTTAAGTCCCATTCCAAGTGTCAAAATTGACATTTGATCTCTAGGTAAACCTTTTGTAAGCGGATCCGCAAGATTTTCCTTCGATTTTATATACTCGATGGAAATCACACCGGTAGAGATCAATTGTTTAACGGTGTTATGTCGTCGACGTATGTGTCTAGACTTACCATTATACATACTATTTCGTGCTCGGTGTATAGCCGATTGACTATCACTATGGATGCTGATAGGAGCAATCGGCTTAGTCCAACATGGAATGTCCTCTAGGAAGTTTCGAAGCCACTCTGCTTCTTCACCTGCTTTATCCAATGCAATAAACTCAGCTTCCATTGTGGAACGAGATATGCATGTCTGCTTTGTGGACTTCCATGACACCGCAGCACCACCGATCATGCATATATATCCAGTTGTGGATTTTGATTCTTTTGTATCAGAAATCCAATTCGCATCACAGTTAGGCAATGTGATCACTTTTGTATTCGGAATAACATTAAAAAAAAAAAAAAAAAAACTACAACTAAGATTAGATACGCCCTCTAAGAATAAGACAAATTTTATAATACAATTGATGTATGGATGTTGTACTAAGTGACATATAATACAACTTTTTAATTCTAACACCTTCACATACGGAAAAAATGTATTATATAAAAAAAAAAGTGAAAATAAAATACTCTAAAGTATGTCATTTGTTATAATCTTTTTACGATCCTTAAAAAAAAAAAAGGAAAAAAAAACAAACATAAAATCTCTCAAATAAAATAAGACAGTTGTCTCGACATAAGTTGTTTTATGGATTTTTTTATTTATTTAGTGTGGCTTAGTTTAAAAATAGCAAGTAGGTGTTTGGACCATGTTTTTTTAATTGAAGTTATAAAATAAAAAATCTTTCTTGTTCAACCCGGTTGTATGACAAAGTTGTCAAATGGTTAAACAAATATTATGCATGGTTCGCCTTCTTGAGAGTACTCATGTCTATCAATTCATTAGAAATAATAACATGTTTATAAAAAGACATAGAATGTAGAACAACTGCGGAGGACGTTAAAACGCTTATGCGTAGTTTTATTTTTTTGTACTATTTTACCTGTTGAAAGGGAAAACAATAAACTGACGCATGAGCTTGTTGTGTTCTCTTTCAAGTCTGATTATGGAGTTTTTTTGGAAAGAATATATGCCGATTTGACTTTATATACTAGTTAAAATCAATGAAAACTTTCGTTTCTTATGGGAAAAAAAATCCAAAAGAGATACAAATACGTCTACATACCAACTACTACAAGGCAATTCTGATGCATGCATGATTCTATTATAACATGTTGTCGGATGACTTGCACGCGTATAAGAGAACAAGATAGTAATTCGACGACACTTTCTAATAAGTGATCCGAGCATAAACAAAATTTACGATTGTTCTGGACCAAATCTTAGTAAGTGTGTCAAACTTATAGGATTTAAAAGTTTTGTGGTAAACCCCTGTGTTTAGCCAATTATGTTTTTTCAAATTGATAACATGGTAATCCAATTACTTGATCCAAAACCATCATAAAACTACTGGGCAGCATAATAATTTTTATGCTTTACGGTTGCTCTTAGGGTCCGCTATCCCTTTCCACTTTTTTGTAATCTTCACCATTTGTTTTTTGTCTTATAGTACCAAACTTTTTCAAAGTTGTACCCAGCCTCTTAAAGAAGTGTTTCGAGATTTCAAAAATGAATTGTAATAATTATAAAGAAAAAAAAAATCAGAGATGAAAGAATATGTATAATTCTCACCTAAGCTATATTTTGGCGTCATGAAAGAGTTGCTGGGGCAGTTGAATATTTTGGATGAACTTCTCCTGAGAAAAGTGTACCATATTTATTTTTAATATAATTGTTAATTCAGTCCTTGTTATAGTAAATGTTTCTATTTAAGTATAATAGTCAAGCCTCCCTCTAAAAGGAAAAACTCAAAAACTATGAACTTTTCCTTTTGAAGCAAAACCAACATCATTTTATTTTTACAAAAAGGACAAACAATAACTACTTTACGTGAAATATTCTCGTTTGGTTTAAAATAGTTAACGTAAATTATTAAACATATTATTTATCGACTTTACATCAAATATTTTTCAACTAGATATACTCTGTCTCATCCGGGAAAAAAGATGCAATAAATTGTAATGAAATAATAAATCATCAATATTATCATCGACTAGTACCACCATCACATGTAGTACATACTTGAGCAAGACCTGAGACGACCACCACACACACTCATAACGACCGCCGTCGCCCCGCGGAAGATGACCACTAAACACACACTCAACAACTTGTCACCGCTATAATTTCTACCATCCCTTCTACCACCTCCTAGCATCTTCATGTGCCACCACTTGCTATCACCATTTGCCCAAAATTATGCCATGCACCACCCATCCCACTATCATCTGCACCACCATCATGCCATCACTCATGTAATATCATGCATTAAATTTATTTGTATTTCAAATGCACTAATAGCATCCACTACGGTTGTAAGGGATTGTTAGGAAATCTACGCGGAAACGCAACGGAATTCAAAAATTTATTTCCTATCGACCCAAGATCGACTGCGTTTAAGCAATAAACAAATAAGCTAGTAGACGGTGGTTACCTTGGTTGATCTAAAATATCGACGCTTTGACCGTCTAAGGAGAGTAGTTTGGCATAGAGCCGCCCAAGTGTTCGGCCTCTACCGCTAGTCCACACGAACAGCCCGCCGGAATCCCATCATGGATTGCTATTCGAAAATTCCGGTTGCTAGACCGGCCTTTTTCCCTCTCTTCAACTCTCTATATGATGCTCTCTATTTTACACAAGAACTATTATTTCTTGGAATTGTGATGTACAAAAGAGCTTGACACCCACACTATATTTATAGTGTATGTGGTGCCATATCTAGGTGTGGAGGAGAAGAAAACATTTTCCCAATAAAATAAGGAAAATATATTTAATTGATTTATCTCATTTAATTTAATATCTTATATTAAATATTCCAAGATATTGTCAATATCTTATATTGACTATATTCATCTTATTACCATAAATCAATTTACGCATGTGTGCAAATCTATAGTCATTAATATCTAATATTAATATATGAGTCTTATTAATTAAATTGCACAATCCAAGTGTATCTTATACACTTCAATGTGGCGCCCCATATAGCCAAATATTGGCTTCCAGAATATTCTTTAATTAATATAATACTATGATTAATTAATTTGCAAAATACATGTATATCATATACACACATAAATTCGACATACACATATCTAGTATATGTATATTTAATTAATCAACATAATTAATATCTTGTATTTAATTTATTCATAATAAATACCACCATACTAATTTACCATTATAACCTTTATAGTCTCGAGATAAAACTTTCCTTATTTGGTTATCATCTATAACCACATTTTAATCCGGCTAGATGTTTATATATGTGTGACCTGATCGGCTTCCGAATATGTTGGCCGTAGGCACAAAGTGCAATTTACGAAAATGCCCTTCATGCCTAACGATCACGGGATAGCGTCTAGCAACACACTGTGACCCTCAATCATCGGAAGAGTCAAATGCAATGACTACTACCTTTCATGTGAAACAGTTACCCTGTAACTTACAATCCTATCGCTGTAATAATATTCATACGGTCGTACGTCGAGTGTCAAATATTAACGACCGTATCTTATAATCTGGATATCATGCCCTCTCGAAGTAACTCATTTACTCCCACTTTGCAAAGATTCACGAGAGCTAGACATTCCTTATAAGAAGGCCATTTCGGATATTCGATCCCAATCATAGAATACGCGATTCCCGGACGACCAAACATGTATATTGTGCATGCTTCAGTATCATACTCAATCATTACCGCATGATCGCCCCGTGGCTAGGGGAAACCTCAATAGTGTCAAAGCATGACAATCCACACTGTGATGCCATGAAAACTCTGGTCTAAAGGATAATTACACAACCGCCACATAGTGTGACACTTAACCGTGTAAGTGGGTCAGTCTAACGTACGCATTATGTAATACACGTCCACGTACAGTCCAAGTGTCTCTACACTTCGATAGACGAGATCTATCCCTGCCCTTAAGGACAGAAGACATCTAATACGTACTAGTATGTTCATACTATCAATGCCCTGTTTAATAGTACATCAGCCTAGAGACATTTAAGGATCAAACTTATTAAAGTGATTTGAGATATCATCAACCATAATCGCCTATCATGGTTTCTCTATCACAGTTTAATACCAAGGACGTTATCATATAACAATTCATAATTGGTTCTTAAAAGAAATATATATATATATATATATATATATATATATATATATATATATATATATATATATATATATATATATATATATATGACAACAGAAAATCCATTTTATATATGTATAAACATAAAGAAATAGTAGAATGATCCGACCCGGTCGGATCCGGTCCAACCCGATTGGGTTTAGGACACTATTTCAACAGGGATTGCAAGTGAAGAACCAGAAACACATACCAATTAACGTAAAAAAAACACAAACTGAACAGAAACAAGAAGTGCACAGTGATTTAACGTGGTTTTCTGCGTTGTGACGACTACTCTACGGACATAACAGAGATATTTTATTATGCACAAAATTACATAAAGATATTGTCTAGGTTACAATAAATGTGGATATTTATAGCCTCGGTAAGTAAACCCTAGCCGTCATAATGTCACACATGTATTTCCCAAAATTACCCCATTCCTCAGCTCAACATGAAACCACCAGATGTAACCAGACTCAAATGCAAAGCTAATTCATATGTATTCATTAGACTTGCCTGAACACAGATCTCAGCTGAACACCACTTCAACTGATCTCTCAGGCTTGAACACTTTAGCTCAGCTGACCGTCAGAACTTCCACAGACTTCAACTTTGCCAGATTCATATGTAGGGATCAAGTCACATGGACTAACAAATCTCCATCTTGACTTAACACTCGTTGAAACAGATTGCATAATCATATGTAATGTACCAAATACATTCTTCAATACCATATGTACAGTGCTAGACTTCTCATTCGTCAGACTTGTCTTCTCAGTAAAAAATTAACAGCTTTGGATGTTAAGCAAATCAAGACACAACTGAAACCTGCCATTCTGAACAAACTTGGTGAGCATATCACAAGGATTATCATGAGTGCGGATCTTCCTCACCGGGATTCACTCCTCATTTCTCAGAAAATGATAACTCACATCAATATTCTTGGTTCTTTAAAGATGAACCTGATCCTTAGCTAAACATATTGTACTCACACTGTCACAATATATCTTAACTTGATCCTGATGCAGACCCAAATCACTGACCAGTCATTTCAATCAGATCCCTCTTTGGCTGCCTGTGTAAGTGTCATGATATCTGCCTCAGTGGAAGATAATGCCACTGTCGCATGTAAAGTTGCCTTCTAACGTACTACAAAGCCTTTTAAAGTGAATACATAACTTGTTATTGACTTCCTACAGTCCACGTCCTCTGCATAATCAGAATCACAGTACATTGTGACCAAACGCTGAGTATCACCTTTATAAATGAGACCAACATCTGTTGCACCCCTAAAGTACTTGAAAATCCTTTTCACAGCTTTCCAATGTTCCACTCCACGTTCAGCCATACACCTTACGACAACACTGATTTTCTAGGCCAGACCAGGCCTTGTGCAGACCACTGCATACATCAGACTGCCTACAGTACTAGCATAGGGAGCTTTTGACATGTACTCATTATCCTTAACTGACTATAAAGCATAAATAGATATATGGACATTTGATGTCACTGGAGTATATATTAGCTTGGCAGCTGACATGCCATATTTGGACAATCTCTTCTGAATATAGTCCTTCTGAGATAAGAACAACTTCTTCTGACCCATGTCTCCATAGATCTCCATCCCAATAATTCTCTTTGTTACACCCAAATCTTTCATCTCAAATTCAGCATGGAGAAGGTCTTTCAGATTCTGAACATCATACTTCTTTTCAGTAGCTAAAAACATATCATCCACATACATGACCAGATAGATGAATGACCCATCTTTCAACTTGTTGTGATACACACAGCAATCATATGGACATCTATCATATCCGACCTGGATCATGTAAATGTCAAACTTTTTGTACCACTGTCTTAAATCTTGCTTAAGTCTATACAAGAACTTCCTCATATTGCAAACATACCCTTCTTTTCTAGGAACTTGGAATCCCTCTGGCTGAGTTATGTATATCTCTTTATCTACATCACCGTGTAAAAAATTGTCTTCACATCTAACTTCTTAAGTTCAAGATCTTGACGTGCCACCATGGCAAGTAACATTTTGATGGAAGTGTGTCTGACTACTGGTGAGAATATCTCATTATAGTCCACCCCCTTTTTCTGACTAAACCCTTTTGCAACCAAACGTGACTTATGCTTTGATACAAGTTTGTTGTAACATATTGCAAATGAAGAATCGGAAACATAGACCAATTGACGTAAACAAACACAAACTGAACAGAAACAAGAAGAACACAATGATTTGACATGGTTTCCGGCGTTGTGCCGACTACTCCATGGACAGAAAGTAGATATTTTACTATGCACATAATGCCTCAGTAATTAAACCCTAGCCGCCATAATGTCCCATGCGTATTTCCCAAAAATACCCAAGTTTTGATTCCTCAACTCAGCTTAAAACCACAAGATGTAATCATATTCATATGCAAAGCTAATTCATATGTATCCAACAAACTCAGTTGAACACAGATCTCACCTGAACACCACTTCAGCTGATCTCACAGGCTTGAACAGTTTAGCTTAGCTGACCATTGGAACTTCCCCAGACCTCAGGTGTACCAGATTTAGACATAGAGATAAATTCACATTGACTAACAACTGTTTTTCAATATATTGTTTATTTTATATAATTACATTCATTTCATTACGTCGATCGGAGGTAGATTAGAGACTTTGTTGTTGTGGATAGCGGTGGTTGGTAGTTCGTATCTCATTTTTGGGTTTTTGTGACGGGTATAGCCTTGTCTTTTGATGTCCACTCGTCAGAATTTGGGAGATAAAGTGATTCTTGCGGGCTACTTTCTACCGTGAGCGGCTGCACATGGTTATTGATCGGTGGTTCGGGTGGTGTTTTAGTTTCCTCTCTTCTTGTCCTTTTTTGGCTCCTTTTGATGCTTATCGGCGTTCAGGCCGTGTTGCCGGTATCCTAACATTTATGGTTAATATAGTGGTTGGTGGCGGCTCTTAGGATGAGTTCGATCTATCTTTTCTGGATGTACTTTCTTTAATGTTCTTTGTTTTCTATTTAGTCTATTAGGACTTAGCCATCAGTGATTTTTTCAGAGGACTTCCTCTGTTGTTCCGGCGGTAGTCCGATTTATAATACGATTTCGTTTTTGGTGGAAAAAAATAATAAATAATTATCATTTTAACGAGTTATTATATATGTATTAGTGTTATCAAGTGCTATCGCCGTGTAACAATCAAGGAATTGGAAAATAATATGTGTACTATATAAATGTGTAGTGCACAAACCACTACATGCTTGATATTCATTGATTAAAGTATTTGTGTAGTGCACAAACCACTACATGCATGGTATTTATTGATTAAAGTGATTACTTATTTTTTACGATGGGTCCTAATAAAATATGTTGTGTTAATTATGTTGTGTAAGATGTTGTTAAATGAGTAATGTATGTATCACTACTCGAAGGAATTAGAGGTTTCTTGATAATTTTCCAAATATAAGCCGACATTTGATAAGACGTGAATATTAATTGAAGACGTAAACTTTTATTGAGAAATCGTGGGGCCATTTCGCAATCACATAGCACAGATCTGCCCCTTTCTTTATTATTGCAAAACATGTTATCGAAATCTCAGTGCACTTTGCCTACCTTTTTTACCCAATTAAAACTGATACAATTCAAATAACTTTTTACCTCGAGAAATGATAGGGATACAACGAAATTACACAACGAATTGACACAACAGTTATTCATACCGTTGATTTTTATAACAACTATATTGATTGATCTAGGTCTCATAATAATTAATAATGCAGATCATCGTTGTGGCAATTCGTTGTGTAATTTTATTATGACTCTATCATCTCTCTTTTACTCCTGTGCATAGCCATCATTATTAATGGACAACTTCAAAGTCGTATTTTTGAACTACTTTTTGAATTCATAAGTGAAAGAAAAATGCGGAACGAAAATGGAATAATTGTAGCAGCCATTAATAATAAGAATATAATATTTCGTGGAAGATTTTCGCCTATTACGGACAAGAAATAAAAACACGAGGAGAGGATCAAGGAGTAAAACAAGCACACGCTAATGGAAAGAGATATAAAAGAGCACTTTACCAATATACCCCACTGAGATTCCCTGTAAAAAGATAAATTATATTTTCTTTTTTATCTTTTCATTTTATCCAACGGTGAAAGAGCAGCCGGTTCGGTGGTAGGTTCGAGAATCCGACCTTTTTTTTCTTTCTAAAAAAAGTGGGTCCAGCTGTCGGAGCTAGGTGTCTCCGGCGATCCGGTGGGTGGTGTGAGAGTTGAGTTTGTAAGCAGCGATAATGGTGAGCAGGAAGAGGACTATGAAAGCTAAATAAGAAAAACCAAGTGCCACAGCTTCCATATTGCAGAACTTGTTAACGTAGTCACAGACAGGGGTCCAACCGCTGTGCTTGTCGCCGTATTTCGCCAGATACCCTACCGTTGTACCGGCGGCGCAGCCGGATATGGACAACGTCGTCATCACCTATTATTCGTGTAATCAGTCAAAATATTAGACCAGAATAATAAAAAATAATCATTGATACACTTAATTAATCAGAGGACAGTAATGAATCGATTAATTACCAGATCGTGAAGGAGCAAGTGAAAGGAATTGTGAGAATTGAATTTTGGATTTGAACTGGGAATCGTAAACATACGGAGCAAAAACACCCAAACGAAAAAGCAAAAGGTGCACACAACAACATTTGCTCCAACCTGGAACCTGTAAATAGGAGCGATATATTAATCATTCAAAAATAGTAAACAAAATGTTCGATTTCAAAAAGGAAATTGAAGAATGTTAGATGAAAATTTTACCTCATGGCTGATGAATACTTGTAACGTGCGTCTAGAACCAGACCGAAAAGCGAAACGGACTGGCGTGCAGTGACTGTGATTACGATTGCAGCCATAGTGAAAGCAACCACTAGAGTTCGGAGGACGATTTGAGTAAGAAGGAAACCTCTGTGAGCATCACCGACCTTCCGATCTACACCGCAATCGGAAGTCGGTTTGATCATCTCCATCTCCATCTCCATCTTCTTCTTCGCAGAATAAACAACTTCGTGTGAAATATGCAGAGAAGATGCCACCGGTATGTTTATGATTTAGACTTGAGAATGACCCAAAATGAAAAGCCGATAGTAGTTGATCACTATTTATTTCGGTGACCCGGACCCGGAAAGCTCTGCATTGTACTTCATCGGTCGGCTATATATTTATTTTTGACTTCGTAGTGTGAACATTAATCATACGTTTGTTGAGTATCGATGAAATAAAATTAAGGGGTTATATTGGTCGAAATTTTAGTTGATGATTTTATGCAAGACTAAGACTCAGTTTAATTTGTGTCATTTTTGCGTCTTTTTGTCTCTTATCGACGCAAATCTAATGCGAAGTGCTTCATCGTGTGAGTCATCACCTCAAATTTCATATATCGTCCCCTTATTACTATCGACATTATTTTTTGATTTTTTTTTCTATTTTCGGCACTATATATATAGA
The DNA here is from genome assembly GCA_026214975.1 of Gentiana macrophylla. Lineage (NCBI taxonomy): Eukaryota > Viridiplantae > Streptophyta > Magnoliopsida > Gentianales > Gentianaceae > Gentiana > Gentiana macrophylla. The sequence continues at coordinate 114,821,768 of CM047808.1, forward strand.
TTTTATTTTTGGCTTCACATTAGAAACATCAGCGTCACTGACGTTTTTTTTGGATATTAACTTCAGTGGACTGACGTTATTAAGTCATGACACTTTAATAACGTAAATGTCAATGTCATTGGCTTTGGTTTTAAACAGCAACGTCAGTGCCACTGACGTTATGTTCATTAAAAATAATCGTGATGTCGAAGTAATTTCCTGTGATGCCGAAAGTAATAAAGTGTCAGTAGTAAAACCGAGGTGCCGATAGAAACCTTCTAAAATTAAATCAAATCAATATAATGTAATAAACCATTCAATTCATGCGTTCGGAACATGAAATAAATCAATGAAATATGTAAATTCTATAATAAAAGACACATCAAATGATAATAAGTGATGAGAAATAAGGTGGGTGATAGAGTAAGATAAAGTGAAGTGAGTTGTGGTATGATAGAGTAAGATAGAGTGATTTGAGAAATAAGGTAAGGTTTAAGTGGGTTAGCCTTAACCCACCTGTAACCAAACCCTGCCATACTATATTACCATACCCACCAATCCAATCATACATCACCACACATTATCAAGCCTTACCCATCTTACCATACAATGCCTTACTCATTCATTTCCTATTTACCACCCACTATATTCATCATCCCGCAACACTCTCTCTACCCATTATACTCTACTCTACCCCATCACTCACCTATAGAAACGTACTCTTACATCGCCCACCTCACCTTACCCTTTCTTACCTTACTACAATACCCTATCCACTCTATCATACCCAACTCTACACTACACTCAACTTTATCGTACTCCATTTTACCTCACACTTTCTCACCACCTACCTTACTTTACCACCTACCTAACCCTACCACCCTATTGCTAGGAGTGATAACCGATCGAGACATCGATCTTTGCACAACGGAAGCTTATGCGATTTACGATATGAGACACAATTAATTAATCCTACGAGAAGGTTGAAGATTTACCTTATCGGAGATAGATGATAAAATCGACCAAGGGAGAAGCCACAATCTTCCGAATTGTATCTCCTAGCGATAACTGGTGGACGTCGATCCTCGCCGTAGAATCTCCTCGAATATGCACAAGAAAAACAGTATGTTTTTCTTCTTTAATGACTAAGGCAAGAAACTAATTTTTCTTCCTTTTCTATTTGAGTGTGGCGCATTTTTTGTTGTGTTATTGTGCTAGGAGGAACTCTCTTTATATAGAAAAATAACTAGTCAAGAGAGTTATCATTTTCACACCACAAAAACCTATTCCCATAGAGAAAAGATATTTTTGCTATAAAATAAGAGATAATTCTCAAAAAAATCAATCTCTTTATTTTTCCATTAATTATCCAACAAATAGATAATTAATTAATTACACAAATGAGATAATCTACAAAAATTTCTTCTCCCAATTAATCCCAAAAGTGGCGCCTCACATGTCATTAAAATTTAATAGAAAATGTATTTTCTATTTTACATATTATTTACCAAATAAATAATATTGCATATTCATTAAATAGACCAACTATTTAATTTAATCTCAAGGTTCCATAAAACGAGAAAACACTCGCGTGTTAGGAGCTAACCCGAGGACCATGGACCTATAGCCAGTAGCTACAATAAATCGAATAAAATATTTATCGAATAGAATATTTCTACTCAACTCATTAATTCCGAAATTACGTCACCATAAATCCGAAACTGAACTCTATCGATTATAGATATAACTTATTCTGAAAACGTCGAGTCGAGTCGATAAGTGTCCATTGATATAATCATTACATATAAACTAACCATCCATAGACTATATGTAGTGAAGTAGGATTATTTCCGTAAACCTTCTTCACTACATCTTATCCTTATTTACCATTAACCCACTAGTGATCAATTAGTTCATAACCAATACGAAATCGGCCGAGATCGATCAGTTTCTAGGATCAATAAATAAGGGGATTGTCTTTCTACTTCCCGCAGGAAGGAATAGACTCCATATCTGTGAGACACACACTTCTCACTCATTCCAGAATAGTGTCAACGTGAAAGTGATTCGGACCGCGCCTCTTAGCGATCCTTAACGAGGACATCAAACCCTATCCTGAAACAAGTAGGAGTATGCAATCATTTCAGGATTAAGGTTAATCCATACATGATAATCTTGTGATTTAATGAGATTTTTCAATCACGGAATTATATGAGAAATACGGATTAAATCGGCCCGTCCTATATTACTACATCATATATAAATGCCCCGCTTAGACAACCAATGTCGACGGTCCGGATAGGACGGTCACACCATAAAGTGTTTTGGGCGCATTAATGGTGGTTTAATCAATAGATATCATACTTTGATTAACTTCACCAAGGACTAACATTTCAAGTGTATCACCATAAGCTTAATCCTCATGTGTGACACACACTAAGTTATATGGCTACATATGATACGACTTGGGGTTTTCAATAGTGTATTACTTACAAGCACGAAGCAAGTAATAAGATGAGAATAAATCTGTCATTTATTAATTCTAAAAACAATTACGTAAATTGTCTTTCGGACGCTACTTCCAACACCTACCACACCTCACCTCACCCCACCCATTCTCACCACACACCACCATTGTATCATACTCTACCTCACTCATCCGACCTCACGTTACCTAGCTACATTACCTTCCATTACCTACCACCACCCTACCTCATCACCTCAACATATCTTTCCTTTCTACCCAACATAACCCACACTAGAACATATCACCCCACCCACTCTCACCACACCCCACCATCGTATTTCACTCTACCTACCCTACCTCACTCACCCGACCTCACATTACCTAGCTACCCTATCTTTCATTAACTACCACCACCCTACCTCATCGCATTCTTCCTCTCCACCTATCTTACTGTTCCCTAACTCATCACCCAACCTACCAAACCACTCACCTACCGAACCCTACACCACCATACCTTACCACGCACATTACCTTACTATCATACTTTACCTTACCATACACTATCCACCCTACCCTCCATACAATTTCTCACCACCATCCTACCCTACCCATCTTACCCACCTAACATGACCTCACCTAACCCCACTCAACCTACCATACCCTACCCACCAGCCCGGCCTACCCCACTTCAACATATAATTCCCTACAATACCTAACCATACCCACCTCACATACCTTACCTCACCCACCACCCACCCTATCTTACCTCACCCAACCCCATCCCACACAACCTCACCTCTCTCTTACCCCACCATCCATGTGTTTGTCGATTTTCATTTAATTCCATGAATTTTATGAAGTAATGAAAATGTACATTATTCATTCCGTTGAAATGAAATTTCATTATAACCCATTACTTTATAATCATATCCAAGCATTGGAATGAAATGAATTTTTTTTCAATTCATTCCATTCCCGCAAAACAAACAAGTCATAAATGAATGGAAATACTCTCGATAGGGGATGTGATCCCCCTACAGTGCATTAACGGATTCTATGCGAAATAAAGCTTTCATGGGATTGGTGAGGAGTTAATTTAGGAGCGGGGAAAGAGGAGATTTGGCTAAGGATTTTAGGTAACAAAAAGGGGAGAAGGGTGGCAGCATTTGTGGAGCAGTTCGGGAGGTTGAGTGATATGTTTTTGTTCATGTAGTGTCCAAAAGCAATCGTGTTGAACCGGATCCGACCGGATCGGGTTATTTTGAATACGCTTTAATATATATACACATTACAAATGACATTTCTATGATTATATAATTGTTTGTTTAGCAAACCAATTTAAATATTATACATAATAACGTCATTAGGATTAAACCCTGGTAAAGAAATTATAATAATGACTATGGTTGATGAGAACTCGACTCACATTGAATGGTTTAATTTGTAAATATCTCTAGTCGTATGTATTATTAAATATGTCATTAATAGTACGGTTAGACTAGACGTATTAGATGTCTTTTATCTTGTGAAGATGGTGTTAGATCTTATCTATCAAACTGAAAAGACACTTGGACCTGTACTTGTACATGTATTGTTTAATGCGTACGTTAGATGACTCACTTACTTTTTTGTTTATGGCGGTTGTGTAATTATCCTTAGACCGGTGTTGTCATAGTATCGCAGTGTTGATTGTCACGTTTAGACACTGCTGAGATTTTCCTTAGCCGTGGGGCGTTCACACGGTAGTGGTTGAGTGTGATATTAAAGAATGCATATGATTCTTTTCGTTGTCCAAAATTTGTGTTTCCATATTGTAGGAAATGAATATCCGAAAGGGCATTTTAATAAGAAATGTTTTATTCTCGATAATCTTTATAAAGCGAAAGTAATTGTGACTTTGAGAGAATATGATATTCATATTATACGATACAATTGTTGATGTATCGACACTCAAAAGATAATTGACAATGTAAATTATGTGTTAATAAATTAATCTTACAAAAAGATATTATTCTAACCCTGACTTGATTCAATAATATGGTTTAGTTTTACAAGTATTATTTATCTTATTAATAATCTATGACATTGACTATTAAATATAAAGTCTAATATTCCATTCATTTCATATCATCAATCATATGAATAATCGATTCACGTATTCATTTAAACAGAAAAAATACTACCTCCGTACTAAAATATAAGTTAATTTAGACTTTTTACACAGTTTAAGAATTTTCATTAAATTGATCGTGTGTCGTTAATTTTTTTATGAAAAATCTAAATAACCCTTGACTGCAATTAATGCAATAATTTTAAAGCGTTGAAAAATGAATGAATATATAATAAATGATGAGTAAAAGTAGAAAAATCTAATAAATGCTCCATCGGCATTCTAAATAGATTTATTATTAGACAAAACAAAAATTTAAATGAATTTTTATTTTGGGACATATGTACTATTTTTTTTTTTTTTTTTTCCTGAAACGAAAAGAGAGAAACGGGGGAAGGGGGGATCGAACCCTGGGCCTCTCACTTGCAGCCAGTAGTAAACCAAAGCGCTTTGGCACCCAGGATGAGCCTTATGCTCACTATTTTTCTATTTAATCATCTCTCAATTTTCGCATAAATGATTAATGGCTTCATTCACTAAATGGAAAAATCATTTACCCTATATAATCGATACACTGTCAAGAACATGTTTCAGCACATACACTCGGAGCTGAAAAGGGGACAACGAGCATATAATCCGAACCCCAATAATTCGAGTGATCAACCGAACTCTCTAGACAAATTATAAATGTCTTATTAATCCCGATATCATTTCACCATAGACCCGATCAAGACTACACTTTTCAAGATAATTAAACATCTTACTCTACTATGCACACAGTTACGGAGTGCCCACTGACCTTTTATAGATGCATGGATAACTCTCTACACATGCAGTATACATACATGAAGCACAACATTATTCATGATCACTATTCATGATCATATCATATATTCGTCCGATTCATTAATTCTAGAAATAACAATAAATGGAATCGTCTCTATGCTTCATAGAGAATGAAGTGAACTCCATGTTTGTGACTTACTCCGGCTACCAATCCCTGAATGATGCCAACGTGGACGAGATTCGGAAAGCTTTTCATATATAAATTTACCGCCACATCAAACACCACCACCGAAAAGACACATGTCTATAATCACATCATTATTAAGATTAATGATCATCTTGTGAAACAATTAATTTCTCTCGTCGTGGACTTACTTTGTGATTGTCATACTGAATCGGTCCAAGTCCTACGTGATCATATCGCATATAAGTACAACAACTGAATGCCAAACATCGACAACCTAGATAAACCTGTCACACTCCAAGTATTCTAGGCACTAAATGATAAATGCCAATTTACTTTATTAATATCATATACATTATTGTTTTTTAAGACACCAAACCTAACAATATTATGACTAGTTAGGAGATTTATCCATAAAGCCATTATATTCCACAATCCAACTGACGATACCGGGTTTTACTCCCTCCACGTGTCGTTTATCGATTGGTCATACAACAATGTCATGTATAAATCACCAAGGTAATCATGTCGATGCCCAGGCTCGAGGCTAAGGCCATCCAGTGGACGCCAGGCTACGACGATCGACTATCGAGCAGTGTGAGACGATAAGTCCATAAGGACCGAGTCCACACCAGCTAGCAGTGTAGGATGACGAGTCTAGAGTCGATCACCGTAGGTCGGAAGTATCGACTCGTGGACAGGGTCCACACCAGCTATCCAAGCCCATTAATAGCGATAGCTTGGGCAAGGGTTTAAGGTCCATTAGAGGGTAAGTTTGACAATAACATGCGCCGATGATGATACGGGGGTTTACTCCTCCCGTGGAATTATCTGGGCGGTCCAGCTGGCATGTGGAAAAGTCTATGTCAAATGCAGCAGTATCAAATCGACACGATATGCACCGGCAGAGACCGCAGTCACCGGCAGATTCTTCAAGTATCTAGTCTCGATCGCCCATGTCGACATGTATCGAGTCGAGACGGAGACTTCCTGTCCAAGTACCCGGGTCCACCATCCAAAGTAGTGGCAGGCGGGGAGGCAAGGCCCATTTAAGGGTATTTGTGTCCATATACCAAACCGCCCTAAATCTAGGGCAGAGGAAGGACATGTGCCTATAAATATATCATTCCAGGAACTACGTAAGGTTTGATTCCTGGAACATAACACAGGATACGTAGGCAATCCAAGATACATTCTTGGACTCAGCCGTAAACCACCTAAAAACATTACCTTTCCACCAAGTTACAGCCATTCGATCCCTTTACAGCTCACCCTTAGATTACACGTGGCCCTGATATTCAGGTGGTGCTTCATTTAGCATCGTCAGCCGACTTAACCTTAGGGTTTAGGCAAGTATTGTCATTATAAATACCACAATCCAGGAACTACGTAAGGCTTGATTCCTGGAAGATAACAGGATACGTAGGCAATCTAAGATACCGTCTTAGACTCAGCCGCAATACCAAAAACCCACCACCGCTTTCTTTTGGGCATTAGGGTTCTTGAGTGTTCTTCATTAGATTCATACTAGGACCCGGATTATTAAGGTGACATAATCAGTCATCGTCATTGGTGCTAGAAGGAGGGCATCTTTTCTATTGATTGAATACGCCAAGAACATAATGCCTCCAAAAAAGACTGCATCTAAAGCTGCCGATCAAGGCTCCTAGATCAACGAACCGACCGATCACGATATGCAGGGGGAGAAAGATCCAGTCTTGGATCTCGTCCAGCAAGATCCTCAGCAAAAGCAGGGAGGGAAAGATCCAGTCTTGGATCCTACCCAGGAAAATCCCCAGCACGAAAAACAAGGACTTGCTCCAGAATATCGGGCGCTTGTAGATCAATTAGCAGGGGCGAACCTGGAGGTAATGTCTAGAATCATTGCAGAGGCGGTCACAGCACAAAGACAAGCGGCCGCCGCCCAGAAAGACGCTACGGCGGAGGACGGTCGGAAAGATGCGGTAAATAAACCCAAAACAGCTCCCTGGAGACGAAGTCGGTCGTCGCCCTCTAGCTCGGTGGAGAGGAAGAGGCATGAGATCCATCAAAAACACCGAGAAAATGGATGATGATAGCGTCAGGGAGGAGTTGAATGTTATCCTGGGAAAGAACCAGGTTTCATTATGGTTAGAGTCTCCTTTCACTAAGGAGATCGAAAGCTTTCCTAAACCCAAGGGGTTTAAGATACCGAAGATAGAGCCGTACGATGGTACCACCGACCCAGAGGACCATCTCCACAGGTATCTATCTCAGATGAGATTGGATGGAGCACCCGACGCAATGCGATGTCGGGCATTCGAGACGCTACTCGTTGGTCGAGCAAGAGAATGGTTTACGAAGTTACGACCAGGGTCGATATCCAGTTTTGCCATGCTCGCTCGGAAGTTTCGAGACGCGTTCATAGTGAACAAGAAGTTTCATTTAAGTGCCACGCACCTCATGAATGTGAGGCAGCAAAAGGATGAGACGGTAATGGAATATTTGAAGAGGTTTAATCTTGAGGCCATGCAGGTCAGGGATGCAGATGACCGACTTCTGGTTACGTCATTCGTTGGGGGGCTGCGTAATACAAAGTTATATGTAAAGTTGAGCAGAGATGTCCCCCACACGATGGACGAATGTGTTAACGTGGCGCATCGATTCTGTCACGGCAGTGCGAAGGCACACCCAATCTGACTAGATGGATTCCAAAAAGGACAATCGAGGTCCGAACCGGAACCAATCCAAGAGACAGGACATCGACAGCAAGCCGTCTGTCTGGGATCGTATCGAAACACCTGCCTCAGACCGTGGGGGCAAGAAGGGACCCACGCGTGATAAAGATTTTATTCTGCTTAATCGATCTCGAGCCGAGGTGTTATCGATCATGCTATCAAAGAACTTGGCAAGGAAACCGCCACCGTTGAAGAAACCTCGAGAAAAGAGGAATGCAAACAAGTACTGTGACTTTCATGAAGACATAGGTCATACGACAGAGGATTGTATCGACCTGAAAAAAGATATTGACTCTTGCATTCAGGAAGGGAAGCTGGACGAAGTTGTTGACAGATCTCGGTGTGATGGGCCCAGGGGGCGTGGAGAGTACAAGAGAAAGAACTCTGACCAAGACAGGAATCGAGGCCGAGACGCCCAGAGACGAAGAGATCGGTCACCTCAGAGGAATCGATCTCCGGGTCGGGACGGAAACAACAGAGATAACTTCGGTCGAGACAGATATGAAGATAATCGACCAGTGAACTATGTTAATACGATCTTCGGTCCTGGCGAGAGTGACAAAGACCAGACCTGTGAAGAGCCAGCTAGTAGCTCGAGAGAGCGCAAGCAGCCCAGATTCACGACGGAAGTCGGATACGGCCCTCGTGATGATATCCTAAAGTCTAGGAGTCATAGCGAAGGGTTAGTTATCGAGGCCGTGATCAGCCGAGCCCGGGTATCGAGAGTCTGTATCGATAACGGGAGTGCAGTGAATATCATATATTACTCGGCGTTTCAAGCGATGAAATTGAAATAGAAAGACATAGCTCCTATAGCATCCCCTCTGTTTGGATTCACTGGGCAAGCAGTCCATCCCATGGGATCGATAAAGCTACTCACGACAGTAGGAGATGGAGAGAAAGGAAGGACTCTCGAGTTGAGTTATGTGGTGGTCAAAGCTCCATCCGCGTATAACGTTATCCTAGGGCGACCTACGCTCTTCGACTTGCGGGCTATTATCTCGACGTTTCATAATAGCATGAAGTTTCCAACTAGGAACGGTTCCCACGAAATAAAAGGAGATGTTGAAGTCGCTCGGAGTTGTAACTCTGTCGTCATGAATGGGAAGATGGCGGTTCAACAAGTCTTAGTCGAGGAACTGATTCCAGAGGAAGAGGAGGAGAAGAATTGGGTCTCTAGTGATGCGGTTGAAAACGTTCGACTCTGGGAGGGAGAGGACGAGCAATGTGTGCAAGTCGGGATTTGGATCCCAGAGAAAGAAAAACGGCTACTGATCGAGTTGTTAATCGAGTTCAGGGACATCTTTGCCTGGAAAGCCACTGACATGCCGGGGTTGTCTACTGACATTGCGGTTCATAGGCTCGAAATTGACCAGGCTAAGAAGCCAGTCAAGCAGAAGAAGAGAAATTTTGCATCGGATCGACTTGAAGCTATTGAGTTGGAGGTCGGCAAGTTACTAGCAGTCCAGATAGTGAAGGAGGTATTCTATCCCGAGTGGCTATCTAATCCGGTGTTAGTCAAGAAGCCCGATGGCAGTTGGCGCATGTGTGTGGACTTCACAGACTTGAACAAAGCATGCCCGAAAGACTCATATCCACTGCCTAAAATTGACAGGTTAGTATACTCGACTATCGACTTTGAAGTTTTTGGTTTTTTAGACGCGTATAAAGGATACCATCAAATTCTGATGGACCCTCGAGACGCGGAGAAAACAGCGTTTATCACAGAGTTCGGGACCTTCTGCTATGTGACCATGCCATTCGGATTAAAGAATGCTGAGGCAACATACCAGAGGGCAGTCAATAAGATCTTTGCAAAACAAATTGGTAGATGTATGGAGGTTTACGTAGACGACCTGCTTATTAAGAGTTGATCTATCAGTCAGTACTTGGTTGATGCTCGAGAGGTTTTTGAAGTGTTGAGGGAGACGCAGATGAGGTTGAACCCGAAGAAATGTACTTTTGGAGTCAGGTCGGGTAAGTTCTTGGGCTACATGATTTCGAAGGACGGGATTCGAGCGAACCCGGACAAAATTGACACGTTGTAGAATATGCCCGCACCTCGAAATATAAAGGAAGTGCAAAGGCTCACCGGTCGGATGGCTGCTCTCAACAGATTCCTATCGAGATCCGCACAGCGTGCGTTACCATTCTTCAAAATACTTCGCAAGGCCAGTCCTTTCCATTGGGATGATGCATGTCAGACAGCCTTCGAGGAATTGAAAGCATATTTATCAGAGCTACCTACGCTCACTTCGCCTCGAGAATGGGAAAAATTGTTGGTTTATCTGTAAGTGTGCGAGGAGGCAGTGAGTGTGGTCCTGGTTCGAGAAGGGGTGCATGGCCAAGTGCCAATATACTTTGTCGGCAAGGCATTACATGGCCCCGAGGTCCGGTACTCACCAGCTGAAAAGTTAGCATTAAGTCTAGTTCACGCCTCGAGAAAGTTGAGACCGTATTTTCAGGCTCATCCTATTGCGGTAGTCACAGACCAACCTTTAAAGCACATTTTGGCGAAGCCCGACACCTCAGGTCGATTGGCGAAATGGGTGATAGAAATGGCCCAGTACGAAATCGAGTTCGTCCCTCGAACTGCGATAAAAGCACAAGCCTTAGCGGATTTTCTGGCTAAAGGGATCTCTGTACAACTCGATCAAGAAAAGCGAAGTCCAGAGGAAAAATGGACCCTTCAAGTCGATGGAGCATCAAGTAAGGAAGGGGCAGGAGCAGGGCTCCTCCTGGTAAGCCCGAAAGGCAAAGAATTCCCGTACGCCCTTCGATTCGACTTTAAAGCGACGAACAAAGAGGCCGAGTATGAAGCCATGATAACTGGGCTGAAGCTTGCTCTAAAGCTGGGTGTCGAAGATTTATTGGTGTATAGCGATTCGCAATTGGTAGTAAATCATGTGAAAGGAGAGTATGAGGCCAAGGAAGAAACTATGAAGAATTACTTAGCAGTCGTCCAGGGTCTCATACCTAAGTTCAAGACAGTTCAATTCGAACAGATTCCTCGAAGTCAGAACAAAAGGGCCGATGCCCTCTCAAAGCTCGCATCGAACTTCATGTCGAGTAAGAAGGTTCTAGTCGAGTTATTGACCGAGAGGAGTTACATCGAGACGGAGGCCCAACCGATCACTCAGCAGGCCACGTGGATGGACTCGATCGCTCTTTACCTCAAAGACGGAATACTACCATCCGATAAGATGCAAGCCAGGAAAATTCGACTCCAATCGGCTCGATATGCGTTCTTCGACGACATCCTCTATCGGAAATCTTTTGTGAGTCCATGGTTAAGATGTGTTTCTGAAACTGAAGGCGAGTATCTCTTAGAAGAAATTCATAGAGGAGCCTGTGGGAATCACTGTGGAGCCAGAATGTTAGCCCGAAAATGCAAGTTAGCTGGGTATTTTTGGCCGTCGATGCAACGGGATGCGAATAATCTTGTCCAGAAATGAAACTCTTGTCAGATTCATGATAATATTTCTCATCAACAAGCACAAGACATGAATGTCATCTCGTCAGCATGGCCTTTCGACCAGTGGGGAGTCGACATTGTCGGACCTCTACCCCGAGCCCCGGGAAATCTCAAATTTGTGGTTGTTGCAGTTGACTACTTTACGAAATGGGTAGAAGCCAAGGCTATACCCGACATCCGAGCTGCAACCATCAAAAAGTTCTTATGGGTCGACATTCTATGCAGATACGGCATCCCAAAGGCTCTGATCTCGGACAATGGTACCCAGTTCGAAGATAGAAAAGTTAGAGAATGGTGCAGCGAATACCACATTGACCAGCGATTCACCTCAGTGGCTCACCCGTAGGCAAACGGTCAAGTTGAGCAAACTAACCGACAGATCAAGCTGGGATTGAAGAAAAGACTAGAGTCAGAAGGTCGAGATTGGGCAATGCAGCTTCCGAGCATCCTATGGTCATATAGGACAACTCCTAATTCATCAACAGGAGAGACTCCTTTCTCTTTGGTATATGGATGCGAAGCGGTGATACCCGCAGAGATCGGAGTTCCCTCTCCTCGGGTTCTGGCTTATAATGTTGAAACAAATGACCCCGAACTCCGACAGGAAAGAGATAATGTCGAAGAACGCAGAGAGATAGCCTCAGCCAGAATGGCAAGGTATAAGCAAAGAATTTCTCAGTACTACAATTCGAGGGTCAGACATAGATATTTCAAAATCGGAGATTTGGTTCTGAGGAAGAATGAAGCAAGCCGACAGGAAGCAAGTGGGAAGTTGGCCCCGAATTGGGAAGGCCCATATCAGATTCTAAAGGTTCACCCCAAAGGGTCTTATCAACTTGGGCGAGCAGATGGAACCACAGTTCCTCGACATTGGCATGCCAACAATCTGAGAAAATATTATGTTTGAGATAAGCTTTTCCTTCGATAAACCTTTGTTTACCTTTCAGTTTTAAATCTTGTAATAAGTCCACGTGACAATCTTATAAGTATTTTAATAGACTTATGTTTCCTCGAGATGTTTTGTGTGTATTAGATTTATAGCCAAAACAGTCCAAGTCCAAAGTGATAGAAAATGTTAAAGGCAAAATAATCAACAGCGAGTGAAGAAGTCCGCAGGTCGGATATCCCGATAAAGCCAAAAGCAAAGTTAGCCTAATAGGCAACAAATGCAAAGGCGCAAAGACGGTTCGCATGGTCGGGCCAAAGGTCCCAGTCGAAAGCCGAACGAGCCCGATAGGCAAAAAAGGCCTAGACAAAGGACGGTTCGCATAGTCGGGCCACCTGTCCCAGTCGATGGTCGAAAGAGCCTACGAGGCAAAGAAGGCCAGGACCAGGGACAGTTCATGTTAAAACGCTCAGTCTAAGGTCGAATAAGTCCATGAGACAAAAAAGTCAAGACAGGCAGGTCGAACTCACAAGTGTAATAAGAACCAAAGGTTCATAATACACTTGGGGGGCAACATCGATAAAATAGATAGTAGCTCGAGAATCGAGTAGCGAACAGAGCAACGGATCGACAAGCGAAAGCTATGCTACAAAACATCAAGACAAGCAAGATAAAAAGATAGACAAGAAAAAGATAGCAAAATCAAATCAAAATTCAAAACAAAGTTATTACACAATAGGGCCAGATCGAAAAGACCCGCCAAAAGTGATTCAAAATAATATTGTTACAAGACTTCGAAGTTCAGACTACAAATCAACAAAAGATTCAAAAAAGATAACAGTCAAGGGTTGGCTTCAGGGGTCGGCTCAGGATTGACAGAGGTCGGATCAACATCAGTCGGATCAGCTGTAGAAGCAGAAGTAGAAGGAGCATATTTGATTGCCAGAGACTCTCCCCGTTGAAACTCTTCGATATATTCATCGTATATCTTCTCCGAGTCAGGGTTGTAAAACATCGGTGTCTCGAGAGTCGACATGTCAAAATTAGGAATGACCGCATTTACTTGATCTACGGCCAAAGTGTATCCACCCATCATCGAGGCACGCATGATCACTTCTAGATCATCTTCAAGGTTGCTCGACTTCCGATACTCCATTATCGCATCAGTTGTAGCAGTATCGAGTAGCGCGTGCGCTTGATCTAATTCGACTCGTAGCGCATCTCGGTCATGTCAAGCTTTCGCCGCATCCTCCAAGGAAGCCTTGTGCCATGCCTGTACCTTCTAAAAGTCATGGGCCAGCTTGAGCAGCTCCTTGCCCTGGTCGTTCCTCTCAGCCGTTAGTCGATCCAACTCTTTCTCAGCAGCCATCAGGTTGTCCTGCAGTTTGGCCAACTCTTTCTCAACAGTCGTTAGCTTTTCCTGCAACTTCTGGCACTCGACTACCGACTCGCTCTTCAATGCCTCATATTGAGTATCCATGGCAGACATAGCGGCGTTCTTTGCAATAATGTCCCGCAAGAGCTTACCATTCTCCTTACGTAGCTCGTCTGCCGACTCACCCGTCTTGGCCAGCCTCCGAGCAGCCTCTCGATTGGCAATGTTATTCTGCAAAAGAAAGAAAAATATTATATTATAAAAGACAAGTTAAAGGCCTCGAGAAAGACCAACATTCAAAGAAGAAAGATACAATCGACTTACGAGGCGATTCAGCTTTCGGAGCGCCTGAGACATGGCCTTATCCTCCAAAGCCGCGAAATCATCAGCGACCCAGTTCAGATCGATTTCCGGCTAGGGAGAGGCCTCAGTAGTCTTGGCCCTCTTCGACTGCCGATGTTGCTCCCTCACCAGCTCAGCAGCAGTTGGCCTCTTCTTGGACCGAGATGCATCCTCCTCGACATGAAATTCCGTAGCCGGATCCAACTCAACTAGCACCTCTTCGTCCTCATCACGCAGAGAACCAAAACGGACTATTAAACTACTGATGGACGGAGGTAGCTCAGTAGATCCAGCTGGTACTGATTCGATGGCAGCAGGGGTGAGTTCAGGCTCAGTGGCACCTCCCTCTCGGGAAGAAGAAGGCACCCTGACATCAGGCACAGCCAATTCAGGGGTAGCCCGACCCCCGATAGGCGGAGCAGCCATGACCGCAGACTAAGGAATGCGTGTGGGATCGGTGACTTTGGAGAACCTGCCCACTGCAAAATGAAAAGAACAAGCTAGTGTTATCAATAAATGGTTCAAGTTATCAAAATCGACAAAAAAAGTAAATGCTACAACAAATAAGGGGCATCTTACGATTCTCCTGATCTTGGGCATGAAGGGCTACATACGGAATCGGCCCAGCCTCCTCCAAGTGGGCTAAGTGATACAGGAGACTCAAGTCTCGAGTGCACACCTCGAAGTTATGTCCACCCAGTAGTCGAGCCTCGTGAGGAACAGGGTCCTTTCCAAGTTTGTCTTGTCTCCCTTCCCTCGACCTCCATTGACCTATATAGGGGTTCTCCAGGCCATGTCGAAGAAAGAAAAATCGAGGCTTCCACTCCCCGTGTGAAGAAGGCCCCTTGGTTATAAACTCATGACGGTGCGTTCTCCTCTGAAAGGAGTACCATAGCTTGTCGGGCGTAGCTGCCATCTTATAGTAATATCGGAAAAGAGGTACCGAGAAGCAGACCCCCGCGATCCGACAAGCGATGATAAACCCCATTAGGGTTCTGACACCATTCGGGGCAAGTTGGGAGACGCTTATCTCATAGTGATGTAGGGTGGCCAGAACGGCTGGACAGAGTGGAAACCTTAACCCATTCGCAAGTTGATTCTCGTAAACAGTGCAAAATCCTTCTGGGGGCTCATCCGCAAATCGATGCAGGCCAGACGGAAGTTGAGCTTCGAGTGGGGGAATAATATTGTACTTTGTACACAGCCTATCAACTTCCTCAGAAGAAAGTATGCTGAGACACCCCTTAGCACCTTTCCCGTCCATCCTAGTCACTAATTTCTTGGGTTGGTGGGGGACAGGAGGGGAAGAAGCTGTGGGCTCGCCGGAGTCTGGCCGGAGAAGATGATCAGAGGCGGCAGGTGCCGGATTTTGGCTGTGAGAAGGCGTCACACTACCCCTATCTGATTCTGTGGCGCTACTACTATTGGACATGGATAAGTCAAAGAACAAGACGAAGAACGCTAAGAAAAAGAAAAGAACTTACTTGGTGTTTAGGATTTGGAGTTTGTAAGAAGAAGATGGTAAACAGGCTCTGTTGCTGGTTCTATCCTTCTCATTTATATATGCTTGCAAGAGATATGTAAATGATTTGAAAAGACAGGGGATAATGGGGAGTTATAACCCCTGGAAATCGCGATAATCAAGGCGAAGACGCGTTTTGCGGGATACGAAGCGTCTATGAGCCAGGATATCGTTCCACGTGGCTGTAGACGGTTAGGGTTGTGAAAAGGCGGGCTTTCTCCCGCCCAAAGGAAGACCCGACTAGAAGACAACTCTTATGACAGACTCGACCTCGGACAACGGCAGTCGCCTCTTTCAAGTCTGGGGGGCTTATGACGATACCGGGTTTTACTCCCTCCACGTGTCGTCTATCGATTGGTCATACAACAATGTCATGTATAAATCACCAAGGTAATCATGTCGATGCCCAGGCTCGAGGCTAAGGCCATCCAGTGGACGCCAGGCTACGACGATTGACTATCGAGCAGTGTGAGACGATAAGTCCATAAGGACCGAGTCCACACCACTAGCGATGTAGGAGATGCGAGTGCCCAGAGTCGATCACCGCAGTCGGAAGTATCGACTCGTGGGACGTGGTCCACACCGACTATCCAAGCCCATTAATAGCGATAGCTTGGGCAAGGGTTTAAGGTCCATTAGAGGGTAAGTTTGACAATAACATAAGCCGACTTAACCTTAGGGTTTAGGCAAGTATTGTCATTATAAATACCCCAATCCAGGAACTACGTAAGGCTTGATTCCTGGAAGATAACAGGATACGTAGGCAATCTAAGATACCCACCACCACTTTCTTTTGGGCATTAGGGTTCTTGAGTGTTCTTCATTAGATTCATACTAGGACCCGGATTATTAAGGTGACATAATCAGTCATCGTCACCAACATAGACTCTTAAAATGGATTATATGTTAAACTTATATATATTTCAAAATTCTTCAAATGTGACAGAAGTTATTTTATTTTACATAAAATATATACTTTCATCTTAAGCAATAAATGTATACACTGATCCAAAATCATACAGTGCAAGTCCTAAGCAACAGCAGACCAACAACAGAAGTGCAAGTCCTGAAGCAGCTACAAGTTGATCCTTCAATAGTGCCACCTTAAAGAGCCATGTTAAGAAGTACATACAACAAGAGTAGTGTAATTTATGGAGCTTAAGATGTGAACATTGCAACTCAAGAACTGAAAGTTGCGGCCAATGACTCTGAGCAATTAAGTTACTTGATTAACATCTTTACTCTTTATGTAGGACAGAGAAGTGAAAAATCTCGTGGTTAAGATTTAACCATTTAAGAAATGAAAGCTGCTTCTGGTCAAAGATACATGTCAAACAACTGTGCTATTTGACAATCAGAATCCGTCTACAAAGCAATTACAAGGTAAAGTGAAAGCTAATTAGATGTTTTTAAGTTAGTTAGAGTGATATTCAGCTATATGATGTGACATTTGTGCATCTGTTTTGCGAGTAGACGGGTCGTCGGATTACTTGTATAAGAAGACAAAACATTCATGTCTTTTTTATATACGTGTCACTCATCCAACGATCCGTTCTAATAGAGAGATCTTGTATCCGAATTCTTTTCTCTTGTGGTTAATGTTTGAGACACGTGTCACACAATCTCATACTAAAAAACAAATGTTAGGACTTGGTGTCATGTATGTACACAAAGTTTGTACACATGCATGTGTTGAACTTTAGGATAGTATCTGACGCAGGGACAATTAATTTGTTAAAACATTAATGAGTCACACTAGAATGAAAACCGTTTGAGTTTTTCATACAGATTAAGAAAATTGATTAAATTAGTTATTTGTAATTAATTTTGATGAATAAGTCTAAAATGACTTTTGATTTTCATTAATTAATACAAAATAATAAAAAATTGATGGGTATATAATAAAGGATAAAAGGAAGAAAAAAATATATATCAAATCTTGTTAGGAGAGATTTTCATTTTTGGTGTCTGACAATAAGGTGAATTGTCTGGGATACTTAATTAACTAAATGAACTTATATTTGTGAAAAGAAATATAGAAAAACCGAATGAAATTACATTTTAAAACAAAAGTTGTACTAGAATCGTGTCATATTTAATGATTTAATTTAGTCACTACAGTAATACTAAAACAGAATTGTCGTCTTGTCTGATCCATCATACTTAAATGCATTGTTTTGAAAATATCTGCCATTCATTTACTCTGCTGAATTAATATATTAAATATAATATTCACGAAATCGTGATCCCACGATCCTTGCCTGCATGCTCAAATCGTACTTACTCCTATAAGGTAATAGTATTAAAGTGTGGTATATTTATATCAATGTATAAAACGTATTTCTCACCTAAACTCATAAGAAATCAAATTAGAAAGATAATACACTCCCTTTCGCGCTGACTTGGATATTAATTGTGAATTAGGGAATTCTTTTTTCCCTGGTGTCTCTGCACCCTGTGGTGCAGAGCCGTTCATTGGGACAGACCAAAAATGCCGCGGCTTAGGGTCCACGCCAATAGCTGAATTTTAGGGCACCGTTTTCATGTAATAGAAAATCATTTTAGGTCAATTTTTTTTTTTATTAAAACTAAAAAACAGGTATACCCAAAGCCGAATTCAGTGAAAGAAAGTCTAATTAAATTCGTTACATTTTTTATAACGCTCATCAATATAGTAAACCTAAAAAAAATTGTGACATATTATTTTTTTCACTGAGTTGAGGGCCCTAATTGTTTTGGCCTAACACAGGGACGGTCCTGGAATTGTGGAGTCACCTAAAACCTCTTAAGAACACCCGTGTTTTCAAGCGATTTAAGTGTTTTTCTTGTTTTACACAGAAAAACACAGGTGCTCGTAAGTGTTTTTAGGTGCATCCGTACAGAATTGAGACACTACATAAAAATTTCTATGATATCAAAACAAGAGAAAGTTTTTTGGTACTCCCGCCAGATGCAGAGTGAAGCCACATGACATCATCTGCACCTTTTATTTACAATTTAAATTTAAAACGTGTGGTACAAATCTATTTAATTATCACTACACAATAAATAAATATACCATCCAAGAACTTCCTATATAAGTAAAAGCAACTACACAGATGTCATAGAAACATACAAACACCAGGGCCCCAGGGCGGCTGCCTACCCAGTGCTTGTCAGCTTACAAAGATGCTTAACTGAAAGTCTTCCAGAACATTCAATTAAATATATATATATATTTTCCAATATACATATAAATATGCAATCAAAAAAGAAAAGTATAAATATAAATCAGAGATTAACGATACATTTAAAAAGATGATTTTACTGAGGATTCATTCCTAAATCGCGGAGTGTTAAGAAATTATGGGAGCCACCAAGAGAAAATTCAGTAAAATTCAAATGGATCTTTGCAGTGAAAGGATCTCGGAGTAGAATTGGGCGCAGTCGAGAAATAAATTCAGGTGAATATCCTCCGCATCTTCTCTCAAAAGCTTATCGGAGGCTTTGATGTCGTCATAGCTGAATCCTTAGTCATTCGATCACCAAACTATTGTCTTTTCAATCAAATTGCACGATGTCATATTCGGCGATTCATGACGGTCCATAAAAACACATCGTCGCATGAGGATGATTTATCTCACTTAGACTCTATTATCGATGATTGTAAAGCTCTTATTTATGCTTTTGTCAATTTTTGTTCCTCCTTTGTCAATAGAGAGAAAAAGATCATCACAAAACCTCATATTCAGCGAATGAAGACTTATCTGCTTGTCGCCTACCGAATAATGAGGCACGAGGCCGCCCTCCAATGTAATTTTGGCATGCTCTGCTGATTTGAATCAATAAAAAATTCATTTTTCCCTATAAAAAAAGATGATTACTCAAACAAAAAAAAAGATAATATAGGACTATAGTCACTTTGTTTAATAGATAAAGTGATGCAAAGGTGTCGGACTCAATTTTAATAGTAAATTGATTACATGAATAAAAACGACCGTATCCATATGTGTTAGTATTTTGACTATAAGAGCTTCTCCAAATGAGAAGGTAAAGGGTTTACAAAAAGGTTTAAACCTTTAGAGAAGGTTTGTTTCTTATCGGAGCAGTGTCAAGTCAGCAAAGCTTTATGAAAAAAACTTTAAGAAATTTCAACCGGTTCATTATTGATAAATCGGATTTTTTTAAGGGTTGTGCGTAGTAGAAAAATAAATTATGTGTAATTGTTTTCTTTTAAATGTATCGTGGGTCCATGCTAGTTTTTAATTAGGTTTATGATTGTGGAGAAATTTTTTATAGATAAAATATTTCTAAATTGATGATGTGGTACACTTATATACCTTTTCATAGGTGTATGGTTGAAGATACACTAATTTCTTGATCGCTTGTCTGTTCTTTTGTCGGTGACTTCATTTGAAAAACTTTCTTCGACGCCAACAATTAATGTTGGGATGCCGTCACTAATTTTAGGGTGGTCCAGGTGAAAGTATTAGACTATCAAGTCAACAATTTCAAAATAAATCATTGGTGGTTTTTTTTCTATGTGTAGGAGCCTATTTTAAATATAAAAATTCCTATTGTTGTGGTGCACCGAGTAGGATTTGGTCCATGACCAACCTAAATTTTTTGGAATGCCATAGGCAGTTCCGGGCAAGTTCTGAAGTTGTAATCATATTTACCCTACCATATATAGCAAGCTTCGAAGATTTTAGCAACTGTTTTTGCGTGTATGTGTTTTTTTATTTCATCCAACGTGGGTCGAAGGGATGGCGATGCCTATAGACTTTCTCAGTCGTTACATCCATGTCCACGAACACGACCATCATAACCGCCAGTCATCTTGAGCTTTTGATTATTCTTGTCCCAAGAACGTACGGATGCTCTGATACCAATTGACGCCGGAGGCATATCAGAGTAAATCGCAGGGAATAAAGCAAGAAGAGAAAACCATATATAGAAACAAAGAAAAATCTCTGAAATATATATTATCAATATCAAATTCAACTCAACTTAAATACATACTTGATAAGTCTAAGAGATTAAACACGTTGGTCCTTGGTAATACACTTTGTTGTATCGCTTCATGGAATCATTACCTTTACGCAAGGGTTAAAATTGTGGTCTGGGAATGTTCCACCTGGTTAAATACCGTGTCCTAGAGGTGTTGAGGGAATATCGTGGTGCATACTCACCATGCAAAGAGTCATTGGATCAATGTGTAACATATGTATTTGTTGGTTGTGTCTATTAGTGACACTAGTAAAGGGGAGTGAGCTACTTGGACATATGTGATATTATTGATATTCATTGTGCTATCATATGTTTAGGTTCGGTGCTTATACCATTTACTAAGTACTTTTGTACTTACCTATTTATTATTGTTCTCACCCCCGGAAGGTTGATTGGTGTAGGTTGAGTTCAAGATCGCTAAAAACTGATTTCCAAAGTTGCAGGTGTTGAAGCTTATCTTTCCTTTATTCTCTTGTAATAATGGTATATAATCTTCCATTTTCATTGCAATAGATGGAGATAGTTGTACCTTCTAGTTGTAGAAAGAGTTGTAACAGTTGAATGTATCTTCGATCATTGTGTAATAATTTCGGGATGTTGTTTTAGTTGCAGTCTGTGTTAGCTTTTTGATCCTGTATAGTAATCTTTTAGTTTCCCGAGTCTATCCTTTCGTTTTTCACTTTGTACTATGAAATTGATTAAGTCAGACTTACGTAAGTAATCGATTAATTTTTGTTATATACGTGCTGGACATTCCTTTTCGTTTAATGACTCGGTATCCAGAACATGGGAGTCACAGTCCAATTATCGAGGGTAATGTTTCATCCATTGATCTTCACTTTATTTATCATTTAATATTTTTATTTTTATTGAATATAGTGGTATTTATACAAAACAATAAATTCTATAATTTGATTAATGCTAACAGTAATTTAAAAAGGATACTGATGAGAGCAAAATTAATGAGCCTAATGGATCTGATATGAGCTTGTATATGTATACATGTTTATATTATGTCTACTATGGATATTGCAGGGGCGGGGGGGGGGGGGGGGGTGCATTGGTTAAGAGGGATTTAACGGTTAAATTTTGAAAAACAGATAAATAAGAAATTGCTTCAGTTCATGATACCACACATTGTATGCTTGTTTATGTCCATAGATTGCTTTCCAGAGTTGACACACACATGTCGGATTATCAACGAATCAATGGTTTTCTAAATATTATCAAACACTCATCAATATGTTAACCCTAACATGTTTCGTGACAATCTAAATCGTCTTCGATATTTATCCTCTTTAATTATTTGATGAGCTTGTTTTTGAAGCAATATCATTGACATTTATCGGTCATATACTTTGATTTTTTTTTTCCCCCACATGTTGAAGATACATGTAGAAGCTAGAATCAAAGTCCCATCGGTCACATCGCTTCAACTTCAAATTACATCCCTCGTCATCTACGTAGAACTCGTTATCAAAGTCTTTTTTCCCCTCGACTTCATCGTTGGAGCTTCGTGCTTTTTCTGACGCAGATTGAATCGGTAACTCAACTGATCGAAAATCCACGACGGGAAATCATTGCTAGTAAAAGGTCTTTTTTATTTCCAAAACTGCCCCAAATGCTATTGTACGTCACCATGGTATAACAAATTATTGGTATGAAGGAAGCGACATTTCCTTTCACATACCTTGGTTGTCCCATTTGTCCGAGGAGACCTAAAGTTGCCTATTTCCAACCGTCTGCTGTTGATCATCTCTCATAAGCTTACTCAGCAGCTTGAGCGGTCAGATTTCTTTTAGACAATTTTAAAATCGTCAGTTGACACCAGAAGGAGGGCCTGAAACAATCCATCCTCATAAAAACTTTGTTGTCAATAACTTTTATGGCTCCTCCAAGACACAAAAAGAACATTGTAGATACAAACGCACATAACGTCCTACCCAAAAAAAGTATCATTGTGACTGAAACATGTTCAGCTCATCCGTAATTAATAAAAAAAGACTGAAGGATCGTCAGCTCGCCCGGAATAATCATGAATACATTATTTTTCATTATTCAATTTTTAACATCAAACATCTTGGACATAGTTTAGTTTAGGATGTGTGCATGTGTATTGCGTTTCGGAAAAGGAAAAAAATAAAATAACATCAAACATCTTGTTACTAAGAAAGCGACTACAAAATAAAATAAAAAAAACAATAAATAAAAACAAACAAACAAAAACCGACTACAAAAAATACTATGTGTTGGTGTCAAGAAAAACACACACACCAACACAAAAAATCCTGATGTATTCCCTTGTGATTCTAATAATACAAAATTCGCAAATGGGAGCATTTGTGATTTTATGTGGTGCTACAAGCATACAACAGTCATTCTAGATCTTAAAATTTTTTATCATTTCTTTGCGGATGATATTGTACACGAAAGGTATATGTTTTGTCCCCTATTGTTAATTTTACCTAACCTTTTTTTTAATGTATATATTTAAATGAAGAATATTGATACAGATACAACCGTCGTGACTTAACGAGTGTCATAACATGTATCTACACCGTTGATTCCTATGATAGATTTATTGATCATTATTATGTCCATCATGATCAATGGTGTAGATGTACGTTGTGCACTCGTTGTGTCACAACGGTTGTGCATCTATTATTACTTTTAATAATTTTTGGGTGATGATTATATCTTCTCGTAATATTATCAAGTATTTTTCTTATTGGCTATTAGGCACTTAATAACTCTCTTTCGGTTTGAAAATCAATATATTTATGAGTAATGTACATCTACAACCACGTTCATTCGATGAACAAATGTTTAAAAACAAAAATTATGTATTAATTGGATTAAATATAATGTCAAAATGAATAAATTTTAGAGATAAAGATTCAAAAGTCCTCTTTTTGGCACAAAATAAATAAATTGGACATACTTCCTTTTTTAGTTGCAAAAATGACAAACAATTTCAGACGGACAAAATTACCCATTTTATTAAAGGGACGCGCATATGCATTAATCTTCCGCTGCTTCAGGTTTGTTTGTTTGTTTTTTTTTTTTTTTTTTTTTTCAAACATCCGTAACTTTTGATTTATAACTCTGATCAGAAATTTTTTCACCAAAATTCATTTTTTTGCTCTTTAAGTTGAGTTCAAATACAATACCCTTCCGACGGAAATTTTGAAAGCCGAAAAAATATTTGCATTAACCGGAGCATTATTCTTATAAATGACCGTAACTTTTGATTTAGAACACCGATCATCAAAATCACCGAAGTTCATATTTTGTTTTTATCTTCATTTTGAGACCACGTTTGATACCCTTTCGACGTAGTATTTGATAGCCGAATTTTATCGAAGCATTTACACTAACACACGAGATCGATGATCGATGATCGATGAAACAATTTGATATGAGTTAATCAGTATCATTTAAGGCTTAATTCAAGTGACTACTTCAAAGCACACATATATGGCTCATATAAGGCCCATTTAATGCTTAATTCAAGGGGACACAATATCATATAAGGCTCATATAAGGCAAAAAAAAAAACCCTTCAACAAAATGCTTCTTGCATATTTTCCTCATATTTGCAGTGAATTAAAGCTCCAATCTTTGCATATCTCTCTTAAATTATCAGCAATAATTGGCAGAAATTAAGGCCTAAATAAACATCAAAAATGGCAAACCATAATGGAAGAAAGAACAGTCCAAAAAACAGCAACAATGACAGAAGAATAAAGCTCCAATCTTTACATATTCCACTCAAATTAACACCAACAACAACAGAATTCAACAACAAAAATAGCTGAAAAGTAACACCTCAACCTTTGTACATACTGTAACAACCTTTTTACCTACATATCAGTGTCAGTATCAGTAAACAGTTGCATATGAGGTAATCAGTATCATTTAAGGCTTAATTCAAGTGACTACTTCAATGCACACATATCTGGCTCATATAAAGCTCATTTAAGGCTTAATTCAAGGGACACAATATCATATCTGGCTCATATAAGGCTCATATAAGCCATACAATATCATTAACAGTATCATATAAGGCATACAAGAATGATGATCAATGATGAATGATGAGTGATGTGGTATTAGTAAACATCATCAGACTCATTTTAAGGCTTAATTCAAGTGACTACTTCAATGCACACATATTTGGCTCATTTAAGGCTTAATTCAAGGGACACAATAAGGCTCATTTTCTGGCTGTAGACATGGAGGTACCTAGATTTGGTTCATTAACAGAGCTGCCACTTGGGTTTGGCCGAAAAAAAGAAGATAAATGAAGTACTTAAATTGCACTTTTGTTTGATATTTAGCTTCATTTTGAAAGAAATTGTCTTGACTTTTAAAAGATGTTTGTCGGTGGAATGCATAGCTCTGATACTTGAATCTACACAATGTTTTCCAAACAATAAGACAACTCTTAGTATGTTCCAAACAATAAGCATATTTAAGTCTTATGTTTTGCTTGATGTATATATCACCCTTGCCCTCTCCAAGAGCACCATGTATTTCATCGATAATCAAACACTTTGGCTTTAAACCGACGATTACAGAGTCCATCTTGATATACCCGGGTCAGAACGGGGCCCTGTTCATCCCTATTGGGCCTATACTCTTGGCCCATCCACATATGAAAATGGGCTTTACTCTCCTCTGGCCGCTGTCACAGCCATCTCTTACCCGCTAGCTACAAGCCGGGACCTGTCCGCCAACCGTAAGCCGGATCTTGTCCGCCAGTTCAATGTCGGATCCATCTTCTCAATGTGATTTCTACCCATACAGTCAAGGCACAAATGAGTCCGCTGCTCGTCATTCTTACCAATAATCGATGGTCGTTACTCGCCGCGCCTATACCATCTGGCCGTCCATCGTCCTTATCAATCCAGCTGGATGTAACAGCTGGCCAATCGTGACAGCTGGCTAGGACACTTGTAATGCATACGTAGTTAACTTAGCTATGTACTCTCCGTTGTCTTGTCAATGAACAGTAGACCGACTTACTTTTTAGCCTATAAATATGGGATCACATTGTAATAGAAAATGATGATCAATCTCTCAAGCTTTAAGCTATAATATACTACAAGCAGAAACTCTGCCAATTTGTCGACAGATTCCCTGATTCTTCATAAACATTTAAACCGCCACCACTGTTCTTGAACACCACCGTGTCCTCACCGTCGAAATCACCCATCACAGCCTTATATCCACAAGATAAACACTGTTACCGCAAACCTGGTGTTTTACGCAACATCAGTTGGCTCCGTTACCGGGAAACCGATCATCATTCAGCTTTTGGAGATCATTTGCTCCACCACAAAGACGATTTCACGGTGTTTTAGGCGAGGTTATCATCATCACCATCCATCGGTCATTGAAGCTTTGACCTTTTGGGATAATACTGACCCAGAAACCGCCGCTCTCCTCATCTCAACAAGGAGATCACTAATTTCACCGCATACTCACGCTTGAGTCCATCTTTAATACCAGGTTGGTTTATACACTCTTTGTCGGTTTCAGATCTTCAAGTAAGGAAAGTTTGATTATTTAGCATGGCTGGCGGGAAAAACTTGAACCCAGCAAAGCAACACCGACTAAACCATTCAATCAACGCCCGACACGTGGAACAAGCGCGTTGCGGGGAGAGGCTAGCCGTAAGGTTATGTCAGATGGGGCAGACGTCAACCCTGCCCTCACAACCGACATGCGGGCATACATACGGGAAAGAGCTAAAGCCCGCGAAATACATGAGGAGGCGGTTAGGAAAAACAAAGGAAAGGGAATTGTTGGAGCATCCAATCCAAATAACGAACAAGAGGCTATTTCAAGAGGGGAGCTCCCCACAAAGCAAGATGCTTATAGAATAGCTCTACAGCACATATGGAATACGTAGAGGAAATGCGAATGGGAAATGCATTACTGATTACTGAGGGATTACCACCCCAACCTATCCGTAAATTCAACCCCCCTCAACCCGCACAAACAGAGTTACATCCAACTTTCATTCCTCAAAAAACCGTGCAAACTCAACGGTCAGAAATGGAAGAAAGCAGCCATGCAACGTCCCAACCAAGAGTAGATAGGAGATCAGCACTTGGTCGACTGGGGCCCGTGGTCGACGACCGCGGTGCAGCCCCAGGGCGACCACGGAATCCTCGACAGGTCCGCACTCGCACGGAGGGACATGGGGACTCGCAAGATCAGGGAGGGCATATGGCGTTCCCTCCAATCCCACAAACTCAAGTGGAAATGGGCATCATGAAAAAGCGAGATAGAGAGGCTGCGAGAAGGGTACAAAGAATGTTAAAGTGGTTCCGACTGGGAACAAGTGTGCTCCATCCAAGTGTATTGAAAGCGGCACCCAGAGGCGGGACTCACTACCCCAATTTCATTAACTACCATGGAGCTACAGATCCTCTGGATTGGCTGTCAGATTTCCAAAGCAGAATCAGTTTGTGTATATCAAGCGACGAGGCTTGGTGTATAGCATTTGTGGGGTCAATGCAAGATCGGGCAGCATCATGGATCCGCAGATCTTTCCCGGGCTCGATTACGTCTTGGGATGATCGATCAACAAATTTATAGCTGAATTTAGGTCGGTGGGAGGACCAAAAAGACGCACATTGACTCGCATGAGGTCCGGCGCGAGCGACAACGAGGCTACCCGCAGCTACTATGAGCGGTTTTACAAAGTATACGAGCTAACCAGGGGCATAGCAGATAACGTCGTCATGACTAGCTTCGAAACAGGGTTGAAGCCGGGGTATTTGAAATCTTATTTCGCTTTGTCGCCACCAGCAAACCTACAAGAGATGTTGAGCTCGACCAGAAGTACATTGCAATCTGCGGGAAACGGAAGAGCGTCTTCGTCCAACAAAGGGCAAACAGAGAGGGTCGAGCGTAGCCCGCCAAGAGATACCCGCCGAGGCGATCGGGAAATCAAGAAACCGGAAAGATTTAAGGAAGAGCATTTCACGCCGCTCGAATTTCCTATTCCCAAGTGTTGAATGAAATAAGAGGCGAGATACGAGCCATATCCGATGGTATCAGATACCGCGCGATGCGTCCAAATCTGCGGCTATCACAGGAGAGATAAGGGCATACTACTGATGAATGCATTCAGTTTAAACGGGCGATAGAGAAGTTGCTCGCCCGCGGACACCATGATCACCTCAAACTAGATAATGGTGGTCCGAATAGGAGGAATCAACAAACTCGTCAGTTCGACAGGAACATTAGAATGATAACTGAGCCTCCTCCCAGTAACAATCAGATTAAGAATCGCATCGGCTCCATCAACAAACATGTCGAGAGGCCAATAGTTTTGCGTGGAAATGAGCAACCTCTGGCCTTTACTCGAAGTGAGCTGGTGACTTCGATCAACACAGAGGATATGTGCTTATGCATCTCAGTGGTCATCAATCGGGCATGTGTCAACAGAGTGATGGTTGATACAGGAGCTTGCCGCGACATCTTATACTACAACTGCTTTAAAGAATTAGGGTTTAGCGACTCCAATCTGCGGCCGCACAATGGTACCCTTGAGGGATTCACAAATCACAAAATACAGGTCAAGGGGGCCATCGACTTAGATGTACAAATGGGAGATTACGCGCCATTTCGCACGGAAAAGGTGACATTTCTGGTAGTCGATCTCCAGTCCAATTATAACATGATAATTGGGACACCCGCCTTGAAACAATTTCAAATGGTAACTTCCATTCCTCATCAACGGGCAAAGTTTTATGTAGGGGACAGGATCGGAACGTCGATCAATGAACTCGGCAATTTGCCCTAACATACATACATGAAATGAGAACAGGGAACAAGAGAGCACGGATTGAGCAGCCCCCGCACATGGAAAACATTGACATGATCAGGGTCGCTGCCGAACATGTGACAGTTAAAGTGGAGTGCGAAACATTGCAAGTCAGGGACGAGCCTGATTTTACAGCAGAGGATGAGTTAGTAGAGGTAATCATCAACGATGAATACCCCGATCAGAAAGTCAAAATTGGGGCTCGGCTGAGTTCTTTTGAAAGGGAAAATTTGGTACAATTACTCAAAGAAAATCTGAGCGCATTTGCCTGGGTTGTCACGGACATGCGAGGAGTCGAGATTGACGTCGCTCTTCATCATCTTAACGTCGACTCTACTTTCAAGCCAATACAATAGCCAATGAGCGCCAATTTTTTTTTGAAAAGAAGCGGCGGTGAAAATAGAGGTTGGAAAACTCCCGCAAGCGGGGATAATAAAAGAGCTCGCCTACGGACCTGGCTAGCAAATGTGGTTATGGTAAAGAAGCACAATGGCAAGTGGAGGATGTGCGTCGACTTCACCGATATCAACAAAGCTTGTCCCAAGGATCCTTATCAGCTTCCACGAATCGATCGGTTAGTCGACTCTATTTCTGGCTTTGAAGTTTTAAGTTTTTTGGATGCATATTCTAGGTATCACCAAGTGCGGATGGCTGAATCCGACAAAGAGAAAACGGCATTCAGAGCCGCTGGAGGTCTATTTTATTATGAAATGATGCCATTTGGGTTGAAGAATGCGGGTTCGACCTATCAGCGAATGGTCAACGTGGTCTTGATTCACGAGATAAAGCGTAAATATAGAAGCTTATATAGACGACATGGTTGTTAAGTCCGCTGGGGACGGTCACGCCGCTGACCTTCAAGAAACCTTCAACAATGTCAGAAAACACTCGATGAAGCTCAATCCGGCCAAATGTACTTTTGGTGTCCAGCGGGCAAGTTTTGGGGTTCATGGTTAGTCGTCGTGGCATCGAGGCTAACCCATAAAAGATTCAAGCTTTAATCGATATGCAAGAGCCTACAACTATCAAAGAAGTTCAGAGGCTTAATGGCCGCATCATCGCGTTGGGTCGGTTCATATCAAAATCAGCGGAGAAGTGTCTTCCTTTCTTCAAGATTCTCGAGGCGATAAAACTTTCTCATGGAACGCAGATTGTTCGCAGCATTCCAAGCTCGAAGGAATATCTAGAAAACCACCTCTTTTGGTTAGCCCGTAGAGGAGATGTTTTGTTTTTGTACTTAGCGGCTTCAGACGGGTCGTTGCCGCCGTTTTGTCAGCGAGGCCGGAACCCCAAAATCCCGTCTATTATGTAAGCAAGGCTCATCCGGTGAGAGTCGCTATTTTAATATTGAAAAATTAGCCTACTCGCTTGTCATTCTTTGCCCGCAAACTCAGGGCTTACTTTACTTCACATACAATTATTGTCTTAACGGATAGTCCAACGCGTCAAATACTTCATAAACCGGACCTTTCAGCCGACTCCTCGATGGGCTATAGAAATTATCGAATTCGACATACAATATCAACCTAGAAAAGCTATCAAAGGTCAAACATTACCGGATTTTATTGTAGAGACAAGTTTCACCGCCACAACCTAGTTCTCCATTATCACAAGAACCCGGCGCCGCGAGTTAAGCCAAATCGGTCTTTGGCACTTATATGTTGATGGAGCATCTAATCGAAATGGTTGTGGAGCCGGAGTTATCTTGATGGAGCCCGAACGACGGAAGAAATCGAAAAAGCTTTGAGGTTTGAATTTCCGGCCACCAATAATCAAGCCGAGTATGAAGCAGTTATAGCCGGGCTCAAACTTGCCCGAGAATTAAAAGTGGAAAATGTTGAAGTATTTTGTGATTCCCAACTCATCGTCAATCAAATCTCAGGGGACTATGACACGCACTGTGGTATTCTTGAGAAGTATGGTGAGATTGTTCGACAATTAAAAAGCGGTTTCAACTATTGCGAGTTCATCAGAATTCGAAGAGAGGACAATGAGTGAGCAGACTATCTCTCTAAGCTATCACTCAAAGAAGAGATTGCAGATCCTTCAATAATGATTGAGTATCTAGCCATACCCGCCATAGAGGAAATACAAATCATGGAAATCGACACACCAGCGCCGATTACATGTTGGATTGATGAGGTACAGGCTTACATAGAAACAGGTATATTACCAAATGGGGCGGACAAAGCTCGCACACTTAAGAAAAGAGCGGTCAGGTATATCGTAAACAATGGAATACTCTACAGAAGGTCCTCGACAAGACCTCTTTTACGATGTGTTCGAGAGGAAGAGAGCAAACCAATCCTTATCGAACTTCACCAAGGGGTGTGTAGGGGCCACCCCGCTAGCTAGCCGTTCTTGACACGAAGGTCATAACCGCAGGTATTATTGGCCAACTATCCTTAAAGATTCAGAAAAGCTGGTAAGAGAATGTCCGGAGTGCCAAAAACACGCAGACATCCCCCGGATACCATCTGTCGAACAAAGCGTTGTGGTCGCACCCATGCTGGCAAAACGATAGTCCGCTGGTATATCGTATGCCGATAACGCCGAGGTATAATCTTCTCGATCTTTGAACTCTTTCCATCGAGATATAAGATCGCTGTCTGCACGCTTTTGTTCTGCGAGTTCGTTCTCGACGTCATCGGACCTTTTCCTAGGAGCCCTTTTCCTTTTTGCGGGCTCAGGGACAGTTGCGGCCTTCCTCTTGGACACAACGACCTTTGGAGATTTCCTTGTTTTCTCCGATGGATCAACGGCTTCCACGGCTTCCTTGAGCTTTCCGCTACGTTTGGCGGCTCCAGTATTCAGAGCTTTTTCCATTCTAGTTAGTAGCCCGCTCAGTGCCATCTGGTCGTCATCTTCGACCTCGACCTCAGCATCGCCCTCATCACCAACGGATACGTCCAGGTCAGATTCTTTGGTAATGGGTCCAGGGTTGGGATTTTCATCCAACTCTTCCTCATCGCCGTTAGAGGAAGCGTCCTCCATACTCACCTCCTCTGATCCGTAACCCGCCGCGGCCCTAGCCTCTTCGTCTGACTGAGTATGCTCTGATGACATTCTGGAAAAGAAAAAGGGCAAGGTGGATTAGATTATCACCCGGACATGGAAATTGGGCCGGGGTGAAAGCAATCACACCCCGACACCTAGCCCTTCCATCTTCCTTAAACAAACAAAAGCCCAGAAAAACCCCCAAAACACAATCCAATTTTACAAAAAACTACCCAGAAAAACCCTAATACATCACACATTCAAAAGCGCAAACACAAATACTCTAGCATTGGCAAAAAACCGCAATCAAAGTACATGCATACAAGATTATTTCTGGGAAAAAGAGGCTGAAATCACAAGAAGGCATGAACGACTGGGCTCATGGCATTCATCAAAGGAAAAACAATATAAATTACAGAGGCACAGATCAAGGCATTGTAATCTTCCAACAAGAAATAGATGACATCAAGGCAAAATCGGATAAGAGAGCAAAGGGAAGGTGCAATTTCGTACTTGATTGATAAAAAGAGAGGAAAAGCGTTGATCTTGGATTGAAATAGCGCTTGCCGGAAACCTGCTTGCAATTGCCGGATCTTCTCTTCTTCAGTTGCCGGAAAAATTATCAGAGATGAAAAGAGAGAAAAGTGTAAGAGTTGGGGGTAACTCCTCTATTTATAGAGGGAAAAAGAGGGGAAACGACGTTTGGGATTCAAAATTCAAACGTAATGATGGTGGGAACGGTTACCGATTTTTTCTCCGCCAATCAGAGCAAGAGACGGTTCAGTTCCAACCGCCGTGTCAGAACACGTGACTGATGTGACGTTTCGTGTACCGATACATCCGTTTATATTTGCCAACCGTTCAACTTGTCCGCGAAGAAAGCGCCCCACCCGTAACTATCTCCCAACATTACTCAAGCGGCTAACATCACTCAGTGCCCGCTGTGGCTTATTCTGACAAAACACCATTGATGGAGTATTATCACCTGACTAAGCCCGACAGAGCGTTGTCATCAATTAAGCCTGTCCGCTACAAATGCGCAGCATATAATCGGTAATTCGCTACGCGATACTAACACTGATTCAAGCCTGTTCGCTGCAATGCACAGCATATAACTAGTGGTTCTCACCAACACTGGTTCAAGCCCGCTAGAACAGTATCGGCATACCTCTGTCACGAGCGACCACAAGGAGCTTCACCAAAAGTTCTTCAGAGTTCTACTCTCCACCTTGGCGGGCACGCCAGGCACAGAGTAGGGGGCCATTGATATACCCGGGTCAGAACGGGGCCCTGTTCATCCCTATTGGGCCTATATTCTTGGCCCATCCACATATGAAAATGGGCTTTACTCTCCTCTGGCCGCTGTCACAGCCATCTCTTACCCGCTAGCTACAAGCCGGGACCTGTCCGCCAACCGTAAGCCGGATCTTGTCCGCCAGTTCAATGTCGGATCCATCTTCTCAATGTGATTTCTACCCATACAGTCAAGGCACAAATGAGTCCGCTGCTCGTCATTCTTACCAATAATCGATGGTCGTTACTCGCCGCGGCCTATCGCTGTCCGCTGTCCGTCGTCCTTATCAATCCAGCTGGATGTAACAGCTGGCCAATCGTGACAGCTGGCTAGGACACTTGTAATGCATACGTAGTTAACTTAGCTATGTACTCTCAGTTGTCTTGTCAATGAACAGTAGACCGACTTACTTTTTAGCCTATAAATATGGGATCACATTGTAATAGAAAATGATGATCAATCTCTCAAGCTTTAAGCTATAATATACTACAAGCAGAAACTCTGCCAATTTGTCGACAGATTCCCTGATTCTTCATAAACATTTAAACCGCCACCACTGTTCTTGAACACCACCGTGTCCTCACCGTCGAAATCACCCATCACAGCCTTATATCCACAAGATAAGCACTGTTACCGCAAACCTGGTGTTTTTGACGTGGCCTTTTCTAGTGCTAATACTAGTCCTTAACCGACAATGTATCGGGTCAAATCAGTAGTGCTAGTATGGTGAGTCGAGTATCGTATCCTCGGGAACTTTGTAATTCTTCTAAGTGTGGTTAAACACCAAAGAGTCATTATTAACTCAATCTAAATCTCAGTTTTATAGCATGAGATAACTAATAACTTAAAATAAAATAAATGCATAAATTAAAATTTATTCTAATATAATATATATAGATATATAAATATATATAGATATGCATAAGTTAAGTAAATATATATATAGATATAAATATATAGATGCCAAATATATTTTTAGAGAACTAGCCAAAGTTTATATAATTGATTTATACGATCTTTTCAGTGAATGGAATGTGCTCGATCTTTCTTTTTATATTAGGTTTAATTGAGTAAATGAAACGGTGCACTCCTAAGGTTAACAATTCCTCCTCACATTAGCGTCATTTAAATTGTCATATGTCCATTGTCATCACCCAAATCCACAATCTATTACGGTTTTTACGAGCGAACAGTCCCGAGTACGATTCTACCTTTGAATAAAAAGGAGTCATTCCGTTCGTCAAACGGTCAATTTTACTAAAAGGCTCCGGTTGTCAAAGCCGGGCGATTCAACTTTCCGGTTTAAGTTTCAATTAACTGATGAGTTAACATTATTACGATCTTGAGTACAAGTTTTAATAAGATTTATCTTTTTAGGACAAATCGCTTCGAATAGAAACGGATTCCGTTGTCACGCTTTCACTCGCCAATTTTACCCTCCGGTTTTTCTATTAACGAGTTCATAACTTAATTACGAGGCGTCAATTCATAATTAGATTATGAATTCTTTCAAGTCAAACTTTATTAATATAAAAGATTCAATTAGCTCAATTTTATTCAATTTTACTTAGACAACATTCCTTTACCGAAAAGATCGAAATAAAACGATTACATAACTTTGGCTAGTTATTAGATTTAGCCTACTAACATTATACTAAAAGATAAAAACAAACATAATAAACATAAATACTTTAGAAATTTTACCCGATTACAACGATTGAATCGGAAGATGTATTCTTCCGGATGCTACAACAACTTCAACAACATCGATCTTCTTGGTAATTTCTCGAGCATTACAACGATACTACTTATTTATGGCTTAAGGCCTATATATATACATACTACTACTACTAAAAAAAAGTAAAAGAGATATATTTGGTACCCCTTTATGCCCGTAATGTCTTTCTATTTATAGGCAAATTTTCCCTGCCGGATCGATCCGAGAATGGGCCGGATCGATCCGGGAATAAAAAATCTTATCCCAGGATATTCTCTGCAGGGCCACATGCTGGTCTAATCATGATGTCTCCTCGGATCGATCCGAGGTAAATCCGGATCGATCCGGATAGATTTTTTTCCAATCTTAATCCGAAACTTGATAAAATCATAACTTGAGCTCTGGATCTCCAAATGACATAATTCAAGATGCGTTGGAAAGCTCTTGAGGAGATCTATAACTTCCATGAATACTTCTTTTTCAGAAAATGCCTTTTTGCTGGTTCATTTGTTCGTTGAAAATATAACTTGATACTGGCGTCACGAACCATCGATCCTTTCAACTTTAAATCTCGTGGCATTCCTTTATTCCTTCAAAAGATATGATTTTACTCCATAAAATGTCGTCACTCTGGGTCTTGGTTTACCTAAGGTCCAGTAAAATACCAAAAATACCCACGTGAATCGACACTTACACTCCGGTTATTAACCCGGTACAAAATTTATAACTTTTATCATTTTTACTAGATTTTTATAGTATTTAGATTTATTCATAGCTATTAATATTTTATAAGATTATCGTTATATTTTATTATATTTTATATAAAAAGAGTCGATAACGTATATAAAACATCGTAATTTTTATCATATAAATGTTATACATCAACTACTCCCCACTTAGCTTTTTGATCGTCCTAAAGCAAAATAAGCGATAGTATATAAAAATTACGATAAAAATAATATAAGTGGTAGATACAATTTTTAAATTAGTAAAATATCATTTCAATATTATAAACATATTAATTATATCTTTCTTAGAAATTAATAAGATAAAAAGTGTAGATAACTTTGATAAATTATTTATCAACTATTATTCAAATGAAATTTCACAAAATTTACTCAATAAATATAATTAAAATTCTAGAATTATTTTCCTATCTCAACTTATATGAAATATTTGGAATCAAAGACTAAGTCAAGTATTTGACAAGATGGCATATTTTTTTTTTTAGATAGGACATTGGTTAATCGAAAAGATAGAAAAAGAAATCAAAAAAAAGAAGAAGTGAAGTCGACGTATTTACACTTTCACGTTTGATCAAAAACAGCTTCGATTAATAATATCTCCTTTTCCAACTATTTTTTCATTTTCTCTTCTTTTTCAATATTAAGAACTAAAAGCGTGAGTGTGTGTAGAAAATCAAATTTACAAGCATTGCTTCATCAAGATTGATTGGAGTAATACTCTTTCGATCTAAAATTACGAGTCCGGTTTCCTTAAACTCGTAATCATTCTTGAGATCTTATGATTCGAATTTTTATCGGGAGCTTTATACCTCATAGTGATATAGGACGTTTCTAGATAACACCCTACTGCACTCAAATCATCGGAAGCTACTACCGATATCTGTCGATCAAAGATAAGGAAGATACCTGGTATTTGATTAATTCTCTGTAAATTTGGTGTGTTTTTTTTTTTTTTTTTTTTTTTTTTTTTTTTTTTTTTTTTCACCTCAACATACACCATCCTTAGCTTCTGTGCTATCATCTCCTTTCATAAGTACGTACAAACTCGTGGGATTTTTGAAATGTAGACCAAAATAAGCCATGGTCGGTTATGATCAAAAATGGCTATTTCGAGTGAGAGGTCTTGATCACTCTAATCAAGAGTTGAGGTAATTTTTGTGGTGTCAAAAATCTCATCATTCCTAGTCCGATTCCATATTCATATTTCGTTTACAAAGAAAATTATTCTAAAAAAAAATTTATTATAAATATAAGTATTTTTTGCTAAAATTTCATATGAAACCTTACTTGATAATATTTATGTATAGTTACATATACTTAAAATCTTATAAAGATCTAAAATTGACATATATAATATAATTATAATATATCTACTTTATTTTACTTAATTAAAATCTATTCTTACCAATTTATATTGTTTTTATTCATATTAATTATATATTATCTAATTATTTTGTTTCAAGAAAAATTAAACTAAGTATTGAGCAATTAAGTATAGATTTATATAAGAAAATTTTAATTTTAATTTACTAACTTACTTCCACTCCCCACTTACGAAATAACATCGTCCCGATGTTCAGTGAGTAAAATAAAAAGTAATTTGCAAATAAAATTAAAATTTTATATGATTTTGATTATTATTTATTATTTTTAGCAACCATATATTATTTTGATTAAAGAAAATGACATATATATTAAACACTATTACAAACTATAAATAAAAGTAACAAACAACAACAAACGATTAAACAACTAATTTAAACAACTACCAACTTAACAACATAACTTCTAAGCGATTATCAAACCGTAGATGAACATCCGGGAGTATCCACGGAAGTAATCCTAAGCGAGAATCACGAGATGGAAAAATCTCGCCAAGAGCAAACTTCGAGGCACGTGATTCGGCTTGGATACAAAGGTGAGAGATAACCAGGCAAATGGTAGCGGTTTTCCCTATTACGTCTTTTCTATTGCAAAATTAATTGCGATCTTAAAAATCAAAACTCCCCAATCAATGTATGCTCCCACGGTCAATGCATACAACAAATAAAGATCTCATCGTCTCCGTAACCCCATAAAAATCTCTAGTTGGATAGATTCGAGAATTAATGAAGCGTTTCAAGCCCTTAAATGAGGGGTAAAGCCGAGTTGAAGAATCATAGTTATGATCAAACAACGAAATCTGAACCGAAAGGAAACCTGCAAAGACGATTTACAACATTATATGTATCCCCAAGTTCCCAAAGAAACTCGAAGTGTGGGTTTCGATCAAAAGTACATGGTGGAATTTGATAGATTTGATTTATGATGATTGGTGAAAACGAAATAACGGTGCCCCTAACTGTAATAAGTTGAGATGAGGCTACTGTCGTTATTTGAGTGAGAGATGCAAAGAAATCTCTAACAACCGAAATGTTTATTCGACCTCTGGGAGTCCTTATCAATTTTTTCCACCCATGCAACCTCGGATTAGATTACGTCCCCATCGATCAATTTTTTTGAGATTTAAGCCTTTCTCCATCGAATAGGAGAACGGACAAAATTTAGATGTCTCGGGACTTCATTATGAAAGCAAGAGGCATGCCCTTCGGGAACTACACCATCAGGCGTATGCGGCTCGTAACTATTAACCGAGGGAGATGATCGGTTAGACATTTTTTTTTTTGATACAGAGATTGAAAATAGAATGAAGGAAAGAATGAGCAATTGTTTGTCATTCGCTTGCTCTTTTCCTTATATAAGTATATCCATCAAGCAAAAGTAGAAAAGATCTACTTTAAAGCGCGTTTTGTACTTGCCGGATCGATCCGAGATAAGGCCGGATCGATCCGCCTCTCGAACCGATAATGTTGTCGTCGGTAAACACATCGCCGGATCGATCCGGTAAAGGTCGGATCGATCCGAACATTACTGTTCACGGACAGAGTTGATTTTGCTTGAAAAAAAACTTAGTTTTTTCTAGGTGACAAGTTTTCTTCCAATTTTTGGTTCATTTTCATTATGTTATAACGCTAAATTATTCTACAAGATGCGTAGTACCAAAATATGAAATGAAAACATGAAAATCGTATTAAAATAAAATCCTACTATGATCAAAACAACTTAAAATTTAACGAAAAAAAGAAAAACGTGCATGATAAATAAAATTGTTTCAATGTCAAAAACCATAGAATGTTTAAAAATTATCACTCCTCTTCATCACTCAGCTCGACGTGGCTTGAACTTGGCATAGCTTGAGAACGGGTCGATTCTTGGGATGGATCTTGAAAATAAGTTGACATCCGTACCGAGCTATCTAGTCCCATCGAGCTCATCTCTCTCGTGATATCAGAAAAAGTGCCTCCCCATCTCATCGTGGTATGGCCAAACGATCCAGATCCAGTCCATTCTGATGTTGCAGCTGCCGTAGTACCTGTCGAAAAATCTCCTACACCACTAGTTTGAAATCCAAAAGAATGTGACATTTGTTGGAAATCAGAGTGAGGTGGCATCGGTGGAATGAAATCGGGCAAGGTATAAGGCTGGGTTTGGCATTGCGGAATATCCATCTCGGCATAGGTAGGGTTTTGCAAGATATTCATTTGATATAAACCTCGTATGCCTTGGACGTAAATCTTCGAGACCATAATTTATTCCTTTCCGCAAAAGTACCATATTGGCATTAGCACGATGAACATCATAGGCCATGGATTGAAACATGTCATAAGTGATGGTATTTGGAAGATGAGTTTGAGTTTGACTGGATGAAGGAGGGACAGCAGTAGATGGAGTAGGCTGAGGACGTTGACGGTTAGGGTCCAAAAAGTTTATTCTTCCTGCCGGCCTAAGTGGTAAACTAGGACCAATAAGTGTGTCATCTACCATCATCAAATTATCATTTGGGAGCTCAGGGACTCCTATCTGACGACACAAGGAAGAAATAAAACATGGAAAAGGCATGTGACTGCCTGGCCTAGCAGTCAGGGCAAATTCCTTGGCCCTTCTATACATCACTCTTCCTATATCCACTGGTACATCATTAACTATAGCCCAAGCAATACACAAATCCTCTTTACCAAAAGATGTAAAATGCCGAGACGGGTAAAGAGTATGACTAATAAAGCGTTTGATGGCTCATATCCCGGATACATTTCCATAGGGAAAATCTGTTTTCATGCCAGACGGCAGTGGGATCTAACTCATGCTGGGCTAGTGAAACAATATGATCAAAGTCTGCTGGCTCATCCAAATTCCAAACTGTATAATAATCCTCAGTCTCCGGTATGTCAGGAATACCAAAAATAGCATTAATAATGTGAGGAGTAAAGGGCACTGTCCTAGTCCTCAGGCTGACAGAGGTTAACTCACCATCTTCCGTAGCATCGTGAGTTGCTATCAAAGAATAAAATTCTGCTACAAAGGTGGTGTTAATTTCTCCCGACCTTAAACTGGCTAATTCCATCCAATGCCTCCCTTCAAAAATTTCTTTGACCTCCCTTCCCAAATCTTCAAAATCTAAACCCCTCTCGACTGCAACTAAACACCGTCCAAATTTATTCTTAAAGGCGTTTCTAGCTGCAACAGACGCAGTTCTATCAAAGCTAACGGCCAATTCTTCTTCTGTTAAAGGCCTAGTTTCTATAACTGGAATTTGGGTAGGGATATGCGGTTTACGTTTTTTACTAGCTTTGGATGATTCGGCCATTCTACGATAAAGAGAAAATTACAAAACAACACAAAACAACACAAAACAACAGTACAAATGTGAGTGACAAAACAGTTGAAAATGAATTAAAACTTGGAAAACGAAATTAACAGAATAAAATAACTACACTATTACCTTATAAAGCTTGAAAAGGTTGAAATTTGGCGGAAAAGATGGAAATTTACTGAATAAAGTTGAAGCTATCCTTGAAAAATTCTTCAATTTAAATGCAACTTTGAAGAGAGGAATGGAGAATGAGAAAAATTTAAGAGGTGGTGTAGTTTAATGGTGATGTTGTGTGATGATTTGAAGGAAAAAATCGAATTGAGGGGAAAAGGGAGGGGCGGCTGTTTTTAGAAAAAGAAGAAGAAGAAGAAGAAGGAGGTCCCCGTCCCTTTTTAGGTTTTTTTAGGTTCGGATCGATTCGAGGTTAGGTCGGATCGATCCGACCACTATATATATATATATATATTTTTTTTTTTTTTTTTTTTTTTTTTTTTTTAAAAATATTTTTGGTATGATAATCCTTAATTATATCATATAAATAACATATATGATAAAAATAAGTTTTATCATAAAATTTTTGAAGTCTTAAAACAAAAATAAACAAAAACTTAATCTAATTCTACTCCCACCAATCTTAAATCTTCAAGATTTCTATAATAACGGTCCATTAACCTAATCTTAAGAAATGAGGCGTCGAATTTTCTCTTTGATCTCCATCGGGATTTTCGGATAACCACCTAATCGCTCCTTCTTAACAACATTCAAACACTCATCCTGTGATTTGGTTGTGCTTTCCTACATTTCCTTCATGCTCACTTTTCCACAACCTTCTACACCTTCTTAAAAACTTTGCCCTTCTCTTTATCGAACTTCTCGAATTTCCATTACAAAGTTCTTTTAGTCTGATTTCTCTCAACAATTGCTTGTTTTTCTCAAAAACTGAAGCTTCTATTTTAAACGCGACATCTTTATCCAAGCCTAATTTCAAAAGCGTTATAAAAATTTCTATTCTATCTAAAAAAGACATCCAGTTCTTTTTTAAATCTATCCGGTAAAAGACGAAACTACTTTAAACATAAATAAAACACATAAAAGTAGAGTAAAGATAGATAGAACCTGGTATTCGGCTGAGTTTAACTCCCTTGCCTTTCAGTTTCTTGATTTCTCTGCTTTTTACTTTGTCGGAGGATCAGTTAGTAGCATTATTTCTCCCTTTAGTGTGGTTCCTTCTCCTTCCACAAATAACTTTACTCTATGGCCATTGGCTATAAAAGTTGTATTTCCATCAGTTAGTTCAACAGCTCCAGATTTGTAAACTCTCGTTACTTTAAATGGACCTGTCCATCTTGATTTAAGCTTTCCTGGAAATAACTTTAAACGTGAATTGTACAAGAGCACTCGATCACCTACATGGAACTCACGCCTATAAATTCTCCTATCGTGAAAGGATTTCGTATGCCTTGTAGATTCGAAGCGTTTTCATAAGAATCGAGACGGAATTCTTCTAGTTCTCATCAATTGAAGCAATCTATGATCACCAATGACCTTAGGATCGAAATTCAAAATTTAATAGCCCTGAAGGCTCGGTGTTCTAACTCAGTTGGGAGATGACAAGACTTACCAAATACTAACTTATAGGAGAACAACCAATTGGTGTTTTAAAAGTCGTTCTATATGCCCATAATGCATCGTCTAGTTTAATCGCCCGCTTTTTTTTCGATTTGAATCCACTGTCTTTTCTACAATTCTTTTGATCTCTATTAGACACCTCTACCGACCACCTGGTTTGCGGATGATGTATGCGTTCTAACTTATGCGTTACACCATATTTTCAATTATCTTGGTAAATGGTCTATTACAAAAGTGCGAACCTCTATCACTAATGATAGCCTCGGAATGCCATAACGTGTAAATATATTCTTTTAAGAAATCGTATGACAACTTTGGTATCATTGGTGGGAAGAGCTTCACTTTTACCCATTCGAAACATAATCTACCATTACTAGAATAAATCTTTTTCCAAAAGATATAGGAAATGGTCCCATGAAATCTATACCCCAAACATCAAATAACTCACATTCTAAAATAGGTTGCATAGGCATTTCATGTTTTTAGATACATTTCCCATTTTTGACAAGATTCACAAGATTTGACATATTTATAAGCATCTCTATATAGCGAGGCCAATAAAAACCACATTGTAAAACTTTAAAAGCGATTTTCCATCCTCCATGATGACCTCGCCTCACGATCATGACAAAATGATAAGATACTTAAAATTTCATTATCAGCACACACTTTTACGATTATCCCATCCGAACATTTACGGAAAAGGTCCTGGTTCCTCCCAAGAATAAAATTTTAAGTCATAAAAGAATTTCTTTTTCATTTGCCAAGTCCAATGAGACGGAATATAATCACTGAGTTAAGTAATTAATGATATCTCCAAACCAGGTGAAATTTCCTTAGAAGGAATTCTATTCTTTAATAATCGCATGGTTGAAGGAGTATCTATTCTAAATAGTTGTTCATCAGGAAATGAATCTTTAATTTCATTCCCTATCTCTTCCTCAGTCTCCATTCTGCTTAGATGATCTGCTACTACATTCTCACTTCCCTTTTTATCTTTAATTTCCAAATCGAACTCCTGAAGTAAAAGAATCCATCTAAGAAGACGTGGTTTCGCATCTTTCTTACTCAGCAAATACTTCAAAGCTGAATGGTCTGTATACATTATTACCTTAGAACCAACAATATATGATCTAAACTTATCTAAGGCAAAAATTACAGCCAACAGTTCCTTTTCTGTAGTTGTATAGTTCAGTTGAGCTGCCGTTAACGTGTGAGATGCATAGTAAATAGCTTTTAGAATTTTGTTATATCTTTGTCCTAAAACTGCTCCTACCGCTAAATCACCGGCATCACACATAATCTCAAACGGCAAATTCCAATCAAAGGTGCTATTAGCACTTGGTGCGAGAGTCAATCTCGCTTTTAAGGTCCGAAAAGCTTCCTTACATTTACTATCGAAGTTAAAAGGTACTTCCTTTTCAAGCAAATGACTTAGAGGCTTTGCTATCTTTGAAAAATCTGCAATAAATCTCCTATAAAATCCCGCATGTCCAAGAAATCCTCTTAGAGTCCTTAGATTAAGCTGGTGGTGGTAATTTTTCAATTACTTCAACCTTAGCTTTATCAACTTCAATTCCTATTTCGAGAGATTCTATGGCCTAGAACAATTCCTTCGATACCATTAAATGACATTTTTCCCAATTTAAAACCAAATTGGTATCTTCACATACGTTGCAACACTCTTTCTAAGTGCGACAAACATTTACCAAAAGAATCTCCGTAAACACTAAAGTCGCCCATAAAAATTTCCAAGAATTTCTCAACCATATCGGAAAATATAGCCATCATGCATCTTTGAAACGTAATTTGGAGCATTACATAAACCAAACGGCATTCTTTTATACGCAAAAGTTCCATAAGGACAAGTGAAAGTAGTCTTTTCCCTATCTCCGTTTGCAATGAAAATCAGTAAATAACCCGAATAACCATCTAAGAAACAAGAATATTTATGACCACTTAACCGCTCCAACATTTGAACTATGAATGGAAGTGGGTGATGATCTTTCTTAGTATGATCATTTAGTTTCCTAAAATCAATGCACATTCGATATCCTGTAATTTCCCTTGTTGGAATCCATTCATTTCTATCATTTTCTTTTATTGTGAAACCTCCTTTCTTTGGTACCACTTGAGTTGGACTCACCCATTCACTATCTGATATAGGGAAAATTATTCCCATCTCTAATAGCTTAATGACCTCTTTCTTGATAATTAATCGCAAATTTGGGTTGAGGCGGCGTTGCGGTTGAATACAAGGCTTAGCATCTTCCTTCGTAATTATCTTATGAACGCAAATCTCGTGGCTAATACCTCGAATATCGGCAAATTGTCCATCCAAAAGCTTTCTTATGCTTTTTCAACATTCTAAGTAATTGATCTTCTTGTTGCTCGATTA
The DNA here is from genome assembly GCA_026214975.1 of Gentiana macrophylla. Lineage (NCBI taxonomy): Eukaryota > Viridiplantae > Streptophyta > Magnoliopsida > Gentianales > Gentianaceae > Gentiana > Gentiana macrophylla. The sequence goes on from CM047808.1 coordinate 114,865,914, forward strand.
AAGTTGATGAAATAATAATCGGTAATAGATTATTAGTTTCAAGAAAAGCATATTTGATTTAAAGGTAATGGTTTCAATTCCGCATTCTTTGGCGGATCTTCTATTGACGATTTAAGAACCGGTCCTTCTAGTTCTAATTCCAAGTGCTTATGCCATGGTGGTTTAAAGGTAAAACTTTTCGTATCTAAAGATAGAATTATCTCTTTCATTTCAATGTCTTCCTCATCTTCTTTATAGATAGATAGAGTTAAGCATTCTTCTAATCTATCTTCAAAAGTTGGTAATCGATTATCATAGATGTAATGAATATCTTCTATAAAAGAACATGATTCGATGATGCATAATTCATGGCTTTGAAAATATTGAAAGTAACTTCGTCTTCATTGACTCTTAAGATTAATTCTCCTTTCGAACATCGATTAAAGTTCTTCCCGTAGCTAGAAATGGACGACCTAGAATAAGAGGTCTTTGAATAACCGTCTTCCATTTCCATAACTACAAAGTCCACTGGAAAATAGAATTTGTCTACTTTAACCAATATGTCCTTTATAATTCCTTTGTGGTACTTAATCGATCTATCTCGCCATTTGCAGAGTCATTTCGATCTTGGTAAGCTTTCCTATGCCTAACTTTCTATAATCCTCATAAGACATGAGATTTGTACTCGCTCCTAGATCACATAAGACCTTCTTAAACAGAAATCCTCCAATTTCACACGGAATGGTAAAACTACCTGGATCTTTCAGTTTAGGTGGTAACTTATGCTGCAGAATTGCGGAACATTCTTCATTTAGGCATACATTCTCATATTCCTCTAATTTTTTCTTGTTTGACAGAATTTCTTTCAGAAATTTTCCATAGGCAGGTATGTTAATCAGTGCTTCGATAACAGGGATATTAACTTGAATATGACGAAAAGTGTCAAGGAAACGAGCATACTTCTTATCAGTTTTTTCCTTTTTGATTTGATCTTTAGGAGGGTAAGGTAAAGATTCTAAATCTATGACCTTTGGTTCCTTTATCAGTTTCTCTTTTCCCTTTTCCTTAAACCTTTTAGTATTACTCAGTCGCCATATTTCAGGTTCTTGGATTCTTTCCTTTAAATTGTTCCCTGAATCAATCTCTACTTCAGATTCCTTCATTTCTTCCTGTTTTTCATTCTTGTTTCCATTTTCTTCCATTCTAATATGTTCTTTAAATAAAGTCCTTAGGTCTTTATCCATGGGATCTTTCAGAATTCTAGGGATTTTTACCCAATTTTCCTTCTCACTTTCAGGTTCCGAACTTTTATTTCTTTTCAAGAAGTTGTCTATAATTTCTTCTTCCTCATCTGTAAATTCAAGTTCATCTTTAGTTTTATCATTCTTACCATCTAAGTCATCTTCTACTTCATTATTCCCAAAGCTTTCAACTCCCTTACTTCCACTTGAGCTTCCTACTTCTCGTAAATTACAACATTTACCTCTCTTGGGTTCCTTTCGGTGTTACTTGGTAATCCTCCTGGGGTCTCTTTGTTATTACGTTCACCTTCCCTACTCAAATGATCTTCCATATTCCTTAATGAGGCTTCTATCGTTCTCATCCTGGTATCATGTCCACTCATAGATGTTTTCATTGAACTCATGTCCTTAGTGACCGTACCAATAGAAGTCACCATTGTTTCTATATTTTTAGCTTGAGTAGATACTACACCCATCATATTTTCCATTAGTTTTTCCCATTTTTCAACTCCTTCTGCAGGTTGAGTTGAACTTTTAGTTACTGGTATACTTTGAGTGGTATGTTGAGGATAGGATCTAGGTAATGATGGCAAATTCTGATTAGACGTGTTTTCTTGATAAACTTGATTATTATTCATGTTCCTATATGGAATCGGATACGGCGGTTGTCCTTGCTTGCTAGGGTTTTCAGACCATCGATAAGTAGGGTGATCTCTTCTAATAGCATTGAACGAGTTTGAGTAAGCATTGTTTAAATTTCTATGCTGTTGAAGAAAACTCACCTCCTCTCTTGAGTATCCTGTCGGTTCTTCAATCCCTAGTGGTATTTTATCTGATTCGAATATTCGGTTGGTATACTATTTTCTGAACTTTGGTTCTTATTCTGTTGTAATCCATCAAATTTCCTACTCAAATTTTCTAAATGTGCTAGAACTTCCGTGTTAGACGTGCATTCTCCTGCAAAAGCTACTTTTCTAGTGCTAGAACCGGTTTCCCACATTCTGTTATTTTTGGAAATCTTTTCTATAGCATCGTAAACTAATTGAGCTTCACTCATCATTAAAGAACCACCACATGCATGATCTACATCAAGACGTGAATCTTTTCTTAATTTACTTACGAGAAAAGTTGAATTTGCATGTCTAAGGAATAACCATGGTCGGGACACGCTCTTAGTAATTTTTTAAATCTTTCCCACGCATTCCCAAGCGTTTCTTCAGATCCTTGTCTAAAATTAGCAACCTCGACTTTTAATTCCAAATTCCGTCCAGGAGTGAAATATTGTTTCAGAAATTCAATTTGAATCTCCTCCCAACTTTTAAGTGAATGATGTGGAAGAGACATAAACCACTCTCGGGCTCGTCCTTTTAGAGAAAAAGGAAACATAGTCATCCTTGTTAATTCCTTGTGAGCACCTTGACTTTTGGCTGTATTGCACAGTTCTTCAAAAAGATAGAGATGATGATGCGGATCTTCATCATCTTCTCCTAGGAATTGGGCTCTTGTGTCAATCAAACCAAAAGATGAGATTTAATCTCAAATTATTCGCTCCTTCATTAGGTAAAAGTATGGGATTATTAGTCCGATTTCTTCTTATGGTTTGGTCACAAATAGGTCTTGGTTTGGCGGATTGTTACGATTATTCTGGTTCCGATTCTGATTATCTCTATTATTATTATTTTGATTATTATTAGGGTTAACAGGGTTTTGTCCATGCCCTTGAGCATGATCTAGCCTTTGTTCGTTTGTTTCATCACTAGCCCGACCATTTTCGTATTTTGTTTGAAGATGATTCGTCGGGATTTCCGACTAGTATGACCACGTTTTCTCTCTACTTAACCCGCCTTTTCGTAAGTGTTTATGTCGGGCTTATAAGGAGTGAGTGGGGCCTTACCACTTACGGTCATCAACTAACGAAAATAGAAAATAACACTAAATTGATAGTAGTAAAATTTGGTAACTTACCTATAAGGTAAGTACCAACGAAAATAAAATTAGCAATGAGATAAGAAAAGTGTTGACTTATTCTCTAGAATTTTGAGCTAATACAAGTAGTAACCATAGACACAAAAAAGAAATTAGCGCTGTTCCTCGCAACGGCGCGAGTAAAGTCGACGTGGCCTTTTCTAGTGCTAATACGAGTCCTTAACCGACAAGCAGTATCGGGTCAAATCAGTAGTGCTAGTATGGTGAGTCGAGTATCGTATCCTCGAGGAACTTTGTAATTCTTCTAAGTGTGGTTAAACACCAAAAAGTCATTATTAACTCAATCTAAATCTCGGTTTTATAGCACAGATAACTAATAACTTAAAATAAAATAAATGCATAAATTAAAATTTATTCTAATATAATATATATAGATATATAAATATATATAGATATGCATAAGTTATGTAAATATATATATAGATATAAATATATAGATGCCAAATATATTTTTAGAGAACTAGCCAAAGTTTATATAATTGATTTATACGATCTTTTCAAATGAATGGAATGTCTTTCGATCTTTCTTTTTTATATTAGGTTTAATTGAGTAAATGAAACGGTGACTCTCCTAAGGTTAACAATTCCTCCTCACATTAGCGTGCATTTAAATTGTCATATGTCCATTGTCATCACCCAAATCCACAATCTTATACGGTTTTTTACGAGCAGTCCCGAGTACGATTCTACCTTTGAATAAAAGGAGTCATTCCGTTCGTCAAACGGTCAATTTTACTAAAAGGCTCCGGTTGTCAAAGCCGGGCGATTCAACTTTCCGGTTTAAGTTTCAATTAACTGATGAGTTAACATTATTACGATCTTGAGTACAAGTTTTAATAAGATTTATCTTTTAGGACAAATCGCTTCCGAATAGGAAACTGGATTCCGTTGTCACGTTTTCACTCGGCCAATTTTTACCCTCCGGTTTTTCTATTAACGAGTTCATAACTTAATTACGAGGCGTCAATTCATAATTAGATTATGAATTCTTTCAAGTCAAACTTTATTAATATAAAAGATTCAATTAGCTCAATTTTATTCAATTTTACTTAGACAACATTCCTTTACCGAAAGATCGAAATAAAACGATTACATAACTTTGGCTAGTTATTAGATTTAGCCTACTAACATTATACTAAAAGATAAAAACAAACATAATAAACATAAATACTTTAGAAATTTTACCCGATTACAACGATTGAATCGTAAGATGTATTCTTCCCGGATGCTACAACAACTTCAACAACATCGATCTTCCTGTAATTTCTCGAAGCATTACAACGATATTACTTATTTATGGCTTAAGGCCTATATATATACATACTACTACTACTAAAAAAAAGTAAAAGAGATATATTTGGTACCCTTTACGCTCGCAATCGCCTCTATTTATAAAGCAAATTTTCCCTCACGGATCGATCCGAGAATGGCCGGATCGATCCGGGAATAAAAATCTTATCCCAGGATATTCTCTGCAGGCCACATGTCTGGTCTAATCATGATGTCTCCTCGGATCGATCCGAGGTAAATCCGGATCGATCCGGATAGATTTTTTCCAATCTTAATCCGAAACTTGATAAAATCATAACTTGAGCTCTGGATCTCCAAATGACATAATTCAAGATCGTTGGAAAGCTCTTGAGGAGATCTATAACTTCCATGAATACTTCTTTTTCAGAAAATGCCTTTTGCTGGTTCATTTGTTCGTTGAAAATATAACTCGATACTGGCGTCACGAACCATCGATCCTTTGAACTTTAAATCTCGTGGCATTCCTTTATTCCTTCAAAAGATATGATTTTACTCCATAAAATGTCGTCACTCTGGGTCTTGGTTTACCTAAGGTCGTAAAATACCAAAATACCCACGTGAATCGACACTTACACTCCAGGTTATTAACCCGGTACAAAATTTATAACTTTTTATCATTTTTACTAGATTTTTATAGTATTTAGATTTATTCATAGCTATTAATATTTTATAAGATTATCGTTATATTTTATTATATTTTATATAAAAAGAGTCGATAACGTATATAAAACATCGTAATTTTTATCATATAAATGTTATACATCAGTTTTACGCAACATCACATCTGAACTGTATCCACGATTTTGCTCTCAGCCATCACCAATTTTTCTTTCGATTCCATTTCCTCAAGCACAAAACAAACCATCAATCTCGGTTTACTCCGCGTTTATAAGCATTTTTGTCCTTTTTAGTTTTAATCAGAGGCAAAAAAAATCACACTAATTTATGACTTCACCCGAGCCAACCACGTCATCCCAGTTCCAAAGCATGAGCACAGATTCCGTATCTTCTTCTTCAAAAGCAGTGCAACTTCCTAGTCGAACATTGAAAAAAAAATAGAAAAGAAAATCAATCAAGTGGTGGCCATCTGTCCTCTAACATATCCACACTTGAAGGGGCGTATTGTGATATATAAAATGTTGGTAGCTCGTCAAAATTCGGCTTTAATCGACTTATGTAAATTCGTAGACTCGATGGACAGTGATGGGAATAGCGGTGCCCATTATATCATTATTATCAAATATAATTTCATGATATTTAATTACATGTAAAAGGTAGGTCACCAGCTTCAATTAGTTGAGGAATGCAGAAGGTAGCCCAGACAGCAGTAGTACTCATGGTCCAAACCGAAAACAACGCTTTCGATCTGAGGTTTCTTTCTGATCAAAAGCGTTCTAAGAAACGGCTTGGCAACTAACTCGAGCGAGTCGATGTAATTGGAGAAGTCTTCGACAGTACGAAATCCGCCTTCATACATTTCTTCCGGAAGAATTTCAAAATAGAAGCCAGGATACTTGCTGAACTCTGAATGGATATTGGTGTTTTGAAGGAGACGGGTGTGGATATTTCGATAAAGGAGGAAAGTGACAAGGATTCCGCCATGAGCGAGAAGCTCGGCGAGCTTGAGCATGGAGTTTACATGTCCCTGTAATGGCAAAGGGAACATTAGCACATGAGCTTGATTTTGGTCATCCATGGAGTTCTATGATTGAAATTGTTGCTTGCTCCGTATGAAATGAAAGATATAACAGATCGAATTAAGGGTAATTTGGTCCGTATGAAATTATTTGTCCTTATTATAACTAAAAAAATATGTGTAGATTAATGTTTAATTAAGAGGGAAAAAGTGAACTTATACCTAATTTTTCCTAAATTTTAATTCCACTGGACGATTATGTCATTTTTATGTTTTTTATTTTTGCTTTTGCTTAGTGGATTTGTATGATTTTAATGAATTATTTTTAATAGATTTATTTGATAGTGGAATTAAATCGTTAAATGTTATAAGGGTAATTCTGTCTTTTCAGGTGTCTTTTGTCATTTTTCACAATTTTTCAATCCACTTATCTTTTTTGACAATTATTCTTTACTTTTGTCATTTATAACTATTGTCCCTTGATTCAACAAATAGCATAGCATATAACTTAGATATGATAAATGTCATAATAACATGATATACAATAGTAAGATCTTTTATGATAAACATTTTTAAAAAAGTGAAATGTCCATGTCCCGGATACCGAGTCCTTATCCGTACACGGGACGTTCGGCATGTGACATTTGGAGTAAACCCTAAATCTCACTTAAGTCTCGTGTCATATCAGAGTAATAAAAGATTCGCGCAGAAAAAAACTAGCAGAAGACTCGGGAAAATAGACCCTCGACGTCTTCCAATAACAACCAACAACCAGAAACACAACTGTTGTCAAACTACATCATAAATAACTGAAACCAAAATCTATTATCCATTACAACTCACTTATCTGAAGAGAATGAACACCTACAAAAGGAAACTAAAACATAAATGACTTCATTGCTCCATCCTAAGCTAGCACTCCAAACTCGTCGTCAAAGCAGCATGTACCTGCAACTAGGGCTAAGCTAAATAACCAATAAACCAATCCAAACCGTAAACCGATCCAAACCAATCCGAATTAACCAAACCAATAACAAACCAAATGAATTGGTTTGGTTTGGACCAAACCGAATTGCATTGGGTTAGTTTCAGATATTTTTAATTAAACTCAATCCAAACCAAACCAATTTTTTTATACAATAATTATATATATTATACCCAATACCCAACCAACCCAAAATAACCCAATTTTTTTCTCAGTATAAACCATTATATAACAATCTTAGACTCTCGGCCCACTTAGCCCAATAATAGAGTTTAGTTCATCATTTTGTTCTTTTGATGTAAATATTTATATCAGTAAATGCATATAAGTATGCAACTATGAGGATTGATTGCAGCTGGATTATATTGTAATGTGTTGTTACTTGTTAGTTGTTTTAAACTTCTTTTTTTTATTATTTTTTGTTATCATTTTGGTTTGTAAATTATTTTAGTTTGAATGTAGCTATTTAAAGTTTATGTAAAAAAGGTTGGTTTTGTCATTTTTTTTTAAAGATTAGACTTGTTAAACCGAAACCAACTCAATCCAAACCGAAACTAATTCGAACCAAACCATTAGGGTTGACTTCGTTTCAGTTTGGTTTGGGAAACGAATTAATTATGGCACCCCAAACCGACTCGAGTCTTTCAAAAACCAACCCAAACCCACACAAACCAATCCAAGCTCAGCCCTACCTGCAACCTTCTTATCCCAAAAAAAAGGAGTGAGCACAGGCCTAATACTCAGTAAGGAGAAAGAAGATCAAAAGGGAGATTTATGTATGTCAATTGCCTGGAGACACGATATGAATCTACTTATCCAGTTACAAACACTACAAGAAAATAGTAATTTTAGAGCGCGCAATTTATGGCGTTCATTTGTGCATGCCATAATTTTTTCAAATTACGGCGTACATTACATTGCGCGTCTTGATTTTATTAGAATCTTATAAAGTAATGGCGTATAAGAAAATCACGCCATGTATTTTGTTTCTTTTAGGACGTGCTTTTATGGTACGCCCTAAAATTTTCAATTCCCGCTAAATTTACACGCCCAAAATTTTATTCGTTCCCAGACAAAATAAAAAATCCTCCTCCAAAATTTCATTCATTGCCAAAATTTCCCTGCTGCGAAAAACCTAATCTCCGACGGCGGCAACTTCCCCCTCCTAGTAAATCCTATCCCTTTTCTGTCTTGGATTTTCTCAATGCTCTACCTTCGATTAATTTTCTCACTCTCTTACTGCAATCTTTGAATTTAGCTGGAGTATTTTTCTGTAAGACAAGCTGTGGTTGGATTTGGCTCACCAAAATAACAGGTTCGTGTGACGCTTCTTCTCCTTTCTCAGCGGCTTGAATGTTTAGGGATTTTCTCTACTCGGTTAGATTACTGCCGGTGGGAATTCAAGGTCAGGCGGTGGCTTAGTTGGTCACATTTCCAGAGATTGCAACAGATTCACGGACTTTATTTTCCTTCAGTAAATAGTCTCAATTAGAGTGATTGCAGCAGTAGCTTTTTCTCATATTGTTATGCTTAAATAGTTTTAAACTTGTGTTTTTTTTATTCTTTTGATTTGATTTGATGTCTTAATTATATCCATAGTGTAGAAGTTTTGAGGATTGTAGTGGTTTTGCTCGGTAAAGAAACTGACTGTATCAAAAGATATTGGGCAATTTATTTAAAGCTAACTTTGCTAAGCATTTGCTCACGGGACTCATGTATATTGGAGACCATGCATTCTTGCTTCCTCGTACCCGAGTCTTCCTGGCAGGCAACGAGCACCGATTCCTTTAAGTGCTTTGCTCTGTTAATGAGGTAGATATAGGTCTATTAGTTAGTCGACTTTTCTTGCAAAATGAAGGAAGGTTTAGATACATTTTTCATGTTCTTCATTCAGGTCAGGAAATTAGTCATATCTGTCCGTTCATCTATGTTGGCTCATAACATGAATGATGATGTCCGTCCGGATGAAATCCTCTTGTCCGTCCGGACGAATTCTTCATCAAAGTTTTCCCAATTTCCAGAGAGTTAGCCGTCCGGACACAACACCTTGCCCGTCCGGACAAACTTTTGCAGCCAAGAATCCATTTTCCATAGAGTTAGTCGTCCGGATGAGAGGTTTTTGTCCGTCCAGACAGCCACTGAACGCACGTCCAAGGTGTCCAGACGGGCGTCCGGACCCATGTGACCCAAAATCTTCACTTTTTTCACTTTCAACCCCCGTGTTTCGCCCCGGGCACTTCTAAAACAGTTGAAAGCATAACTTGAAACATAAGAAAACTACTTTTAGGAACGTAATTTGGATCTAACTTGAACAATGCACAGAAAACATGCATATTAACTACATTCATTTCATCTTGCACGTACATTTTCGTTTCATTAATTACTTATTTACTATGTTCGTGTTCAACTAATAAACTTATGTAAGTCTTCTACCAACCCATACTCTACTTGTCTACTAATCATAGCATATCCGTGACTTGACTATCTTGGCTTTGTCTCATACTTACTTATCATGTCTCTGTTATGTCTCACACATGGGATTTATAACCCACGGGTCTTCATGGGACTTGAAACCCACGGGACATAGCATAAGGACTTGGCGCAACATGGCTAATACGACTAACACACCTCCAATCGTGGGACTTAGGGACCCACGGGACTTAGGGACCACCGCCTCGAGAATGACATGGATTAGAATAGGTAGTCATACATCCGATACGGGACTTAAAACCCATGGTACTCTGTACACTACGTCGCAAGGTCACTAATCATAAACACGTAGGAGCACATAAAGCACATAAAATAATGTCTAACCAACGGGAACATACAAAGACCATAACAACACCGAACTATCATCTTATCCCCCATAATTCGTAACCAAAAGTACATAACAATTTAAAGAAAATAACTAGAAATAGAATAACGTTATGAAAACGCAATTCGACAACCCGGCAACACGTAATTATGTCTGGTTTTCGTGCAGTTGCATTAAAACAATATTCAAATCAACTCAAAACATTGTCTTTAAACTTAAATATGGAATTTTTTGATAAGAAGAACTCCTTACTTTTTAGACGAGCCAAACCAAACAAAGGACGGCGATTAACCGTCGAAACCTCGAGAACCTATGAACACCTGAAAACCTAACATGAATCCTACTATTCCGAACTATAAACGAGCTTGAAACCAAGAATTAAACCAAAGGCTACGATAAGTGCTGTTAACGAGTCGAACCAAACCGAGTATTTTTGGTTTGAACTCAAGCTCGTTTAGCTCACAAGCTCGTTCGTTTGTTAAATGAACAAAAACATATGTTCGAGCTCGGCTCGTTTATAAGATGAAATGTTCGAGCTCGTGTTCGAGCTCGGCTCGTTAAACATATTGTTGTCTTCCAAGTCGAGCTAGGCTCGAGTTCGACTCTATTTCGGTTCGTTAAGGTATAGAACATAAAGTGCAAATGCAAAAATAACAAGTTATAGATTAATATTATATACATCACACAACAAAAATTATTATAAAATATCTAAATATTATATAAAATCAATCTATAATCTCATAAATGACTTATCTTCTTTTGAGTTAGGGTTACTGTAAATTGATGTATTTATATAAGCAGGTCCGCGGATATAATCGAACGTTCGCGAAGTTCGTGTTCATTCGTTAAGCAAACAAGCCAACAATCATTTTCGAGCTCGGCTCGTTAAGCTAAACGAACACACGATCACGAACACTAACGAGCCGAACACGAGCTTGTTCACAAACGGCTCTGTTCGTTTAACAAAACTAACAATTACCTTCTTGAGAAGAAATGTGATTCAAAATTGCTCCTGAATCAGGATCTGCCTTGAAACTGAGTCTCTGATCTGCAGACACATCATGGAAAATATCGGATGCATCCAGGGCACCAAAACTAGGCCGCTGAACCGAGAAGAGTGCTCGGTTCAGCGTGCCGGAACACCTGGGCAAGGACTGGGATGTCGGGGACTCATCCTGGGCACTCTAGGACATGTATGGGGCAAGCATGACGCTTAACCGAGGGCTCTTCTCGGTTCAGCGACCCAAATTCTCCCCAAAACTCCGAAAACATGAACATTGTGTATTCTGGGCTGTGTGGAACCTTTTTATAGGTCCTAGACAACCGTAGGTCGGTTTTCCAAAAACTTGGAGGAAAATAAAAGCTATAAAAAAAGAGAGATTGAGGGAAAAGTCCTTTTTTAATTACAAAATGAATAAATAGGTCACACTCTATTTTTTAGTTGCAAAAAGGACAAACATTTTCAGACGGACAAAACTAACCCTTTAAAAGGGACGCGCGCATTTAAACATTTGCTTCAGGTTACAAAATGAACAAACATTTGCTTCAGGTTTGTTTTTTTTGTTTTTTTTTTCAAACATCCGTAACTTTTGATTTATAACTCCGATCATCGAAATTTTTTCACCAAAATTCATATTTTTTTTGCTCTTTAATTTGAGCCCAAATACGACACCCTTCCGACGTATATTTTGAAAGACGAAAAAATATTTGTCTTAACCGGAGCGTTTTTTCTTATAAACGACTGTAACTTTTGATTTAGAACACCGATCATCAAAACTGTTTCACCAAAGTTCATATTTTTTTTATTCTTCATTTTGAGACCGCGTTTGATACCTTTTTGACGTAGTATTTGAAAGCCGGATTTAATCGCAGCATTTACACTAACATAGTATCAGTATCAGTATCAGTATCAGTAAACAGTATCATTCTCATTTAAGGCTTAATTCAAGTGACTACTTCTTGGCACACATATCTGGCTCATATAGGCTCATTTAAGGCTTAATTCAAGGGACACAATATCATATAAGGCTCATATAAGGCCAAAAAAAACCCTTCAACCAAATGCTTCTTGCATATTTTCCTCATATTTGCAGTGAAGTAAAACTCCAATCTTTGCATATCTCTCTTAAATTATCAGCAATAATTGGCAGAAATTAAAGCCCAAATAAACATAAAAAATGGCAAACCATAATGGAAGATAGAACAATCCCAAAAACAGCAACAATGGCAGAAGAATAAAGTTACAATCTTTACATATTTCCACTCAAATTAACACCAACAACAACAGAATTCAATAGCAAAAATAGCTGAAAAGTAACACCCCAACTTTTGTACATACCGTAACAAACTTTTTACCTACATATCAGTATCATTATCAGTATCAAAATGACTCTCTTTTCGGTTTTTTGTTGCAAGGTCTATGTCCCACAAGTCTTTGATATGAACTGAATGTCTTCTTACAATTCAAGCACTCATATTTACTTCTTTTCGGAGAATGTTTTGATACTACTTTTTCTTAGTGATCATTTCTTTTAGGCCTCTTCTTGTTCTTGGGTTCAATCACATTAGGCCACTTGTTCTTGGCTTCATAAACAGCTGCATTCTTGAAAAATTCTTCAAAAGTCGTATCCGAGTCGCCTTTTTCAACATATTCATCCAAATAGTAACCTGAATCATGGCTTTCTTGCTTATTAACCTCTGCTTTACTATCCATTTTATTAGCTTCTGGAGTAACAACTTGAACAAAGACGGGATTTCGAGCGATGCAATGCAAAACAACTTTATCAAGTTCAAAACTTACCAATTCCCTTATCCAATTAGTAGCATAATAATAACACAGGACAACAACTTGCTTTTGCTTGTTGCTCAAAGACTGCCACATGACATCCGAAAGGTATTTAGAAGAAGGAATGTGTAAAGGGCAACCCAGAAGAGCATCAATTCCTCCGAGGGATCCATGATTTGACAACCTCTCCATAATAGATAATAGCACAAAGTAAGCAAGAAGGCTTTGTAGAGGTGATGCAGCTGTTAGTGAAGAGGAAGCAAGAGGCCGGATATTCAAACAGATAGGAGAGATGTCTCCATCAAGGTTTATCCATAGTTCTCCTTCCAGACCACAGTAACATGATTTGAAAGGCAACTGCCATTCATTGAGATCCAATAAATATGCCGATTCAAGCTCTCCTTTAGTAAATCAGAAAACTTGATGTCTGAATAGAAATAATGTGATAACAATTCAGAACAAAAACATAACAATTTATTCAACATGATTCAAACTAAAATTTGCATAAACGGTAAACACATGAAATCAGTGGCAGAACCAGGGGTGGTCTTGGTATATAAACTGCAAAGCTAAAAAAAATAAAAAATGTTGGCAGTGGTATTTGAACTTACAACCTAGAATTATTACAACCTAGAATTATGGAGACTGAAAAGACTTTTGCTTTTAAGGCGTCGACGATTACAAGGCCGAGGCCGGAAACGTCGGAGTTGGTGCTTCGAGGATCGGATTTGAGGGTGGCGATGCAGAGATCATAATTTGGTGTGATTTTACATGTGTTTATTATTATTATTATAAATAGGGTATTTTAGTCCGGTCTAATATTTTTTGACTTTAATACAACTTTTATTTAGAGTGTGGATTAAATACTTAATTAAGAAGAAAAAAATGGACTATAAGCTAATTTTTCCTTAAAAAGACCCTTCAAATAGACTAAAATACCATTTACAAAAAAGGAGAAGGATTTTACAATAAGAATATCTTAGCACCACAAAGTGAGTGATTATTTCCACTGGTACATCAAATTTTGTCGTTTGGTTTAATTATCAGACTGTTTGTAACAATACAATTATTCCATATTTATCACATTATTATTTATTTAAGGTTTAAATACATTCATATTCCCTGTATTTTGTTCTAGGGATTATATGCCCTAAAGTTTGGTATATGGCATTTATTTATTTGATGATGTATATGGCATTTATTGCCTAAATACATGCGTATCCCCTCTATTTTGTTCTTGCGATTGATATTCCTTAACATAAATTTTATCTTGGTCCAGGATCAAATCTGACTTGATAATCCCTGACCAATATGATAAAAGATAAGTTTGGAATTTAAAAAATTAATTCTCGAAAGTTTCCTATTGGGTAAAAATAATGACATGATGGCACTGTTATGCAATCTTAGTAGTACATTATCATATTATAAAAGAAAATGTAGTACTACCTGCCTTTGAAAATCTATGTGTAATAACCTGAACTTTGTGAAAGGATAAACGTGTCAATTTATAAAATTCGGTATATTATATTTATTTTATTTATGGATTAAAAGTATTAAATTATATATAGTTGGATATATATAATTACTTTAAATGGAAATTATTGGAAGTTAGTGGGTTTCAGTTGTGGGAGTTTTATTAGAAAATAACCTCCCATCTACCAGGAGTTATTGTCTGCAAGTTGTGAGAGGAGGGCATAACACAAATTTCTGAGAAGAAAATTGAGAGAAGTTAGAAAGCAAGAAAGAATGAGACTTTCCTTAGTTTCCGACGGATTTCAGAACCGGTTGAAGATTCAGAGTCCGCAAGAAAAGGGCTACGTTGTGATACTCAAAGTCCAGAGTTTTGAGAAGGTTTGGTTGAAGTTTGCTTTAATCAAGTAAGAGGCTCTTCCTAATGTTTAATTAAGGTTTTATGGTGTTAATGTTGTGTTTTGGGTATGATTTGTAGTTAGTAATCATGCTAGTTGTTGTTGTCATACGAGGTGTTATAGCATGTTTAGAACCTGTGTTGATGCAATTTAGATGTATATTTTGATGTTAAACTTGGTTGGTTTTGAGCATAATTGATAAGGTGCAGAAAATTGTATGTAGTGCAGTTTTGGTTCAGTTTGGCGCCCCCTGCTCTTTTGGCGCCCCCTGGCGTGTTCAGAGAGTTCAGTGAACTCTCTGATACAGTTATGGCGCGCCCCAAAGCCTTTGGAGCCCCCCAAACCTGAACAGAGAGTTCAGTGAACTCTCTGAAGCAGTTTTGGCGCACCCTGAAGCTTTTGGCGTGCTCCGACACTGTGTGAATGTTGTTTCTAGTGTTTAAGCTATGAGATGAGTTTGGAATGTTGTCTCTTGACGTAGTAACACTAAATGAACATGAACAAGCCTTGATTAAGCTTCTGATGCGTTTAGTTCCGGCACCGAATGTACTCTTCCATAGAGTTGAAGTTCGGGACCGTCGGAAAGGTATGAATGGCTTGTGCTTTGATGAATTAGTATTCATCAATGTCTGTGTATGTGCAAGGGCTTGTCTGTGTCTAATGGTCTAGGTGAGAGATTGGGAGTTGTGAGGGAGCTTACATGAAAACACTTAGGTGTCTAGTTAACAACATAATAACTTACATACTTGTAGTTAAAAGCTTAAACAACAACATGTCATTCTTGGTAAGGCACAAGGTCATATCGCGATGTGTGGGCTATTCGGATAAAGCGAGTAAATCTGGTGGCCTTTAAAAGGCACTGGGAGTGGAGGGACCTCGTGAATGAATAACTTTACTGGGCTCGAAGGGGCACTGGGAGTAGAGGGACTTCACCGAACGTGTACTCTATCGGGCTTTCCCCCGTGGCTATTGGTGTGATCCACTGATAGGTTGCAAACGATATCTCATGGTGGATATTCATCATGTGTAGTGTCCTTGAATGCGGTTGTAAGCTAGAAACAGTTAGTCACGACATGTTGATGAGCATGAAGTGAACCTTAGAGTTTGAGTCGGTCTCACAAGGAACTTAATAATAATAACTAATGAACCTATCGTTGTAAGACTTAATTATACATTAGCTTCTTTCTCTTGCTAAGTGCTTTGTACTTACCTCAATTGCATGTTTTGTTTTGTATGCTTTTGGGGTGAGAAGACGAACATATTGAGCACGTGTTGGATGACAACTTTGGGGACGATGTTTGAGCTTATGTTTCACTTGATGTTTTCTGTTTCTTTTAATATAGGATGTATCAGACTATGTTGTTATTTCAATTTCAAGACAAGTGTTGTACTTTCTTTAAGACATTTGTAAGATGAATTGTTGTACTTTTCTTTTGTTTCGTTGTTGTAAGATAAACCTTTCTATCTTTAGTACGTTGTAATCTATTCTTAGTTACTTTTATGATGCTTGCCGAGTCTTTTTAGCTTCCGTTTTCTAAACTCGATATGATGTAGTAAATGTTTTACGTATAATATTGAATTTATTTAAATTATACGTGCTGAACGTTTCTTTTCCGGATAAGGACTCGGTATCCGGGAACGGGGCGTTACACTAAGTCCGTTTGGAAATTGTCTCACTAATTTAAAAAATGGTTAAATGTCATAAATTTTAATGGTAAAAGTTTAGAATACCATTTGATTGTTATTAATATAATAGTTTTACTTAAAGTATGTGAATATATATAATAAATGAGGAGTGAAAAAAAGAAAAGAAAATGTAATAAATGCTCAATTGATACTCTTAATGGATTTATATTTTGGAATAAATTAAAGGGGTGGTGGGCCTAAAGGACAAAATAAGACCACAAATGATGAAATAGGACAAAAAAAATAAAATTTGGTTGAGAAGGACAAATTAAATAGTGTTGTACAAAAACACCCTTAATAAAAATTGAAGATATATTTTGTTTTTCTCTCACATAAGAATCGGGTTGTTTAATGCACTGAATTTTTTGGCGGAAATCTTTTCAAGAAGTAATCTGCATGGAAATCTCGCAAATGAATCAAGGATTTGTTAATTGGTTTCATACGCATAATTTTGAAAACAGAAAAAAGAGTCCATACACTCAATTCTTCCCCACGCTGTTCTTCATTTCCGGCTGTAAAGAAAGGCGACATTTTTCCGGTGATGAAGAGGTCGATTGACCGGAAGCAATGGCAGGATCCAAAAGGAAAAGAAGCAACACCGAGTAAGTGGCAATTATGCTTGTAATTGTTTTCGGATTGAATTTGCATTTTGTCGTTAAAGTAATTGAATTTGCATGGATCGATTGTTGAATGAATTAGGGTTTCAATTTGAATCCAATTCGATTGTTACTACATTTGGGTTTTGAAGAATGTGAAACTATTCTACATTGGGTATTTGGCTTTGCATCCATCTGAACCAAATTGAATTTCATACTGGATACCGTGGGTAATTTAACGTTTCTTTAATGGTGTTGGCTTTGGTTCAAGTTTCCTTTGGTGGTCTATCACTAACATCCGTCTTTGTTTCTTCGCTTTTGTGTAATAATTTGGTAGTCAAAATTTAATGCTATATGTGTTTCTAATTAAGTCGACTAAAAGGATGTATGTCTGGTGTCCGCTTGGATCGATGCATGTTCCTTATCTTCTCAGTTTTACATTTCATTTTCCAAGTAAAGTTACTACAGAATTAATAATGTTACTACATATTCTGCAATTGTTACTGCAATATTCTTAAATTTGACCACTTCAACCTGGTTTGTAAGCTTAACCATTGCACATGTTACACATTTTTTGACCTTTGTGTCTGCAATTATGTGGTTTGACAGTGCAATGGTGGGGTTGTCAACGCAATGGTATGTATTGTTTCTACATATTTCAAATCTGTTACTAGGTTTTTTTGCATTGTTACTACATTGTCTTGACCTAGGACTATCTCTTTTTTGTGGTCCATACAACTTCAGCAAGTGTAACTATATTGTGTTGCATAAGTTACTACATGTCCTTGAATGGGCTAGATATGATGTTCAAATGTTACAACTCGTCTCCGAAAAGTTACTACATGTTCAAAATCGTTATTAGGTTTCTTTGCATTGTTACTACATTGTCTACACCTAGGACTACCTTTTTTATGGTTCATACAAATGCAAAGGCAAGTGTAACTGTGTTGTGTTGTAAAGTTACTACATGTCCTGGAATGTGCTAGATGTGATGTTCTGAAAGTCACTTAAGATATTACTACATTATTAAGATATTGCTACATTATTTTGAAGTATGACTACATTTGTTGGAATGTTGCTGCATAGTCCTGAAATGTGACTACATTTTTCTATCATTGTTAGTACAGTTTTATGAATTGTTTCTACATTATTTTGTATGCTGCTACATGTTGTTGCAATGTTACTATATTTCTATAAATTGTTACTACAGACTGATCGTGCATTTTATCTGATGCACTACCTATTGAAGTTGTCCCAAGGATAGAGCATTCCAAAAAAATGGACAAATGAAGACTTGCAAAGGCTAAAAGGGATGGTTGTGACCTCAATCATGCTAGACACAATGCCCTCTTCATTCTTAAAGTATTCAAGTTTTATAGAATAAAGTAAAGACAATTGTTTTGATTTTTCTAATAAATGAAACGGCCGTTATTGGCCCATGATTCATGAATATTTCAGATTGTTGACTTTGACGTTTGTGCTAATTGAATTGAAGCTCTGAATGTTTGAACAATTTGGGAAGCAGAAGCAGGGAGTTCCATTATGTTACAGGTCAAAACATCATAGTAACATGTAAACAACAACGTAGTAACATGTGAACAACGAAGTAGTAACATTGATATATAATGTAGTAACAGTCCAACCAATCATAGTTATCATGTACAATGTTATATGCACATGGACTGTATGAATGAAGTCAATGTAATAATAGCAACTTAATTTGTAGTAACATTGCCCATCCACGTAAAGCGACTCAAAACAACAAACTAACAACCCTTATAATTACAAAGAACATAACCAAAAAACTATGTTCAATTTCAAATAAAATGTAATCGACATCCGTAAAAATGAACCGCCACTAAAAAATTTCAACAATTCAAAAAAAAATGTAGTAACGTTTCGCATTTTTTTCAGAAAGTGCACGATCTTAAGGTACACAAATCTCTTATCGGGTTCTCTTCCAGTAGGGTATAGAAAAGTCGCAGAAACAATGGAAACGTTAAAACGGAGTGATATTTAGACTTTGAACATTTCAGCGAAAATGTAGTAACGCCGCAGTTTTTCATGAATGTGCACGATCTTATCTTAAGTACATTAAATCCTCTATTATTGGTTCACCTTCCCAAGTAGGGTATAGAAGGTCGTCGAAACAATGGAAAACGAAAAAGAGTGATATTTTGACTTTGAACATTTCCAGCGAAAATGTAGTAACGCTTTCGCATTTTTCAGAATGTGCACGATCTTAAGGTACAAATATTTATTGGGGTTCTCTTCCCAGTAGGGTATAGAAAGGTGGTGAAACAATGGAAACGCTGAAAACCGAGTGATATTTTGATTTTGAACATTTCCAAGGAAAATGTAGTAACGTTTGCCGCATTTTTTTTCATGAATGTGCACGATCTTAAGGTACATACAAATATTTATTGGGGTTTCTTCCCAGTAGGGTATAGAAAGTCGGGTGAAACAATGGAAACGCGAAAAACGGAGTGATATTTTCACTTTGAACATTTCCAAGGAAAATGTAGTAACATTTCCATTGTTTCGGAAGCTTTCTATACCCTACTGGGAAAGGGAACCCCAATAGGATTTGTGTATTTTAAGATCGTGCACATTCCTCGAAAAATGCCAAACGTTACTTACATTTTTCTTGGAAATGTTCAAAGTGAAAATATCACTCCGCTTTGCGTTTCCATTGTTTCACAAATTTTCTATACCCTACTTGGGAAGGAACCCCAATAGTATTTGTGTACCTTAAGATCGTGCACATTCCTCAAAAAATGCCAAACGTTACTACATTTTCCTTGAAATGTTCAAAGTCAAAATATCACTCTTTTCGTTTCCATTGTTTCAACAAATTTTCTATACCCTACTTGGGAAGGTGAACCAATGTGGATTTGTGTACCTTAAGATCGTGCACATTCATGAAAAAATGCCAAACGTTACTACATTTTCCTGGAAATGTTCAAAGTCTAAATATCACCCGTTTTTGCTTTCCATTGTTTCGCCAAATTTTCTATACCCTACTGGGAAGAAACCAATAGGATTTGTGTACCTTAAGATCGTGCACATTAATGAAAAAAATGTCAAACGTTACTACATTTTCCTTGGAAATGTTCAAAGTCTAAATATCACTCCGCTTTTTGTGATTTCCATTGTTTTTCGAAGCTTTTATACCCTACTTGGGAAGGAACCCTAATAGTGGGATTTGTGTATTTTAAGATCGCAAGACATTCCTAAAAAAATGCCAAACGTTACTACATTTTTTTTTGAAATGTTCAAATTTTTTTTTTAGTGGCCAGTTTATTTTTACAGATGTCAGTACATTTTATTTGAAATTGAACATAGTTTTTTTGTTATGTTACTACAATTTTAAGGGTTGTTAGTTTGTTGTTTTGAGCTGTTTCTACGTGGATGGGCAATGTTACTACAAATTCGTTGCTATTATTACATTGACTTCATTCATACAGTCCATGTGCATATAACATTGTACATGATAACTATGATTGGTTGGACTATTACTACATTATATATCAATGTTACTACTTCGTTGTTCACGTGTTACTACGTTGTTGTTTACATGTTACTATGATGTTTTGACCTGTAACATAATGGAACCCCCTGCTTCTGCTTCCCAAATTGTTCAAACATTCGGAGCTTCAATTCAATTAGCACAAAAATGGCAGTTTTCTTTCATCAAGCCTTCCATATCCGTTTTAAGAAACGTGGTTGTTCTAATCGCATAGAATCAGCAGATATCATGATCCTCATCAAATCTGCAAATCGATATTCGTTAAAAGCGTAAAATCAAAATCGAAAACGAAATAACAGAGAATCGGAGTATTAGGTTGTCGCCAAAATCAAAATCGAAAAGGAAAAACGCGCCATCGGTCTCAAAGAAATAACTCGTCCAAATCTCGCCGGATTCTTCACCTTAATTAAGTTGCCGTCCCAAAATCAAGAGATTTGGTTGCTTGCTGTGAATGGACGGAAGAAGGAAGAAAGAAAAAAAGGAAAAAAAAAAAGGAAAAGAGGCAAATAGAAGGGTGAGATTGATTGTTTCCATTTGGTGTAATTGAATTTTTATTTTTTTTTTTGGAAATTCTACAGCAAATCCACCAAAAAAATCGGCACCATGATCTTAAATAACAGTTTCAACAACAATTATTAGCAATTAATAATTCAGCAATTGATAATTCAAGATGAAAAGCAATAAAATATTAATAAAGGGTATTATAGGGTATTTATTACTTTTTGTCCTTTACATCCATCATCTTTTAACCTTGTCCTATATGTCCAAATTAGATTCAAAATGGTCCTTTACAACCTTTTCCTATAAATTAGGGGTAAAAAAGGTAAACACATTTACATTTTAGGACGGAGGTAGTAGATTGTAATATGGCATTTTCCTTTGCATTAATTAGTAGTAAATTATACTCCCTCCGTTTTTTTAACTGTCATCTTTGAGAATTTGATTTTTTTCACTAATATCTGGCATTTTAGATTTTATCAATACATCATTTATTATTATTTTTTCCATTTATACCCTCACATTAATTACAAGATTTAAACAAAGTCTTACACTTCAAATAATAAAATGTACATTTTCAATGCATCAAAAACACGAAAAGTCATTTTGAAACTCCAATAACACTATATTTACATTTTCAATATACTATATTTAATGATACTCAAAATATTAAAGAAGGACAATCTAGTCATTTTATACTCCCTCCGTTTTTATTTATATGCCGCAGAGAACAGAATCACACAGATTAATAAAGTAATTAATATGTGTACTGGAAATGTATTTTTTTTATTGGAAATGTAAATATTTTGTTTGTAAATGTGTATTTAGTATTGGAATTGTGATTTTTTATTGGAGATGTAAATATTTGGTTGGTAAGTAGGAAAAAATAATAAATGATGACGGAAATATAAAACGACAGATAAATAAAAACGACAAATTCGAATGTGGCAGATAAAAAAAACGGTGGGAGTACTAGCTTTCGACACATTAATCACTTTATTAGTTTGTATGTCCACACCAAAAAAAAAAAAAAAAAAAAAAAAAGAGGGATAGAATAATTCCTATATGAGGAGTGATAGAGTCACAACGAAAATACACAACAATGATCTACAGCATTGATTATATTGTGGGATCTAGTTTAATCAATATAGATTCCACAACAATCAATGTTGTAGATCATTATTGTGACACATTGTTTCACCACGTAACAAAAATTGTATTGACGACGGTTGTCTGAAAATTTAAAACTTACGATATAAAACATCTGATAGATTTTTAATTTGTGTAACCAAAAAATGTCATCTTTTATATTAATGCCAGTTTTATTGCAACAGTTTCGTTCCCTACTAAGATCAATATAATTAATGCAACAAAGCAAACACAAACAAGATCACGAAGATTAAAAGCATTTTTTTCACATGCTTTTACACCAAGTAAACTAGCTAGAAAATGATAACCCTTTTTCTGAAATGGGCACTCTTTTTCTTACCCGTATTGGTTTCTTCTAAACATGATCCATGGCTTTACGGAGCACCCGACAACTTTCTCAGTTGCTTATCTTATCAGTGTTGGCCCGACGATTTATCCGAAAACGTCGTTGTTCACAGTTTCTTGTCCCCGAACTATGCACCGATTCTTCAATCAAGAATCCGAAACCTTCGGTTCAATTCTTCTGAAACCCCAAAGCCTTACTATATAGTTACACCTACAAGTGTTACTCATGTCAAGGCTACAATACTATGTTGTAAGAAGCTTAGTTTCGAGATGCGGATTCGCGGGGGCGGACATGACTACGAGGGTCTCTCCTATGTGTCCTCTAATCCATATGTAATGTTAGATATGTCGAATATACGAAACATAGATGTCAATGTTAAGAAAAAGACTGCATGGGTTGGTGCAGGTGCAACTTTAGGGGAGTTATATTATGCTATATCACAAAAAAGCTTAACCCTAGCATTTACGTCCGGGGTTTGCCGTACGGTTGGGGTTGGAGGTCATTTTACTGGTGGTGGACAAGGTATGTTGATGAGGAAATACGGTCTAGCAGTCGATAACATAATCGATGCGATCGTAGTCGATGCAAAGGGGCATATTTTGGATCGAAAGGCAATGGGGGAGGATCTATTTTGGGCGATACGAGGGGGCGGGGCTTCTAGTTTTGGAGTAGTGTACAAGTATAAGATCAGATTAGTAGATGTTCCGCCTTTAGTAACAGTTTTCGTAGTGACAAGAACACAGGAAGAGGGCGCCAATCGGCTTATTTCTAAATGGCAAAAGTTTCTTGATGAAATGCCAAGAGATCTGTACATGAGAATAATAGTTGTACCAGTTAAGAATGCATTAGGGAAACCAGATATTAAGGCTATATTCCAAGCATTATTTTTAGGTAGACAAACGGATGCATTGAAAGTAATGGATGAAAAATTCCCTGAACTACAAGTCAATGAAACAGACTGCCAAGAAATGACATGGATAAACTCGACATTGTTCTACGACTTCTACGAGAAGAACGAGACACTGAAGGACTTGATAAATACAACACGTTACAGCAACGGATTCTTCAAAGCAAAATCAGATTACGTAACGACACCTATCACAGAAGATTCATTGCAAGCGTTTTGGGACAACGTGTTCCTAAAAGGAACAGTATTAGGATCTTTTATAATGCAACCATATGGAGGGGTAGTCTCAGACATACCATCGAATCAAACCGTTTCCCCATCGTGGCAGGAACATTATACAACATTCATTACATCACATTGTGGCGTAAAGATAACGAAACCGATGACATCAATGTGCACTTGGATTGGTTATATGGGATGTATGATTACATGGGAGATCTTGTTTCTAAGCCAAGAACTGCTTACCTTAATTACAGAGATTTGGACTTGGGAAAGAATGATTATGTTAATGATAATTACAAAGAAGCAAGACAATGGGGTCATATGTATTACAAAGATAACTTTGAAAGGCTAGTACAAATAAAGCAATCAGTGGATCCACAAAATTTCTTCAGACATGAACAAAGTATTCCACCTCAGCTCTCATAAGGGAGACATATGCAGTATGGCATATTTTGATTTGCTTAACATTTCTTTTTTTCCAACAGTGCCTTTAATAATTACACTTATGAAAGTGATACTTATGTACTTTTTTTTCATTATAAATAAAAGCTTGAAAAATTGGCCCTTTGATGATAAACTTGTTTAAATATGGCATGCAATTAACTTGAGGGTATGTGTTTGATAATGTCGAAATTATCACGGGTTGTTTAATGGTGGATTTATGGTGGATATCTTACTATAAAGATGGTGTAAGAGTGGTGGTACACGATGGTGGTGAAACTTCACGGTGGTGCAAAGTAAAGAGAACTAGAGAATAAACTTTTAGGAGTTTGCTTAGGTTTTGTATTAATTAATGTATATATATTTTTTTTATATGAATGTTACATTGAGCCTCTATTTATATGCAAGCCACAAATTACGGTTTAACTAACCACAATTAGATACAGTAAGTACAATGAAATACTAAGTAAGCTGACTATCGTTTGGCGACGCCAATGCGATGCGGACCTAACACTTAGTCTTTTCTTGTATCCTTGTCTGGTAACCCTTGGGTTGCGGCTTGCTCCCTTTTACATTGTGGGCTCTGGTCTTTGGCGGACCTAATAACTTGACGGGTTCGCAGTCCGGCCCCGTAACCTTCATTGGTGTCGCAGTGGACTGAAAAGCCTGGTGTGGGGCCAGTTGTTTGCAATCCCAAAATGGCAGGCGAGTTCGCGGGCTACAATGGCCGGTGGCCTTATCCTCTACTCTGGTGGCCGGACGGACCCGAATAGAGATCCGCAGACTGGATTACGGATCAGGCATATCAGTGTTATTCTGAATTGAGTAGTGATAATGCCACAACAAAATGGCCACAACATTGTAACACAACACACTTTGGGGTCATTGATTATGATGTGAGACTTATTGAATATGGGTCCCAAAAAATCAATGGTTTAAAAGTTTGTTGTGCCATTTGTTATATATATTTTGCTGTGACACCAATATTTCTCTTCTGAATTTGTAAATTGGAAAGTTGATATGAGGTGTATCACGTATGATATTAGGGCTGTGTTTTAAGAAGGTGATATGTAGCAACCAACCTGATTGTTTTGGTTTTTGTTTGGTAAATGTTGAATGGTGTGGCGTTTAAAAAATGGGTAATGATACGGTCACAACGGTTGTGTCACAACGAAATGATACAACGTGATTCAGATCACTTGCAAGACAATTGTCTAGGCTCAGATCATTACTCTTAAATAATTACTCCCTCTGTCTCCAAAGAGATACTACTATTATTTTTATTTTATTTTTAAAGGAGATACTACTATTATAAGGTCTTGATTTTTCTTTACATTGTCTCATAATATTATAAGATAATACACTTTAAAATATCAATGCAAAAATCAGGGTTGCCTGCATTTGGCGGATTTTTTTTATTTGCTTTTGTTTTCTTTTATTAAACAATCTGGCAATAGGCAGGCTCATCGTTTAGGCTAGGAGGACTTAGCTTATCTAGGCTTTGTGGATTGCGGTACTTCACCCTAAACGTGTTCTTGCTGCTTGTACCCTTGATTTACCTTAATAATATTTTTTATTATTACGCTCAAAAAAAATATTAATCCAACATTTATAACGTTTTCTTATTAGTCTAATTTATTATCAACTCAACAAATTTTGATTACGTTTAGGTATAAGAATTGTATGCAAATAAAAACCCATTACAAGAAGGTAATAAGAATTGATGCGAATAAAAGCCCATTACATCCGTAAAAAAATAAAAATAAAAGCCCATTAAAAGAAGCATCCAGCCTGTGCAGGGTTGAGAAAAAGCCCACAATTTGAATACGAAACTAAAATTACAGAATGAGGTTTGTTATTTCCAGGAGAAACAGAAAAATATACGAATTTTTTTAGCGGGGTCTGCAGAACGTATTTAGGACAATGTAGTTCTACCTCTGCTGTTGCCCTGGTTGAGCCGGGATTCTCTCAAGTATCGGCTTTTAAATATCAAGTACTAATGTTCTAACTACATACTTAAAATGTGAAAATAATGTAGTCGTACATTATTTTTTTCAAAACTACGTTGTTTTGTTAACAATGTCTATTAAAAATTTACTTGAGATATCACTCAAGACTAATATTTAAGAGGATCCTTACTCTGGCACGGTTGCCTTACCGACATAGTAGGATCGACCTCTCGCATACTGGATGCCCTCATGCCCCCTCAACAAATTTTCTAAATTTTTTAATTTAGTATATTCAATATTAAGTTTAAGCAAATGAAAAATGAACGGATGAAAGAACTTGAACCCGACGAACTTTTTCATTAGATGCATGTGTAATACGTTTTAAAAACAAATCCGCGTTCGGTGATAAATGTAAGAAATTTGAAAATCAAGCCGTGTTGGGTCTGGCATTTTTTTTCAGGACTTATTTTCTTTGATATTTATTTTTCAAGTCATCAAAATAAAAAAATTATACTACCTACGTTCCAAAATATAAGTCATCCTATATTTTTAGTTTTGTCCCACAATATATGTCATTCTATATTACCAATGCAACATTTATTACTCTTTTCTCTATCTTACCACAAAGTTATTATCAATCCAACCACTTTTCATTACTTAACAACAATTGCATTAATGATAGCTAAGGGGCATTTTAGACATTAATCATCAAATTTATGACATTCAACAACTTTCTTAATGTGTGTGAAAACAGCTAAGGTGACTTATATTTTAAAACGGAGGTAGTACATTCTGAAATGAAACCATAGAAATTTCTACTTTCACCCGAAAAGGGCCTTAGAACTTCAAATCCCATATATGCATGTTAGCATATAAAAGATTTTTATGGACTAAATCCAGCACTTAGAAATTTCTATGGGCTGAAGTCAGTACATAAAATTTTCTATGGGCTTTAAAGCACATACAAATTTTCACGGGCTGGCTTTAACCTGTAGAAATTTCTATGTGCTAACATGAATATATGGGTTTTGAAATTCTATGCCCCTTGTCTTGAGTCCGTAGAAATTTCTACGGTATTATCCCAAAACATATAAATTTCTACGCAGCCTTAAAAGAAATGTTTGGTCCTGAAAAAAATGTCAAGCCTAACCGGAGTCTGATTTCCAAATACAATAGTCAGGATTAGACTCTGATCCTATATTTAAACTACCATAATTATCTCTTAAAACTAAGAGATTAAAACAATATAATCTAATCCTTGAGGGATACGAAATAAAGTTCACCATGGACACGACACAGGAATGCCTAGGGCAAAAGCTCTTCTATATAAACGATTCCAAGAAACACGAAGAGACTTGATTTCTGACTCATATTCATGATACATAGACAACTTGGTACCTTTCCAAAATCAAATATTTTGAAAAGAGCCAAGACCTGAGCTCTTTCCAAAATCATATATTTTGAAAATGACATAGGTCTGGTCCACCAATCCACCAAATAGGATTCTGTACAAAAATCCACCAAAAACCCCGACAAGTGAACCATGCCGTCGGCATATACCATAAAGTCTCTTAATTTATTGGGTTGAATTATTTTATCTTACAATCATCGTAAATATGTTTCATATCCGGTGACATGATTCATATTACATTCCTATAATCTTTTATAAAGTGTTAGT
Source organism: Gentiana macrophylla (assembly GCA_026214975.1). Classification (NCBI taxonomy): domain Eukaryota; kingdom Viridiplantae; phylum Streptophyta; class Magnoliopsida; order Gentianales; family Gentianaceae; genus Gentiana; species Gentiana macrophylla. The sequence goes on from CM047808.1 coordinate 114,893,521, forward strand.
GAGCATGATGAAAATTATTAAACTTAGCCAAAAACCTTTTAAACGCACTCAACAATCCCAGGTATCGGTTAGAAACACTGCTCTAAATGTATAAGAAATAAAAAAATTGAGGAAGAAATATGTAATTGTACTACGGTTATACCATAAAAAATTTGGTAGGGGCTACACATAGCACTTGATTGGGACTTGCCTACTTTCCAGTTTTGACCATTGGTTGCCTAAGTAAGGGGCATGTAACGTGTTCCTTTATTTTCAGCATAGTTTCAAGCTACAGATACAAAGATAATTAGGACAATTAATTACTACTTCATATGATTAAATTAAACTAAAGTACAGTATTGGTATCGCTTCCATTAGTTTAATTCATCCACTTAATTACCGTCGATTTGTATATCCCTAGTTTAAACGTTTTATGATGAAACGTAATATAGTTGAAGGGAAGAAAGGAGTACAAAGAATTAAACTGGAAACCCCAATCACAATTCAATTAATTCATCACAAATCCTTGTGATTAACAGTAATTAAGTTGCAATATTTATATTCAGACACTAATAATTTGATTAACTAAATTTAAAACCATAGCAGAAATTTTGCTATAAAAACGAGTAAAATTAGTCCAACAAAACATTAAATTTCCATTAATCCTCAACTAAACTCTTCCTCCTGCACATTTTTCAACCAAAATATAAAAAAGAAAAACACTACAGAACCTATTAATTAACCGACTCTATGCAGATTTTTTTTTATAAAGAAAATTCACTAAAAAAAAAAAAAAAAAGCCTTCAGATTTGGACAGAACACATTTGATTTCAAAGACGGAGGGTGAGATCAATGCTGGAATACTCGTTACCAGCCTCTTGTGGAAAACCACCAGCAACGGAGGAGGATAATGGTCGCATCGCCGCCGGCGCCGCCGGAGGTGGTGGTGGTGGTGGGCAGAGGTGGAAGCAGTAAGAAGAGTTCAAATCCAAAGTATGATTACCGCCGGAGGAGGACAGAGCACTGAGAGCAGCACGTTCCTGATGATGATGATGATAATAAGCGGCGGCGCGAGAGGCGGCATGAGCAGAACGCGCGGCGGCTCTTTCACGGCGGTGAGCGTTTTGGTGACCCCCTAAAGCTTGAGAAGTGAAGAATTTACGTGGACAGTAGAGGCACGAGAAGATCCTTGACGGCGCCGCCTCTTCCTCCGCCGGATCTGCATATGAAATCTTCGATTTGCGTTTAACTTTATTATCAGCAGCAGGCAGAGGTGCAGACTGTGCAGTGTGGTTGAGTGTGAGGAAGTCATAGGAGGAAATGCTGCTACAATCTCTAGAATCCGCCATGAATGAAATTAAAGAAAAGGAGCTTTGATTATTCTACTAGCTTCAAAATTAAAATCAATCACTTGTCTTTAAAACTCAGCTCTTTATAGTAACAAACTTTAACTTGTAGTGATCTAAAACAAAAACAATATATGCATGCAACTGCAAGTCTGCAACTGCAACTGCATACTGAATATACTTTGCAATTGCGCTGGCAATTTTGTTTGTTTAGGATGTAGCAGTAAAACTGATTCTCTCGTACTATATACGTGTCCCTCCTCTCAAAAAATAAAAAACAACAACAATATCTCAAAGTTAAGATAAACATTAACTTTAATCTTTATATAATATATAACAAATACTTAATCAAATGTGGAAGTCATGAGTTACTAGTACTATTAATTGATTGATACGTGATTCATTGAATAATCAATAGTTTTTACTGCCTCCCTTTCAAAATGCCTCCCTTTCAAAATGCAAGTCTTTTTTCCACGTATATTAAGAAATTTAGTTAAATTTGTTATTTGTGATTAATTTTGATTAAAAAGACTAAAATGACATTAATGTATTTATCCCGTTGAACCTAGGGTTTTTGGTGTAGTGTATACAAGTATTTTTGTTGGAACGTTGATACATAACTAATGGGATGCTTAAAGTATCTCTATTACCTGATGAAAGGATCTTGTCCGTATCGGTAGAAATGATTTTTCCCTTGTGTTCGGCTATAGAAAGAGCCCCGGAATCTAGAGCTACCTGTCGTTCTTTCATTGGTATTAATGCAAAATACTAAAAAGTGGTTGAGTATATATATAATAAATTAGGGATAGAAGGAGAAAATTTTAATAAATGCTTTATTGATTTTCTAAATTAACTTACATTCTGGAACAAAACTAAAATTTTAAATAAACTTACATTTTGGGACGGAGACAGTAGTTTTTAGGTGACATGCGTGTAACTTATATGAATATTGACAGCACTTATTACATCTACACTTATTTAGTAAGGTGTGAGAGAATAAAACAACATTCCATTAATTATAGTCTAAGGATTCTTTTAATTATTTTGTTATTCAAATTAAAGAATTAACCCGTCTTCTTAATATGCGTGTTTTTTCAATTGCATCAGTTTTTTTAGAACAGAATGAGCAATACAATATTTTGCCTCGAAATGATAAAAAGTTACTCATTTATGAGGTATCTTAAACTGCGTGAAATTTTTATAAACTCTCTTATAATACAGGACGGAGGGAGTACTATAATTTAACGATCGATGAACATCTTAAAATCTCTGGCATTGGCAATAGAATAGGACATTTAGAGAATGAGGCCATCGTCCTCCACCACACATTTTCATTTCTCAAATGATAGAAAATGCAAGAAATATCAGGCTTGCATGGGCTTAGATGAACAATAAGACTTTCCTAAAATAGCAGTTTGTTTCTTTTGTTGAGACTTCATGTAAATGTTTGAGCATTGAGTATGAATATGACTGATCGTTTTCTTATAAAAGAAAATCTCTCTTTAACTAATGTGTCGTAAAATAGCGTGTTTTTTTGTGTCGTAAAATAATGTGTGTTTCTGTATTAAAAAAAATGCCCGATTCGATCTGAGCTCTCTTATTGAATTGCTCATTGAATGAGCATTTTCCATATTATGCCTTGAAGAGGACTCGAACCTCCACGAGATTTTGAGTCTTGCGTGTCTATCATTTCACCACCAAGACATATTGAAAGTAAATCGTATTCCATTAATATGATATCTATCCAGTGTGCTGTATGGAGTGTTTGTAACTTGGTATATCAATTTTATTTATTTTTTCATTTTGCTCATGTCATGTTGTTCGTTGTGACACTCCTTAGTCCTACTAATTAAGGAGATAAAAATTATAAAAGACTTCGAATCAAAAAACATAATCACAAAAGAAAAAGACAGATAAAAACAAAAACATTAAAACATCTTCTCAACTTTTTTTTTAAAGAAGACTCGTCTGAATAGAAAAAACGGGAATTAGTATGTGCACTATACATATGTCTGGTGCATTTTTCACTACATGGTTTATTCTCATGGGTTAAAATGATGTTATACTTATTGTGATGGGTACCAATAATATGAATACTGTTAATTGAGATGTTGTGGTAAAATAAGGAGCGAATGTTTCACCGTTTAAAAAAAATAAATAAATAAAATAAATAAACGCAAACATAACAAACGGCACCTGCAGGTGCATGAGGTGGCAGTATCAGTTATGTCCCCGCCGGCGGTACCTGCCTTTGCTCAGTATCTCAGCCAATCATATGTTTTTTGTTTTTTTTTTTTTTTGTTCGTTCCATCAATCTACAAAATTAGACACGTACGCATTGGAATGATAAATTTTCTGTATTCTTTATGTAACACACGTATCGAGCCGTCTGTTTTGAGTTAGGAGTTCAATTTGTGGGATAAATCCTTACAAACTCTGTTATTATAGTTTTATAACATTTATTTTGAAAAAAACAGTAACATTATCGTTGTTAATTTGAACATCGTGACAAAGTTAAGTGCTTTAATGAGTGCACTTAACATTTCTATTAGTTACTCATAAACTATTGTTATATCGATCAACGGTGATGGAGGTACTGACACCGAAATCCACATCATGTGGCTAGTTTTTATTTGGTTTGTTAGAGAGAAAGTGATCTACATACATTAATGACATTTAAATGTTAATTTTGACTTTAACCATTATAATTAATTAATGACATATAATCAAAAAACTTTCTTAAACCGTGAAAAATCCCAATAAACCTACACTTTGAGACGAATGTACGGTCAAAAAGTATTTAGGACTTCAATTCGATACATTTCATGTCCTCCGATAAAACCACAGTTATACACTTGGGTCATCATCAATGGATGGAGAAGAATATGGTGGAAAACTTTATCTTGTATTGCTTCCGAAGTATGCCTTCCTGGAAGTCCTTTCATCGCCAATGGAAGAAGGGTGTAGCTACGTCTCGCAATTCAGCAAAGGAAGTCCTTTCATCGCCAATGATAAAGTCTGACAAACTTTATCTTGTATCGCTTTCGAAGTCAAGAATTATTAAAAACATTGTAAATGTATGATAAAAGAGATGTAAAATGAGAAAATGTGATAAATATTTTATTGATATTTTAAATGAGATCGTATTATAAGACAAAACCAAATACTCAAAGTGTGGTCATGTGGTTTCTCTCACATGATAATTTGTTATAGTTTCACAAGGTATCAATGATAAAGATAGGTAAACTTATCTCACGTTTGGAATATTAATCAAATTTACGCCTATAACATTAGCAAATCAAACTTAATTACACTTACAGTTAAATTAAAAATATTTCCTCAAAATTAAAAAAAAAAATATTACAAATGTAGCCCTTCTTTAGCTCTGCCTTTCTTATTAAATGTAGTTTCAATGAGTTACAACCAGAACGGCCGCAGAAATCGTGCGACACGGATCATGGATCAAGATTAATACATCGTATTAAAAGTTTTCCAATGTATCATATAAAAAATATGTGTATAATTATGGGTCAAAGATAAATATTTAAAAATTAGCAGATCAATGAGTAGATATTAGTACGTAATTTTTTTTTTCAAATATATAGTTTTTAACATTCGTAGATTCTTTTTTCTTCTTTGTTTTGATGGTCAGTTGACCCTATTTATCCAAGGTGGCGCCGCCCCTGGCTACGACATACATGTCTGTTGAGATTTGGTCGGGCAATAACGTGCGTGTGGAAGTCTATGTTTTTAGACTTCAAGAAATATGTTGTCAACATTAAGTAATCGTATCTGTTGATAAAGTGTTTGGAAGACTATGCCACCAAGAACCGTCTTTTTTTAATAATAATTTGAATTGATTGATTGTAGTCATGTTCACTTCTTTCCCAGAATGGTTTGTAGCCAAAAGATGTGCTTTTGGCTTGTGGTATTGCAAGGGCCGTATTTGGTAATACTAAAGCAAATAATTGATATTGCCAAAGCAATGTAGAGCAAATTTAAAAAAATTGTCCTGGCAATATCATATTTCGCCTTAGCAATACTAATAGCCTTTGCTTTTACTCAACCAGTGTGATACACTGGTACGTACTATCGGTAGGATGAAAAGAAAAGTTCCCTATCTTTTCACTTAAATCTCTAAAATGCAATACACCCATGGAAATGTCCTACATGTAACAAATTTCATACGGGAATCGTAAATCTTCACATCTTTCATTTAAATAAATATTATGACACAAGTTTTTGTAAAAAAAAAAAAATTGTATTTATATCTATCAAATAGATCATTTGTTAAAAGGGAACAATGTTCCTTTCCCAAAAAAAAAAAAAAAAAAGTGAAAATAATAATATTATTAGTGGCTAAGATTAAGTTGTTATAGATATGCATGTCAGCATATATGTTATTGGCCACCTTAGATTTGCATTTTATAGAGATGTGTCTTGTGCATCGATCTATAAGATCTATTATTGTGTAATGCTGGACAATTAATGAAAAACTAAGCAACAGATTTCTCTGTGCGTTCTCTTCTTCATGAAAACATTTTCCAGATTTTAATTTGGTATCAGAGCTCGGTCGAACAAGATGAGCTCAGGAATATCATCTTCCAGCATTACACCGGAGACCTCTACAGTTGCCGGAGAAATGACTTCAACTTTACCTTCTTCGATGCGAAGCTTGAAAATCACCGCCACTGGATCAAGTTTCCACATTGCCGGAGCTCCGCCTGCAAGATCTCTTTTCATGTTACAAACCTATTCTGGGTTTCCTTTTCCTCCACCAGAACTTACTTCACCTTATCTGTTTGGTCAGATTGCTAGCACAATGGTGCCACCAACTCTTCCACCGGTTGTGTCACCTTTTAGATCTGCCTCACCCAGCTCACCTCTGCAACATCCGTCTCCCTTTCATGGCCATCTCAACCAGACCTGTAGTGTCAAGCTCACACATGACAACTATCTTCTGTGGAGGTATACCATCTTACCGATTGTTCGTGGTCACAAACTGGAAGGATTCTTGCTTGGAACCAAACCAAAGCCTCCATCTACAGGTATTTACTCCACACTTCCTAATCCTGCAGTAGATGAGTGGATTGCTACAGATCAATTGCTATCTGGTTGGTTATTGAGTTCTATGACTGAGCAAGTCCTTGTTGAAATTATGGGCTGTGAAACTGCACATGAAATTTGGTCTACACTGGAAGTCTTATTCAACAGTCAATCAGAGGCACGTATGTTGGAGTATAAGACTGCTTTAACTAGATCTGATAAAGGATCCAAGAGCATGAGTGACTATCTTGCTCAGATGAAATCCTACAGTGATGGTCTTGCAGCAGCAGGGCATCCCATCTCCAAATCAGAGCTGATTCTGGCAGCTTTGGGAGGGTTTGGACAAGGATTATGAAGCAGTCATAGTCAACATTACTTCCAGGATTGGTTCCCTTACTTGGCCAGAAGTGCAATCACAGTTGCTGATTCATGAGAAGTTACTGGCTAGGTTTAATCCCTCCATATCCACTGGCAATGGGGCACAAACTGGTGCAGCTGCTCATTTGGCCACTTATTCACAAAATTCTCAGTCTGGCTATAGAGGTGGAGGTAGATCCAACAATAGTAGAGGCAGAAGTGGCTCAAGGGGTGGTAGAGGTAAAGGCAGGACTCAAGGTAGAAGTGGTAATAGGATTGGCATGACATGCCAGGTCTGTGGCAAGAATGGCCACACTGCTTTGGAATGTTGGCACAGATTTGAGGAGGATTTTCAAGGTCCAGTTAACAACAACAGCAATAGCAATAACACTGGAGGGCCTAAACAGATCTCTGCCTATGTTGCTACCCCTGGAACAGTTGGTGACAATGCCTGGTACTTAGACAGTTGGGCTACCAACCATGTGACTGCTGATCTTGGAAACATGAGCATCAAATCAGGTTACAATGGTAATGACACTCTGGCTGTAGGAAATGGTGAGAGATTAGCGATAGCACACATTGGCACAATAGTGTTTAACACTCACAACAGCACTTTGCACTTAAATCATGTCCTTCATGTTCCTCAGATTACAAAAAATTTGATCAGTGTGTCTAGATTAGTGTCTGATAATCCTATACTCATTGAGTTTAATGGTTTGCTTTGTGTTGTCAAGGACAAGGATACAGGGACAGTGGTGCTTGTCCCGGATTTTATCAATACAAAACAACAAGTAATAAACCGGTTAACCTCAAGTGCAAGGATCGTAGTATGGAGGCTAATGCCGGGTCGATCTTACGGGGAACTAGATTTAATGTGAATCCTAGCTTTTGTTTTCAACTAAACTATTGTCACGAAACTAACCTAAACGAAGAACTAACCTAAACAAATATGCATAAAAGTAACTAGACAGAGGAGATTAATCCAATGCTAGGCAAGATTGAAAGCGATAAAAACTAGAGTGCAATTAAAAGTAGACTAATCTAGCAATTCAAGTTTTAAGGATTTAAATCGGTATAACGAACGAACAAGCAATTGATCCACCTATCCTATCAACATTCAATTCCAATTCGGATTATTTCGTGATCTCTACTCAAGTCGTGATTCACCTAATCGAAGGCATAAACTCCTACTCTAGTAGGCGAGTTCGTTTCTAATCTTTTATCTTTCGATGTTAAAGATTACGTCTTTCTAACCTAGCGTGAAATCTTTCAATTTCTAATCTAGAAAATCAATCTAACAACTCTCGTTTTTAGTTAGATCGAAGATCCATTCTTTTATCATGGTGATCTAGGGTTGACATGACTCTCATCATATAAACAATCATCAAAGCAAGCATCTTTCGATTAAACATGCAATAAGACATACAAAACATGATAAAAGAAACGAACTTGAAATAGATACTCGCATTAATCACGAATCAAAATCGAATTGTTGAAGGAAGGCTTCACAACGCTTGTTCAAAGAGGGATTAGCCTCTTAGCATCCTTTGAAAGCTTGAATTGTTGAATAAAAAGTGCATGAAACTAACTAATCTAATCTAAGAATTAAAGTGCATAAAAGTAGATAAAATCGTAAAAACGCAGCCAAGCTGCCCCTAGGGTTTAGGGTTCAAATTATATATTAAGGGTGAAAGAAAACCGCTGCTTATATAGAGTTTCAATGTCGGCCGCTGATAAGAATCGCCCGACGCCCGCTTGAAGATTCCGGACGCTCGTCCGCTATTTTCAGCAACAAAGCATCCAAACTTGTAACGCTCATATCTCGGGCCTCGTAAGTCGGAATGGAGTGATTCAAAATCCTGTAGAATCCTCTCTTCAAGCCCTACAACACTTCTCTTGAGGTCCAGATTCAAATCGGTTGTTATCATATCAAGAACTGCGTTGGAAGTTCAGCGCTACCCGGAATCCTGATTTTCTTCCTCTGGACGCTCGTCCAGTATCTCAGACGTTCGCTCCTTCCGGCTTGAACTTGTGCCAGACGTTCGTTCATCCAGCGCCCAAACTCTCTCGTATCAAAATACTTCCCTGGACGCCCGTCTCGCTTTATCAAACGCCCGCCCACTCTGGACGGGACCGGACGAACGTCCATATGTGTTTGTAACTTCGATTTCTTGATCTTTATCTCCTCCTTCTTCCATCTTTATCCTTCTTTCCTCGTCTCTTTCTTGATTTAGCTCGAATTATATCAACACTTGATCATCAATTCAGCCTCCAACATGTACCTACATGACATCAAAAACACCGCAAAACGTAACACAATCCAAATACTCGTAAATCCATAATTAAAACACATACACAACCTCATTTTGCAAATAAACTAATCAAAATCTTACTTGCTTAATAAATCATTTAAACACTCGTTTTCTGTGCAAATTATACAAATACGGAGGAAATCATTATCAAATATAACGTTAAAAACCGTATAAAAATACCCTTAACAACTCCCCCACACTTAAACTTTGCTCGTCCCGAGCAAAACAAAACAAGATAAAGGCTCGGAAGGAATATAGACATCTCAACACATATACCACATGGTCAATAAATTAGAAGTTCACCGTCGTGTGTGTGCATAGCCATAGAAAACTTCCACTAAATCCAAACTTGAGGAACTCAAAGTAAAACTAGCTAATACCCCCTCGTAGACTAGCAATAAATGACACTCATAAGATGCACCCTACAAACGTGACATATCTCGAAAAGAATGATCGAATATATCTAGGGCCTTTCTGAAATACTCAGAGGATAATCCCTACAACATATCTATCAGTTTATACTGGGGATAAGATTAACGAAAGACTAAGTCTTATATTCATTTCATAACCAATTTCAAGTTGATTTAATTACTTCACATTTAAACACACATCAGAATGAGCTATTGCCCGTCATAGCAGAATAGGACATACGTGGTATACCCTACCTTACTCAAATCATAAAGCAGCTTCTTCTGACTGTCGTGAGCTTTTGGTCATCATAGTGGAACAAAACATTTCGAGATAATGCCTTACCGCACTCAAATCATCGACCGACTTCCGACACACACTATTGATTTCATTATTAACTCAACTTTTTCAAATGACATTAGCTACGTATTACTTATCACATTCAAACTTCTAGATATTCACAGTATATCATACTTGGAACTAAATACAAACTATCATAAGTCTCACGATATGAACATTAGCACTAAGCACATGACTTATAAGGAATCAAACATCACTAATCAAAAGGGGTATAACTTTATAATATAGCTCATCATTCACTATGGCACGTGAAAAATAAATCAGGTGAAACAACTAACTTACGGAACATATGGCATATAGCATCGATGAATATAACAAACCGAACAAAAACATGCATTGCTCACTCGAGACAAAACAACATCATATAAGCAAATGGTAGATACATATCGACTAATCCCCTCCCCCACACTTAAATTACAACATGTCCCCATGTTGTGCAGAATACAAGAAAAAGAAAACTTAGCTGATTTGTCGGTCGAATGGGGCAATTCTGGAAATGCTTCAGGGAATCAGTAGACTGTGGACCATCCACCGGAAAACTGGCTTCATCCAAAAGCTCGCAATTGCTATCACAAATATCCTGCACACTTGAAAACAAGACAAGATCTCGGGGGACAAAGGGGGAATATAACATGGCAAAATAGAGATAAAGAGAAGGATAAGGTGAAATCGAATCAACCGACAAGGCAAAATCCACAATTACCCGAATTAGACTTAAACAAAACAAATAAATCAAAGAAAAGAAATAACATAATAGTAGAGTTCTAATATAATAAGGGATATCTAGGATGCCTCTCACCAGTGGCTGCGCTTTTGGTTATTGTCGTTAGCTCGACACATTTGAAGCTCACTGGATCAAGGCCATTTAACCTTTTCGCCACCCACTACCTCGTAAGCTCGAATCAGTGAGTGTGGCCCGTAAGAAGAGCCGAACACATGGGGTTAAATCTTTGAAAGCTCTCCATACCTTTTAAGTTTCCCTATGGTTGCATTCTTTCTTCTCCGGTTCCTCGATGACGTTTAAGTTGTCGCCCTTTCAAACTCGTCCATATCAAGACTTACCGCTAGAACATCTTGATTTAACACAACCGTCATCCTCGGAAAACAAATCGGGTGAAAACTCGTCAAAGTGGTTGACTTCGAAGTCCCACACCCGAGGATTTCGAGGAATTTAACAATCAAAGGCTTTTCTTTATGTTCACCTATATAGTGCTTGCACCTCGACCATTAACTCGGAACGGTTGATCACCATAACCTCGTAATTCTAGCACACCTCCGGGAATGATTTGGAGAATCTCGAAAGGACCGGACCAACGTGTGTCTCAACTTGCCAGGAAACAAATGCAACCTGGAATTGTAGAGTAACACTTGCTCACCGACCTTGAATTCTCTCTTCTTTATCTTGGCATCGTGGAGGAGTTTCATCTTCTCCTTACTAATCCTGGCGCTTTAAGTAAGCTTGGAGTCCGAATTCATCCATTACAGAATCGCTGCAGCGGTGTTTGCCACAGATTGGGAATCGGTTAAGAAACTTCGTAGCCCAAGACGCTCGTGCTCAGCTCAACCGGCAGATGACATGGTTTCCGTAGACCATTTGATATGGCGATGTACCCATGTAGGGTCTTATAAGCGATCTATATGCCCAAAGTACATCGCCCAACTTCGCACTCAGTCTTTTCTATGACTATTCACCGCCTTCTCCAGGATTTTCTTAAGACTCGGTTGCTTCGCTCAACTCGACCACTAGTCATCGGATGATATGGTGTGCCGATTTTATGGTGAACACCATACTTCTCGAGGACTTTCTCCAAGGGTCGGTTACAAAAGTGTGTCCCTTCATCACTTATCAAGGCACGTGGACATCCAAACCTCACAAAGATATTCTTCTTAAGGAATTTCATGACCGCTTTATGATCATTGTGAGGAGTGGCTATTGCCTCCACCCATTTGAAACATAGTCAACGCAGACTAAGATGTATTTGTTGCCACAAGATGATGGGAATGGTCCCATAAAATCGATGCCCCAAACATCAAAGACTTCGCATTCAAGGATGGGTTTCAAAGGCATGTCAAATCGCCTTGTCAAAGCTCCGGTTCTTTGACAACGATCACAAGCTTTCTGAAAGCTTCGTGTCTTTAAAGATCGTTGGCCAATAAAACCGGATTGAAAGATCTTCGCAATCGCTGTTTTCCAAGGACCAAAGTGACCACTGTGGGTCCACTATGGCATTGCTCAATTATATCGCGTTGCTCAGATTAGGAACACACCTCCTCAAAGAAACCATCTTTGCAAATCTTGAAAAGGTAAGGTTCATCCCAAACGAAATATTTCATATCATCGAGAAGAACTTTTCTTCTCTTGATAAGACATTTCAGGATCAAGGTATTTGGCATGAAGGTAGTTCACAATGGAGGAGTACCAAGGAACATCGGGAGAACGGCCATCGATCAACATGATGTTTTAGAGAGGAAAGTAAAGATCTATATCATCCGGTTCATTCTTTTCCTCATTTAACATCCTAGACACATGATCCGCTACTACATTCTCAACGCCTTCTTGTCTTTGATTTGAACGTCAAACTCTTGTAGTGGTCGATTCAACGCAGAGAGCGCGGTTTAGCATCTTTTTTAGTCATCGAGATACATAAGCGGCGTGATCACCCACACGATCACTTGAGCACCTAACAAGTAACTCACGGAACTTGTCCATAGCAAACACTACGCCAATAATTCCTTTCGGTAGTCGTATAGTTAACTTGCGAAGGATTCAACGTGTGGTGGCGTAATAGATAGTGGAACTTTCCTTCGATTCATTGTTCTAAGATCGCACCAACAAAGATAGTTGGATGCATCGCACATAAGCTCAAAGCGGCAAGTTCCATCCAGGTGAAATAAGAATTGGAGCAGAGATCGACGATTTTTGAGCTCCTCAAACGCGCGTGCTTGCAACTATCATCAAAATCAAAAGTAACGTCTTCTTTTAGTAAAGTAGGCAGGGCTTGGCGATCCTTGAAAAGTCTGGATGAACCTCCTATAGAAGCCGACATGTCGAGAAAACCTCGGACTTCCCGAACATTCTTAGGATAACTCATCTTCTCAATAGCTTCTACCTTGGCCCTATCTACTTATACTTTGGCGGACACTTTGTGGCCAAGGACTATACCTTCATCTACCATGAAATGGCATTTTTCCCAATTAAGCACTAAGTCCTTTTCCACACATCTTGACAACACCCGATCAAGATTATCGAGGCAATCATCGAAGGAGTGACCAAAGACCGAGAAGTCATCCATAAAAATCTCCATGCACTTTTCAACTAGCCCGTCAAAGATTGCCATCATACACCTTTGAAAGGTGGCTTGGGCATTACATAGACCAAATGGCATCCGCTGAAAGCGAATGTACCATAAGGCGGTGAAAGTGGTCTCTCTTGGTCAACAGGACGGGATCGATGGGTATTCGGAAGTATCTCGAATATCCATCCAGAAGCGAGTAGAACGCGTGCCTCGCTAGACGCTCAAGCATTTGATCAATGAATGGAAGTGGGGAAATGATCTTTCGGTGTGACCTCATTGAGCTTTCGATAATCGATACATACTCTGTATCCCGTAACGAGCCTCAATGCTATCTCCTCTCCTTCTCATTCTTCTCAATAGTAATTCCCCCTTTTTGGGGACTACCCGAGTCGGGACACCCACTCACTATCAAGAATGGCGCGTATATGATACCCATATCTAGAAGCTTAATGATTTCCTTCTTGACTACTTCTTGCATGTGAGGTTGAGCCTCTCTGGGTCATCTTTACATTTAGCACCCTCACTAGTCTTGATCTTGTGCATGCATGCAGATGTCGGGGAGATATTCCTTTGATATCTCCCACTTGCCATCCAAAGGCTTTCTCATTTTTGCATGCAAGACGCTTAACAATTTAAGCTCTTCTATACGAGATAGCTTGGCAGAGATGATCAAAGGAAGCTTGTCACCTTCTCTTAAAAACACATACTTAAGATGTTTAGCAACGGCTTCATGCATCAAATCTACAAGGAGGATCCTCTAGACTTGATTTAAGATCTCCACTCTTCAACTCAACATCGTTGAGCTTACTTAGTGGCCCCACTGTCAAAGCTTCTTCTCTTAGCTCATCATCGAATTCATTTGCTAATCGATCTAGATTAACCACACCATGGCTATTCAGATTATCGATCAATCGCTTCATATTCTCGCTTTCCACCTTGACTTGCTCGTCCATATGAGTCATTGAAGTCATGAAATGACTCTCAATGGAAAATCCGGTTGGAGAACCAGAGGTACTTGAATAGATTTAGAGACACTATAGCTCACCTCTTGGTCACCAACTCGAATAGTTACTTGCCCACCATCACAATCGATGAGGGCCCTAGGCGTGGATAGGAAAGGTCTCCCAAGAATCGTGGGGACTTTTCATATTTTCCCATATCTAAGACGTACCAATCAACAGGAAGGTAAATCTATCGATCTGGACTAAAATGTCTTCGAGAATCCTGAAGCTTTCTTAGAAGATCTATCGCGAACCGAAGGTTCATGGAAGTGGTTCTGTAAGACTTTGTAAACCCATTTGCTCACACACATGAGACAATGGCATCAGTGATGGATGCACCCAAGTCACATAAAGAATTTGGAAAGACTAAGCCTCCCATCCGCAATGTGAGCACGAATTTTCCGGGTCACCTCTTTTGATTGGTAAGTCCGGATAATTGATCATTGAACAATCCTCACCAATTGCCTCGATCCATTTACGCTAACTTCTTCTTGAAGAAACAACATCCTTGATGAATTTAGTATACTTAGGCATTTCAACCAAAACTTCGAGAGTGGAAGATTAACTCTGAGTATTTTTCAAACAGATTAAGCACCTTTCCGCATTTCTTATCTTCATGCAATGGGATGTTGCTCTTTCTCGGTGGAAATGGAAGCTTTTTCAAATCATCCTCGGAAAATACTTTCTTCGAGGACGAACTAATCGCTTTGTCTTCCACATCTTTCCACCTCACCGCCTTATCATTCTTTTTATTAGTCGAGGATCACCACCGGACGATCATTTGATTCATCACTCCTGGGGATCACCACCGAGGATTCTTAATTGATTCTTCATTCCTCAGCGGATCATCCACTCGAGGAATCTCAATTCTTTCACCTATCGGGGATCACCACCGATGTCTTTCAACTTCTACACTCTCTCGGGGATCACCACTGAGTACCGCTTGTAGCCAAGGGGATGATGGGTGCTCGACTTCCCTCCCGCCTTATCATGGCGGGAGGAGGGCTAGTGGTTTCCTGGTTAGGGGACCACTCGATTGAGTACCACTTAAGTTCATTGCACCGGCCCTCCTCCACCGTATGGAAGTGAAGGAACCAAGTCGGTGCATTGGCCAAGATTCAATCGAAGTATGAGCTACATAACCACCTTTGGGATTTCTCTCCGTGGAGTTTGGCATCCGCTACGATGGTCTGAAGCTTCTTTCGGGTCACCATTTGCTTCTCAAGGTGCTTGATCGAATTCATCAACAAGCTGGATATTATTATTTTGCTCCTCCGGAAGTTATTGTTTCGCTCCTTCACTCCTTTCGATAGAGTCCAATCTAGCTTCCGGATCATCAACGTGAGATGGACCTTGAGAGTTACGAATGTTTTGAGAGAAAGGTTGGTTGGACCGACTTTGAAATGCAGGATTTGGATTGTTAGGCCAACTTTGATTTAACCCTTGATTTAGATTGGAGGAATTCAAGCTCGGGTTCGATTAAAATTGGGTTTCGATTGAGATTCGAGTTTTGATTGAAGCTTTGACGGAAGCCCCGATTTTGAAAATTGCCCTGGCCGAGAATTGATTTCCAAACCTCGATTCGGCCGCCATTGAAGGCATTGATCTCTGCTCGCCCAATCATAGGATGTAAACGAGCAATGTGTCCCATATCGTCACATACCGGCATGCGACTTGGTTGTCTCGTCCATGATTCGGCGGCATTGACTTGATAAGAATGGGGGCATGATTGACACCGCCAACCATGTGGCGGTCGAGAACAATTTCGCAGATGTGAACTTGAGAGTTCTCGTAAAAATGAAGGAGTCGATAACTCGGATTTGGAGACGTGGTAAGCGTAGCAGCCACTACCGCTTCAAGATGGAAATCTCGTTTCGCATTTTCACCTCCTCGATCCTAGGAGGAGGTGGTGGTGCTCTGAACGACTTGAAAGGAGGGGCATAATTATATTTGGCAATGTCTTGAACAATGCCCACCCTCTCGAGGCGTTCTCTCAGAAAGCCCCACTGATGAACTATTGACCATGCCCTTGGTGAGCTCGGTCAATCCACTTGAAAAAAGGTATTGACTTGCCTCGCAAGTCTAACCCATGGTGGGGGCATTTACGAAGAAGAGCCTTAAATCTCTTCCATGCCTCAAAGAAACATTTCGCTTCGCTTGATAGAAATTATAAATTTCCCTCAAACACTGGGTGTCTTGGCGGTGGAAAGTATTGGCTTAAAAATTCTTTCTCCAATGCCCAGGTGGTAATGGATCGGAGGAGGAGAGAGCTATACCACTCTTTAGCTTCTCCTTCAATGAGAACGAGCTTGATGTAAGTTCAATCACATCCTCACTCACACCTTGAATGCGTGTCGTACCACATATCTCCAGGAATGTGTGTGCGTGTGTGTGAGGATTTTCGATGAGGGAACCCGTGAAACATTGATGCATGCCGCATCATCCGAATGAGACCGGGTTTGAGTTCGAAAGTTTGTGCGGTAATGGTGGTAAGACGATAGTTGGGTTGATGATTCATCGCACCAGGCATGGCGTAGTCCGCCAATGTCCGTCTATCTTCGCCGCCATTATTACAATTTCTTCGATTTCCTTTGAAAAGATAGCTCAAACTCTTGATCTTGGCTTTTCCTTCGTCAAAGCAAGTCTTCGCTTATTGGGTCGGACTATGGTACGCTCGATGTCGAGGAGCAAAGTAATGGTCCTTGTGACTACGAGTTTGCATAAACCGATCCCAAAGTCAAGTTGAGAAAACCTAAATCTAAGGAAAGAAACCTAAAACTAATAAATTAAAGACACGATATCTAAAAGATTAAAAACCTTAATCTAAGATCAAAACCTAAAGAAAAGAGAAGAAAAGAGAAAGATTAAGAAAGAAAGGGGACGGACGGGCGCCCACTTACGTGAACGAAGGCGTCGCCGTAAAATAGATCGAACGAAAGCGCCCAAACGGTGAACGTTCGTTCAAGGATCGGAAAACGCTCATGGAATGAAAATTTTACAGTGAACAGCGTTCAAACTAGTGGACGCTCGTCCATAGGCAAGATTTTTCAGAACAGAAACGATATCAGAACAGCAGGAAAGCATGGGAAAAAGAGACAGAGGGAAAGGATAACTAAACCTAGAGGAATCAAAGACTACGAAACTTAACTACGAAAAACCCTAATAACCAAAACTATAAACTACCTAAGAAAATTTAAAACGAGAAAAACAGAAAACACTAAAAAGAGGGAAAAACATGTGTTGAAATCTTCTAACCCCAAAATGGAAGGGAAAACAGTGGATTTTGACCTCGAAAACGGTGTCGGACGGCCTCTGGCGTCCGCCACGTCGTCGGCGTCGGAACGAGCTTTCGAATTGGGGTCTGCGCGCCAATCCGACACTCGAGCGAAAGTTATGGCCAAAATACTATCAAGTGCTAAAACGGACCCTTTTATCCTAAAATTTGATCGTGAAAGATGTGGAGTCAGATGATTCAACCTAAGAAACCTACCTACGACACTTACCTACGAAAAAAACAGAAAACCTAATTGAAATAAAAATAAAAGCGATGGCGCAGGCAGATGCACGGGCGCCCAATTAATCGGACGGGCGTCTTCTGGAGGAAGAATCGACGGGCGCGTTGAGACTAAGCTGACGCTCGTTCGTGAGAGCGAATAGATAACGTAATAAAGCAGACTTGATTGGACGAGCGTCGGTGATACTGGACGTCCGTCCGGATCAAATCGAGAGAGAAAGAACGCAAAAGCAGTATGAAAGCAAAAAGAGTATCAAACTAATTATCTAACTTAATTTCAAAAGGGAAAGATTTACTACAGGATCAGATTTCTCACAACTAATCTAACTACTAACTAACTAATTATGAACGCAAACAAATAAAATAAATTCTACAAATTAACTATAAAAAAAAAAAAACAACAAAAACAAAAACAAAAACTAGGCAACCGTCCGGTTCCCCGGCAACGGCGCCAAAAACTTGTCCCGGATTTTATCAATACAAAACAACAAGTAATAAACCGGTTAACCTCAAGTGCAAGGATCGTAGTATGGAGGCTAATGCCGGGTCGATCTTACGGGGAACTAGACGAATGTGAATCCTAGCTTTTGTTTTCAACTAAACTATTGTCACGAAACTAACCTAAACGAAGAACTAACCTAAACAAATATGCATAAAAGTAACTAGACAGAGGAGATTAATCCAATGCTAGGCAAGATTGAAAGCGATAAAAACTAGAGTGCAATTAAAAGTAGACTAATCTAGCAATTCAAGTTTTAAGGATTTAAATCAGGTATAACGAACGAACAAGCAATTGATCCACCTATCCTATCAACATTCAATTCCAATTCGGATTATTTCGTGATCTCTACTCAAGTCGTGATTCACCTAATCGAAGGCATAAACTCCTACTCTCGTAGACGAGTTCGTTTCCTAATCTTTTATCTTTCGATGTTAAAGATTACGTCTTTCTAACCTAGGCGTGAAATCTTTCAATTTCTAATCTAGAAAATCAATCTAACAACTCTCGTTTTTAGTTAGATCGAAGATCCATTCTTTTATCATGGTGATCTAGGGTTGACATGACTCTCATCATATAAACAATCATCAAAGCAAGCATCTTTCGATTAAACATGCAATAAGACATACAAAACATGATAAAAGAAACGAACTTGAAATAGATACTCACAGATTAATCACGAATCAAAATCGAATTGTTGAAGGAAGGCTTCACAACGCTTGTTCAAAGAGGATTAGCCTCTTAGCATCCTTTGAAAGCTTGAATTGTTGAATAAAAAGTGCATGAAACTAACTAATCTAATCTAAGAATTAAAGTGCATAAAAGTAGATAAAAATCAGAAAAACGCAGCCAAGCGCCTTGCAGGGTTTAGGGTTCAAATTATATATTAAGGGTGAAAAAACCGCCGCTTATATAGAGTTTCAATGTCGGCCGCTCTAAAGAACCGCTCCGGACGCCCGTTTGAAGATTCCGGACGCCGTCCGCTATTTTCAGCAATAAAGATCCAAACTTGTAACGCTTCATATCTCGGGCCTCGTAAGTCGGAATGGAGTGATTCAAAATCCTGTAGAATCCTCTCTTCAAGCCCTACAACACTTCTCTTGAGGTCCAGATTCAAATCGGTTGTTATCATATCAAGAACTGCGTTGGAAGTTCAGCGCTACCCGAATCGATTTTCTTCCTCCGGACGCCATTCGTCAAAGATCTCGACGTTCGTTCCTTCAGCCTTGAACTTGTGCCAGACGTTCGTTCATCCAGCGTCCAAACTCTCTGTATCAAAATACTTCCCTGGACGCCCGTCTGCTTTATCAAACGCCCGTCCACTCTGGACGGGACCCGGACGAACGTCCATATGTGCTGTAACTCGATTTCTTGATCTTTATCTCCTCCTTCTTCCATCTTTATCCTTCTTTCCTCGTCTCTTTCTTGATTTAGCTCGAATTATATCAACATTTGATCATCAATTCAGCCTCCAACATGTACCTACATGACATCAAAAACACCGCAAAACGTAACACAATCCAAATACTCGTAAAACCATAATTAAAACACATACACAACCTCATTTTGCAAATAAACTAATCAAAATCTTACTTGCTTAATAAATCATTTAAACACTCGTTTTCTATGCAAATTATACAAATACGGAGGAAATCATTATCAAATATAACGTTAAAAACCGTATAAAAATACCTTACTTGGTGCTCGCGGTCAACTTCAGGATGGTTTCTATCGATCGATCGCCTTGTGACATCAACACTCAGAGCTTTCTTCACTTCAAACCTGCTTCCACCTGCCTTCTAGCTGCTAGTAGTCCTCTTGGATGTAATAGTCTTGATAGTGATCCTAATGTGTGGCGTAGGAGATTAGGCCACCCTTCTAGTCAAATTCTGAATGCTGTTTTAAGTCTTTGTAATGTCAAGTTGAAGAATGCTCTTTCCTTTTGTGAATCTTGCCAGTTTGGCAAATCTCATAACTTGTTTCATCCTAATTCTGATTCTCATGCTAAATCTGTGTTTGACCTTGTGCATCGACCTTTGGGGCCCTGCTCCCATGCAATCTGTTGAAGGCTTTAATTACTATGTCCATTTTGTTGATGACCATACTAGATACACTTGGATTTATCCCTTAAAATCTAAATCTGAAACCTTCACAGCTTTTCTGCAATTCAAGGCTCTTGTTGAAACACAATTTTCCACTAAAATTAAGTGCATACAATCAGATTGGGGTGGTGAGTATAGATCCTTCCAGAATTACTTAAATCAAGAGGGCAAAGCTTTTAGACACCCTTGTCCTCATGATCATGCTCAACATGGTCGTGCTGAAAGAAAGCACAGGCACATTGTTGAGACAGGTCTCACTCTTATGGCCCAAGCATCTATGCCTTTAAGATATTGGTGGCATGGTTTTCAGGCTGCTGTGTCCTTGATAAATAGCCTTCCAACTCCTGTATTACACAACCTTTCTCCTGTTGAAGTTCTGTACCACACCAAACCTAATTACAAGATGTTTAAAACCTTTGGTTGTGCTGTCTATCCAAACCTAAGACCCTATCACACACATAAGTTTCAGCTTCATAGTAAAAGATGTGTCAATCTTGGTCTTAGCTCCTGTCATAAGGGGTATAAGTGTCTCAGATTCTCTTGGTGCAATTTACATCTCTATAAATGTTGTCTTTGATGAAACTCTTTTCCCCTTTGCTCATGGTTTTACTCAAGGTCCTTCCAGACAAATCATTACAGATTCTCTTGCCCCAGTTCCTTTTTTTACTATTTCATCCAACCAGGAAGAGGGGCAGTCTAGTGTCCTGGGGATGACCACTGAAAATGCAAGCACCATTGCTCATGCTAGTCCTGCCAGTCAAAATCAGGTATCTCCTGATCCTGCATCACCATCTCACACACTTAACAGGACACCAAGTCCCTTAAATGAGTCACAGTCACACACTGGAAATGGTCACATGTTTGACACTTCAAGTCCTACAATAGATGGTCAGTCAGGTTCTGATGTAGCACAATCAGTTACACCAACTTCTCCACTACCATCATCACCTTCACCACCACAAATTCAACATCATCATATGCAGACCAGATCCAAGAGTGGAATTTTTAAACCTAAAGTCTACTCAGCTGCTATTACTAGTGCTCATTCATTTCCCACAGAACCAGTTACAGTGTCTGAAGCATTGGCAAAAGAGGAGTGGAGACATGCTATGGATGAAGAGTATAGGGCTCTTATGTATAACCAAACCTGGGATTTGGTGCCACTGCCTACAGGGAAGTCAGTTGTTGGAAACAGATGGGTGTACAAGGTAAAGTTGAGGCCAGATGGTACAGTCCTGAAGTATAAAGCCAGATTGGTGGCTAAGGGGTATAGTCAACACTATGGAGTAGATTATACAGAGACTTTCAGTCCTGTTGCTAAGTCAACCACCATAAGAATTATACTGACCCTTGCAGTATCTTTTGACTGGCCTGTGCATCAAATTGATATAAATAATGCCTTTTTGAATGGACCTCTACAGGAGCATGTATACATGGATCAGCCAGAAGGTTTTGTTGATCTCAAACGACCCACGACTTGTGTGTAGATTGAAAAGGCTTTGTATGGTCTCAAGCAAGCACCAAGGGCCTGGTTTGATGCCCTTAGATCACAGATGCTTGAGTGGGGGTTCACTCAATCAGTTTCAGACAATTCTTTGTTTATGTTTAGTCTGAAAACACACATGCTGTTTGTTTTGGTTTATGTTGATGATATTTTGGTTACAGGAAATTCTACACAGCTCATAAAGAAATTCATCAAACTGTTGGATTCAAGATTCTCTTTGAAGGATTTGGGACAAGTCTCACATTTCCTAGGCATGCAGGTTGTAAGAGATGCCTCTGGATTACATCTGAACCAGGCCTATTATGCTTCTCAACTTCTTCAAAGACTGAATATGCAGCATCTAAAACCATGTCCTACACCTATGGTTCCAGGAAAGCAACTTGTCCCAAAACAAGGAGAGCCTCTTGCTAACCCTAGTGTTTACAGGAGTGCAATTGGAGCTCTGCAGTATCTGACAACCACCAGACCAGATATTGCCTACACTGTGAATGTACTGAGTCAATTTATGCACGGGATCCACACACGATCATTGGCAAGCACTCAAGAGACTTCTTAGATTTGTGCAGGGCACCTTAACACATGGTCTGCATTTTGTGCCTGATACAAGTTTGAAGCTGCACTTACATGGTTTCTCAGATGCAAATGGGGCAGCCTGTCCTACTGACAGGAAATCTACTGGTGGATACTGTGTATACTTGGGGAATTCATTAATCACATGGAGCTCTAAAAAGCAATCAGTAGTAGCAAGGTCCAGTTGTGAGTCAGAATATAGGGCACTGTCCAATCTAGGAGCTGAGGTTCAGTGGATTGTTCAACTCCTGCAAGAAATGAAGTTTAAACTCTCTGGTGCACCTATACTGTGGTGTGATAATACATGTGCTGCTAATCTATCTCAGAATCCTGTTTACCATGCAAGAACAAAACATATTGAGATTGATATTCACTTTATCAGAAACATGGTACTGGAAAAGAAGGTTAAGGTCTGCTATATTCCATCAGATGAACAGGTTGCTGATATCTTTACCAAGCCACTGTCCATCAGCATGTTCAACAAGTTCAAGGGCAAACTCAATGTAGGAGATAGACATTTTTGTTTGAGAGGGGCTGAAAATAATAATATTATTAGTGGCTAAGATTAAGTTGTTATAGATGTACAAGTGGCAGTATGTTATTGGTCACCTTAGATTTCTGTTTTATAGATGTGTGTGCCACTGATCTATAAGATCTATTATTGTGTAATGCTGGACAATTAATGAAAAACTAAGCAACAGATTTCTCTGTGCGTTCTCTTCTTCATGAAAACATTTTCCAGATTTTAACTGGGAACACCTCTTCACTTGTGATCAATTGTAGTAGTTACTAAAATAGAGAAATTCAACAACAAAAACAGATAAAGAGGGTAACTTAAAATGGTCTTGCAGCTTCCTCTAACATCTTCTTTACTCTTGTCAGTTTCTCTATTTCCTTCAGAACCTAAAATCACATGAACTTCACTCAACTCTTTATTTTTCCAATAAGAATTATATCAAGTTTCAATGAAGTGAAGCAGATATTTCTTTTACCTCCATAACCATATCTTCTGCAGTGACTGCATCCACATCCTCATAACCTAATCCATTCGCTACTCCTGCCAATCAACCGCCACTGTTAAATATGCAGAACATGTGAATGAGAAAGCAAACTGAAGCATAGAAAGATCAAATCTTCACTGTTAATAGAAACAGATGAATCTGCTGTGGCAAATCCAGCTCTACATTCTTCGTATATCATCGTCAGTTGAGTCAAAATCTGCCGTACGCATCCACAAATTTAGCCACACAAAAAAATTACATTAACATTTTCACCACTGCAGAATGAAATACAGACCTGAAAATGTGATCCAGACGTCGTGACTTTAGATGTGTTTGGTTCAAGTTTATCTCCCGTGACCTCCCTGGCTACCATGTCGAGAGGGACATCAATCCATATCGAAATTCCATGCCTAAAGAGTGCCCTGTATATAAAAGATAATTGAGAGAGAGGAAAAACTGATTATGATGATGTTCGACAATGTATGGAGACGGGAAGGGAAATCACGCAACTCCAGTTTCATACAGGTTGGCTGCACTTTGAACAGAACCACTTCCAGCACTAACAACAAGGCGCCCCATAGAGGACAACTGCTTCAATACCTCAGTCTGCAGATGCTAAAGAGGCTTATGTTTAGTAACACTACTAATACAAACAACAAAAATGAATAAAAAAGGGACGCACGAATTACAAGTGTAAGCTAATGAATCAGGGGGAAAAACAAAGGAGGAAAGTATATAGACTTCAAGTGTCACCTCTAAGTGGCGAAACTCCTCATCCACCTCTTCCAATAACTTGGCAGTAACTTTTCCACTGGAAGCTTCCTCAACCAATACATCACTGTGAGTGGAGAAATTAAACGATGTCAGTAGTTAACATTAACAAAGGCCACCCATATGGATTATGTAGACAGACCAGTGATTTTACAATATCACAAGCACTGCTGAAGAAAAAAGGAATGATGGGAAGTGATTGTTTGAATATGTGATAATATAGTACCTATCAAAGTAATAGTATCTCAGTGTCTCAGCAAGGATCTTTCCCACATTTGATTTAATGGAATTGTTTATGCCTTGCTTTCCCAATCGTATGAAAATGGTAAAAATACACGAAGCCAGCTATCATAGCTTGTAAAAGAAGGAATAAATCAAAGAGCAGCATTACTTGTTGTGGAGCATGAGAAACTAACTAACCAAGGAGAAAGATAGAAGTTCCTTTCAATTCAGTGGACATCAAAGCAGCCTTTTCCTGAAGAACACAAATACAGCGGCAGAATTTCAAATGCAGGGACAAATTTGAGTGATAATTTCCCAATTAAATCCAATCTTTGGACAGGACTCCTCAAGGTTCAACACAAATTAAAGGTAAAATGAAGCAGCTTATATTATCAGTCAGTTAGCAACAAGATTGGCCTTTAAGAAAGTAAAACATCACCTTTAAAGACGTTGAAGAAACAGCAGCCTTGGGTACGGCTAAACCTCGTGATAGGAAAGAACAAGTAGCAGTTAAAACCAATATAGTTTAGCAGGGAAATTTAATCAAACAGTTGATGAGCATAGGGTCTAACAGGTAGCAGCTGAGCGAGTATCATGACGAGGATAGAGAAGAGCGCGGCGGCGGAGGGGTCTTGGGAACAAATGCTTGCTTGCAGTATTACTGAAGGGATTAGGTGTAGGCAGGGAGAGGGAGAAAGTAGATCCCAACTCCATGGCAGGCAGAATCCGCAACACCATCTTCTTCTCCTTATTAGGCAACTGAAGCAGATAGCGTTATCAATTTCCACATACGTATCCGCCAGGTGGGGAAATTATTTAACAGTAATATTTTGCTCTGGTCTAAATTTCCCAGCCCTGGCAGGATCAGGATCCTCGGCTTTTGAGAGAGTCGGCACTTTTCGGCTTTGAGGGCGTGGCGCGCCGCTGCATTTCGTTTGATCGGAGGAGAAGCATACACTTTTGGGCGGCCTCGATCTCGCGTCGACAAAAGTTGAGAGGCGGGAGGAAAAGCCGAGGATCCACTCGCCCTGGCAATACCGCCACTATTACGTATGAGTGGTGCTCACGCTACACATTGGCATCAAGTATCTTGTGGCGGTGTATTAATGGCGGTGATCTTCACGTTGATCATCTGAGATCTAGATGATCATCTAGATCTCGCATGATGATCAACGATGAAGATCACCGCTATGCAAGACACTGAACGCGAGAAGATTGTCTTGATTACGTATCCACTTAGCAGTTATTAGTAATCAGTTATAAATGTATGTTTTAACATTACTGTATATTCCCCTCAAAGAAATAAACCTTTTCAGTCGTATAGGAGTATTTATCAATTGATGATTTAATTTTTACAAGGGTCGTGATGACATTTCTTATGCCTATAAATACATAACAGACTCGGGATGCGATATTGTTGTGGATGATGGACAATTTGGATATGGAGTGCTTAGAGATATAAATAACATATGCGGATGACGGACAACTTGGATGGGAAGTATTCAGAACTCATGCCAATTTTTCAGGCTCTATTTCTAGCTTCCTCTTTGGGGTACATACAAATCCGGATAGAGACCCACACTTTATTATGTGTTCTGCGTCTAAAGTTGAGGAATGATAACCTTCTGTCTCTAGGCATTGTCTCATATTGTTTGGTCATCTCTCGGTCTTTTTCGTCGTGTTCTTTCTCCTTTGTCGGGCGTTTGTCGGTAAATTAATGTAAGTAAAACCTTGGAATCAAAATATAATTACCACTATGACTCAACAACAGGGGCGAAACTAAAGGCATGGTGGGGTGGTCTCAAGCCCACCTAAAAAAAAAAAAAAAAAAAAACTAGTGAGAATATGTTTGTAGTACCCCGCAATAACGATCAAACTGATAACCAAGACCACCCCATAATAACCAAAGACCACCCCATAATAAATTCCTGGTTCCGCCACTGCTCAACAATAGCCTTCTAAGACTCAATATAGTGGAGGTGAAGGCGAAGGTGGGACTGTCCCTCTCCCTTCCCACCTCAGGTGCACAGTTTTCAATGTAAAAATATATTAAAAAATTCAGTAAACTATAAAACCTGCCGTTTTCTTCAATGCTTTCTTGTACCACATATATATTATTTAAATCAAATATGTACCAATTCCTCTTTTATTTTTATGTTGAACACAAATGAGTCATTGTGCACTTTGTGGTTAACAAAAAGGTTAAATATTAAAAATATAGTAAAAACTTGTCAGCCAACCCTCCAAATGCCATAGGCTATTGCCGATGCTCTAACGGGTTTAGTTAGGTGGGATTCTTTGCCTGTGAACGTTGCAGATGCTTGTTTGTTTGATTTAGTTTAATTTATTGAAGAGATTATGTATCCTTTTAGAAAAACGAATTGAAACCACAATAAAATAGATTCAACTCCAAAAATGTTGATTGGTTTGTGAAGCATGCAACCATCCTTTCAAACGTATACGAAATAAAAAACATTTAAGATGTTTTGTCTATGTTATTTATTATTATTTTTAATTATTTTATGTTAATTGGCTTCTACGTGCTAACACATTTTCATGTAACATTGTCGTTTTACAATTGTTTCGTTGGATTTTTTGAGTAGTTTACTTATACAATTGCTTTTTGTATTTCCTATTTCATGTACTTACCTCTTAAATTATGAAAAACGTCTAAATACACATTACCTCAGGAAAAAGATATATATCTTGCACTGTTCATTGACGATGACAAATTATGTCACCTTAAAGATCCGGGCTTTTCCTTATATTATTGATGAACAATCAAGAACCCTAATGCCCGACGCATGAGAGGGCTTTATGCTTTTACGGGTGAGTCTAAGTGGGATTCTTAGAGTGCTACGTATCTGTTATTCTTCCGGGAATCAAGCCTTACGTAGTTCCTCGGAGCGTTGTATTTATAAGGACAATGCATGACCTAACCCTAATATGAGTCGGTTATTGGCTATTGTCTTATTTACCCTTAATTGGGCCTACCCGCGCCCAAGTTATCCTGTGGATAAATGGGCTAACGTGGCTAGTGTGGATTTCGTCCTCGACTTGGATCTCGCCCGACTTGGGGTGATCGAGCCTGGACTCTTGTCCTGCATCGCTCATGAGTCGATTGCCATATCTCGAACCTCTGGCTTTGCGCTTGGTCTCGGTGGTCGACATGCTTACCATGGTCGCTTTGTCGATAGTTCGACTTGCATGCCTTATCTGGCTTACGTGCCTTGATAAGTATTCAATCCATAAGGTCCACTCGATGATGATATATCGAGGTGCGTAACCCGGTATCGTCATAAGCCCCCCAGACCTGAGAGAGGCGACTTCCGTTGTCCGAGGTCAGATCTGCCAATTTGAAATCGTCTTCGAGTTGGACTAAATGTTGGGCGGGAAATGGTGTAACCGCTCCGTGTGCCACCTGTCTCCCCAGCCAATCGTGGCCGTCCATTGTGACGTCAGAGCGCACTATCTCTTCGTCTTCTGCCATAAATGATGTCACCCTTGATTTTCGCGATTCATGGGGAGTTATAACTGCTAGTAACCCCCCTAATCACGTCTTTTCACTGTCATTTGGCATTAGCAACGCATAAAAAGGGGGAGAGAAGAATCAGACGGTGAAATCACTTCTGCCTATCCATTTCTCCATTTTCTCCTCAGAAAATACAAGTAAGCATCTTTCCTGTATTCATCTTTCTTTTTGTTCTTAGCATTCCTGCTTGAATCCATCCATGTCTAGTAGTGCTACACTTTCTGATAGGGTAGAGGAGTCTCCTTCCGGCGATCAAACACCCATATCTGCCCCTTCCGATCAAATCCTTCCCTCAAATCCTAGGGAACCCTTAGGAATTATCAGGGAACCTAAGAAGCTGTCCACAAGAATGGACGGAAAAGGGCCTAAGGGTGCACTTCACCGCCTCACCATGGGACGATCTCAACCAACTACGGCAGAGATATGGGGTGTCTAGCCTCAAGCGGTGGCTCGGCTTCCTTCCGGCCACCACCAATTAGCGATGAGCCCCGAAAGGTTCAGACGGTCTACGAGGCCCGGTATTGATGGGGCTCAGATTTCCTTATGTCGGCGGTCCAGCATTCTTCACCACTACGAGATCGGTATATCTCAATGGGCCCGAATGCCATCCGGACCACGATGGGCTTTCTAATTGCTGCCGAGTTGCGGGTATCGGGTTCACTCGTCCCTTTGTTCGATGGTGGCACAAGATCTCTGCGATGCCCGACTCTGGGTGGTACACGTTTCAGAAGCGTGCCAATCGTCATGAGTTTGTGTCTAAAGGACCTTCATCTCATTCGAATTGGAAGCCTCGGTTCTTCTTCCTTCGACACGGGTCGGATAACCCCTATGTCGGACTATGGAGGTCGAGAGAGGGGAGAGATGACAAACTGGGTCGTGAAGCCGCACCTAACGAGGCTCTTACTCGAGAGATTTACCTTCGAGGTGGTTACACAGGACACGAGTCTCTTTATGACCTCGCCGCCTCGAGGAGGCGGGCCCCGTACCATGCATAGCGCTTCATCCTGTCGATCAGGAAAATCGTATGAACCTTGGTTATTTTATTATCAAGTCTTAATTCTTTTTGAAGTTGTATCTTTGCTATTTTTGATACTGACTCCTTTTTCACTTGTGTAGTGGGGCGATTCTCGAAGGTTCTTTGTTCGAAGGCTCTTTGTGGTGCTTGCTTTGCCGCCGCCTCCAGATCGAGAGTTACTCCTCCGGCGTCCGGGAAAGATCGCTCAAGTCGGTGGGTCGACCGAGGGTGTCGAGTCAACTACCCCTGTCATACAACCAACTCCGCCACTACCTCGGAGGGACTCACCCACGTGAGCACCGGTCGATACGTGAAGAGGGACGACCTTATCGACTTTCTTGTTGGAGGGAGTGAAGAAGCCTCCGGCTCTGAAGCAACCCGGTTGCAAAAGAAGAGGTCGGCCCTCGAGGAGCTAGTGAGAGATCAGCAAAAACAGGCGAAAAAGGCCAAACTTATCAAGTCTTCTCTCGATCTTGCCGCCTCGGGAGAGATGTCGGCCGGCGATGTCAAGAGGTGGACGACCAGGTCTGGCCTCTTCTCTCCGAGCCGGGTCGCGTGGTATGCACTAACTCTTGTCGATTTTTTTATATCCTGGATGTGTATATCTTAACCTAGCTTTTCCTCCTTGCGGCATTACTTTATGAGTCGGAAGCTTCCCGACGTATGAATACGCGCCATCAAGGCGAGGAAGGGTTGAAGACACAAATCCGGAGGTTGAATGACAGGCTTGCTATCGAGTCGGCTAGTGTCATCAGTCCGGAATCGCGACTTAACGTTTTCAAGGAAGAAGGCTGCTTTGCCGAGATAGAGAAGGTCAAGGAGAGAGCGGAGGCTATCATTGCCTTAGCCGAGAGAGAGATCAGGCTGCGGCCGCGGGAGGAGGCTGCTGCCAAAGTGGTTTCGAGGAAGAAGCTGGCGCGAGGCGGCTATTCTTGGCGAGAGAGAGATCAATTGAGAGCCGAACTTGATCAGAGTTCTGGCGGCGAAGAGGCGAGGTCGCTACGGTTCTCGAGTATCGGAAGTCGAAGAGTTGGGCATGGATCTCGATGTCATCATGCAGCACGACCATACTTGGAGGATTCACCAAGGCGGTGGACCAAGTAAGAAAGGTTTATCCGGATGTCGAGATCGACAAGCTTGAAGAGCCCGGCCGCTTATGACCACGACTCGAGGTATTTGTATGACCAATACTTCGATGAATTTCAGCAGGGTGTATCCCTTGCCCAGAAGTATGGTGGTCCCACAGCAAACCCGGCTCCCGATAATACGACTCCCGCTGCCACTGCTCCCTAGTCGACCCCCGAAGATGCTACTCCGACTCCTGATGCTTCTATTTAATTATCTGACCTCCTTGGGACTTTGATATTCTGAGTTTTAACTCTTGTAATTATTTGTACATTTTCTTGACTTTGAATCGACTTGGGTGAATGTTCCATTTACAATGGCTGGTCTTTTCGACCTGGCCTTAATTTGTTTTGAAATTTCTGCCCTTTTGTCTCTCTGTTTGTTATTATTTACTTACTCATTTATTACTGTCTTTGGCTTTCTTGCTTGTCGAGCCTCTCGGCTCTGTTTCGCTTCTGCCTTATCGATGTAATATTGCCCTTTCCCCCCCAAGTGTTTTATGAACTTCAGTTCATAATGCGCTTGGGCTCTATGTGGCTTTTAGGTCGACCTATTTGCCTTGGCTTTTTAGCCTTATAAGCTTGCTAGATCTCCGAGTTAGTCCGACATTGCGAACTGTCCTTGTCTCGGTCAGCGCGCCGGGCTGGTTAGTTAGACTTCCGACTTGGACGTTTGGCCCGACCATGCGAACCGTCCTTTGTCTTGCCTTATTCGACCCTTAGGCTCGTTAGGCTTTTGACTTGGACTTTCGACCCGACCTTGCGAGTCTTCTTTTTGCCTTCTGCATTATATGCTTGTGGCATTTGTCGAGAGTTCCGACTTTCGGATTGCTCCACTCTCATCGATTGTAACCGGCGTCCTTTTGGACTTAGAATATTACTGAAAATACTTAATGAGAATAATAGGAAAAGGAATCATCATTTATTATAATAAAGATAGAATTGTCACACGGATGATTACAAATCTTGTAAAATAAGTAGAGACAAGCGATCGACTAAGGCCTAGACGTAAAATTTCCTCAAATTATTCGCGTGCCATTGTCGAGGATTTGTAGTTCCGTCTGCTCGACCTAGTTGATATGAACCTTTAGGGTGGACTTTTAGGATCGATCACGGGCCTTCCGGTTCGGGGAGAGGCCCCGATCTCCTTTTGCCGACTTGCCGTTCTTTCTCAAAACTAGGTCTCCGACTTTGAAATATCTCGTATTTTACCTCGCGTTGTAATATTGAGAGATCTTACGCTTGTACCTTGCCATTCGGTTGAGGCCATTTCTCTCCGCTCCTCGAGATTATCCTTCTCTTGTCGGATATCGGGATCATTCGTCTCAATATTATACGCTAACACTCGAGGGAAGAGACGCCCGATCTCTCCGCGGGGATAAGCGCGCCGCACCCATAGGTCGGGAGAAAGGTGTTTCACCCGTTGATGCGTTGGAGTCGCATCTGTATGACCACAGGATGCTCGGGAGTTGCAACGCTTGATCTCGTCCTTCGACTTGAGCCTCTTTTTGATCCGAGTTTAATCTGCCGATTTGTTTGCTCGACTTGACCATTTGCTTGAGGATGCGCGATCAAGTGAAGTCTTGATCAATATGATATTCGCTAACCACTCTCGACTCTTGGTCTTCGAATTGAGTGCCGTTGTCCGAGATTAAAGCCTTCGAATACCATACCGCATAAAATATCGACTCCATAGGAATTTCTTGATTGTAGCGCTTTGATGTCGGGTAAAGCTTTGGCTTCTACCCACTTAGTGAAATAATCACTGCAACTACTACAAACTTATTATTCCCTGGAGCTCGAGGTAGGGGTCCTACAATATCGACTCCCACACATCGAAAGGCCATGCCGGCGAGATGACATTCATTTCTTGTGCTGTTGATGAGAGATGTTATCGTGAATTTGGCAAGAATTGCATCTCTCGCACTAATTTGATCGCATCTCGTTGCATTGACGGGCGAAGTATCCAAATGAGCTTGCATTTCCGAGCTAGCATTCTAGCCCCGCAGATGATTCCCACAAGCTCCCCTATGGATTTCTTCGAGAAGGTATTCTCCTCTGTCTCAGATCGCATCTCAACCATGGACTTGTGAAGCGACCTCCGATAAAGTATGTCGTTGAAGAATGCGTGATCGAGCGATCAAGTCGGACCTTTCTTGACCTGCACCTTATCATTGGGTAATATTCCGTCCTTTAAGTAAAGGACAATTGGATCCATCCATGTAGCCTTCTTTGAGATATCGGTGGGCTTCTATCTCTTCATAGCTTCTCTCTGTTAGCGATTCTACTAACACCTTTTACTAGAGACGAAATTCGATGCTAACTTGGACGAGCGTCGGCCCTCTTGTTACGAGTTCGAGGTACTGTCGAATTGGATCGAGTTGAATTTCGGCTTAAGGCCTTGGACTCTCGCCAAATACTTCTTCATAGTCTCTTCCTTAGCCTCATATTCCCTTTGATGTGATTAACAACCAATTGCGAGTCATCAGAACGTTGAGATTTTCGACCCCAGAAGCTTTTTAAGCGAGCTTGGACCGGTGATAATTGCTTCATATTACGCCTCATTATTAGTTGCCTTAAAATCGAATCGGGGCGTATGGAAACTCCTCCCCCTCGGTGACTAATAGGAGGCCTGCACGCCTCTTCTTTGCTCGAGGCCCCATCGGCATGGAGCATCCATCGTTCTTCGCGACTTTGCTTTTCTTGCTCAAGTTGCACTGATATACCTTCGGCTAAGAAGTCTGCTAAAGCTTGAGCCTTGATTGCGATGTACGCGGCACGAACTCGATGTCGTATTGAGCCATCTCGATTACCCACTTCGCGAGTCGACCGGATGTGTCGGGCTTCGCTAGATTTGCTTGAGTGGTTGGTCTGTGACTACCACTATAGGATGGGCTTGAAAGTATGGCCTAAGCTTTCTCGATGCGTGTACCAACGCTAGTGCGAGTTTCTCGGTGGTGAGTATCGGGTTTCGGGGCCGTGCAGAGCTTTACTGACAAAATATATGGGCACCTGGCCCTTTTCTCCCTCTCGAACCAAGACCGAACTCACTGCTTCCTCGCAGACTGATAAATAAACTAGCAACCTTTCCCCCTCTCGAGGAGAGGTGAGAGTAGGTAGTTCTGAAAGATATGCTTTTCGTTCCTCGAAGGCCGTCTGGCATTCGTTGTTCCAATGGAAAGGGCTTTCGAAGAACTTTGAAGAATGGTAGTGCACGCTGGGCTGACCGAGATAAAAACCTATTCAGTGCTGCCATCCGACCGGTGAGTCTCTGAACCTCTTTCATGTTTCGAGGTGCAGGCATATTCTTTAGTGTGTCGATCTTGTCAGGGTTAGCTCGAATCCCGTCTCTCGACACCATATACCCTAGAAATTTGCGGTCCGCACCCCGAAGGTGCACTTTTTGGATTAAGTTTCATGTCGAGATCTCTTAGCACCTCGAACACTTCTTCTGGCGTCTACCAAAAATTGCTTCATGGATCGGCTTTTGATGAGTAGATCGTCCACATAGACTTCCATCTTCTTACCAATCTGCTTCGCAAAAATTCTATTGACTGCCCTTTGGTATGTAGCTCCAGCATTCTTTAATCCGAATGGCATGGTAACATAGCAAAAGGTGCCAAACTCTGTAATAAACGCTGTCTTCTCCGCATCTCGGGGGTCCATGAGAATTTGATGGTACCCCTTGTATGCATCGAGGAACGCGAATACCTCAAAACCGATGGTCGAATCAACTAACCTGTCGATCTTAGGTAATGGATAGGAATCTTTAGGGCATGCCTTATTCAAATCCGTGAAATCAACGCGCATACGCGCCACCGCCATCCGGTTTCTTCACTAACACTGGATTGGCAAGCCATTCTGGATAGAGCACTTCTTTTACTATATTTGCCGACAGTAACTTCCCGACTTCAGACTCGATAGCTTCCAATCGATCTTGCGCGAAATTTCGCTTCTTCTGTTTGACTGGCTTTCTGGCCTGGTCAATCTCGAGTTTATGGATGGCGATGTTTGTCGGTAGGCCTGGCATATCGGACGCCTTCCAGGCGAAAACGTCCTTGAACTCTTTCAGCAAATCGATCAGAAACCGCTTTTCTGAGTCGGGATCCAAACCCGACTTGGACACTCGATCGATTCCATCTTCCCATAAGTCGACATGTTCAATCGCTTCACTCAAGCCCAACACTTCTCTTCCTCCTCCTCCGAATGAGCTCTCGATGAGGACTTGTTGCACCGCCATCTTACCGTTCATCACTATCGAATTGCGACTCAGCGATTTCAATATCCCTTTACTGCCATTGGGAACCCTTTCGAGTCGGGAATTTCATTTGTTATGGAACGTCGAAATTATGGCTCAGTAACTCGGTGCGGCTGGTCTACCCAAAATAACATTATACGCGGAGGGAGCTTTAACGACCACGTAGTTTAGCTCTAGCGTCCTCCTCTTTCCCCATCACCTCACCGTCGTTAGTAGCTTTATGGAACCCATGGGATGGATCGCCTCGACTGTGAAGCCGAATAGTGGAGAGGCTATGGGCACTAAGTCTTTCTCTTTGAGCTTCATCCCTGGAATGCCGAGTAGTATAAGACATTCAAATATTTGCCATTATCGACGATACTCGATACTCGCGCGACTTATAATCGCTTCAATCACTAACCCTCATTATGACTTGTCGACTTAGGGACGTCGTCTGCGGGGCCGCACCGACTTCCGTAGTTAATCTTGATCGCTTACGCGCCTCGAAGCCGTCGCCTGGTTCTCGACCGCTCGTTCCTTCTCACTCTCCCCGGCCCAAATATCATATTCACATAATTGTTTGGGCGATTATCATCATAAGCGGTCCCGACCATAGTAGTCCCTTATTGTTATCGTGAGATCGGTCTCGTCTGGGGATCGATCTTTTCTTCTTTGATTCTCTCGACTTCGACCTCTATCACGGTCGAGGATTTCTTCTTTTGAAGTCTCGGCGCCCCTCGGGCTCATTATAACTCGATCGGTCTACAACCTCATCCAGCTTTCCCTCCGGATGCGAGCCTCGATGTCTTTCTTTAAATCGAAGCATCCTCTGTTGAGTGACTCGTGTCCTCGTGGAATTCACAATACTTTGTCGACCTTCGCTTTTTCTCGAGGTTTTTGATCGGAGGTGGCCTCTTGCCAAAATTTTAGAGACCATGATTGATAAGACCTCTCAGACGGGACCGGTTGAGGGAGTAAAATCTTTATCCTTTCTACCCCTTTTTCTCGACCGGCCCGAGGAGGCGCTCGATGCGATCCCAAGCAGATGTTTTTCTCTACCTCTTCTTTGTCGAGGTGATTCTTATTTCCTCCTCGACCTTCTTTCCTCGAGTTTGTCCATCCACTCGGCTTGGGTGTGCCTACGACCGCCTCTTCGCCTTGGCAAAATCGATGTACGACATTCACGCATTCATCCATGTTTGAGGAGGTTTCCGCTTAACTTCTCGCACAACTTTGTGTTCTGCGCAATCCCCCTACGAATGAAGTGATCAAGACTCGATCCTGAGGATCCTTAACCTGCATGGCCTCAAGGTTAAACCTCTTCAGATAGTCTAATACCGACTCGTCTCTATGCTGCCTCACGTTTGTGAGGTGCGTCTCACTCAACTGAAACTTTTTGTTGACGATGAAGGCGTCTCTGAATTTTCTGGCGAGCATGGTGGTTCGGAGATGGATCTGGGTTTCAACTTGGTAAACCACTCTCTTGCTCGTCCTACAAGTAGAGTCTCGAATGCCCGGCATCGCATCTCGTCAGGGGCACATTCTAGCCTCATCTGGGATAGATACCTGTGAAGATGGTCCTCCGGGTCGGTGGTGCCATCATACGGGTCTATCTTAGGTATTTTAAACCCCTTGGGTTTAGGATAGTCTTCAATCTCCTTGATGAAAGGAGACTCTAACCACAACGGGCCCTGGGTTTTTCCAGGATTACATCTAACTCCCTGCCTAACGCTATCTTCATCGATGCGTATGTGCTTCTGTCAGATTTCCCGCTTCCTCCGTTCGACCGAACTTGAGGAAGCACTGACCTCTTCAAATTGATCTGGCTTAGGATTATTGGCGGCGTTTTTCAGGCCGCCTTCCGCCTGTTGTTGCTGTCTCTGTCGATTAAAGGCTTCCGCCATTATCTTTCTCAGGGCATTATGATCTGTCGCCGCCAGCTGATCCACCATGGCTTGATACTCTGGGGCAAGGCCCTGAGTTTGTTTTGGCGGATTTTCATGGACGGTCTCTAAAGCTGGATCTTTTTCCCCCTGAGGATCCACACCTGCCTGCTCACTTGTCTGTGGATTCTGCGGATCCACGTTTTTAGAGGTGGTTTTTCTGGCGGTTTTTTCCTTCGGAGGCATGATGATCTTGATGTATTCAACAAAAGAAGGAGACCCTCCTTCTAGCGCCAATGACGATGACAAATTATGTCACCTTAAAGATCCGGGCTTTTCCTTATATTATTGATGAACAATCAAGAACCCTAATGCCCAGAACGACAGAGGGGCTTTATGCTTTTACGGCTGAGTCTAAGTGGGATTCTTAGAGTGCCTACGTATCCTGTTATTCTTCCAGGAATCAAGCCTTACGTAGTTCCTGGAACGTTGTATTTATAAGGACAATGCATGACCTAACCCTAATATGAGTCGGTTATTGGCTATTGTCTTATTTACCCTTAATTGGGCCTTACCCCTTGCCCAAGTTATCCTGTGGATAAATGGGCTAACGTGGCTAGTGTGGATTCTGTCCTCGACTTGGATCTGCCCGACTTGGGGTGATCGAGCCTGGACTCTTGTCCTGCACTGCTCATGAGTCGATTGCCATATCCTCGAACCTCTGGCTTTGCCTTGGTCTCGAGGGTCGACATGCTTACCATGGCTGCCTTGTCGATAGTTCGACTTGCATGCCTTATCTGGCTTACGTGCCTTGATAAGTATTCAATCCATAAGGTCCACTCGATGATGATATATCGAGGTGCGTAACCCGGTATCGTCATTCATCAACCAGAATAGTTATAGTGGAGGAGTGATTTTAGAGGTATACAAAATGGATGGGTGTGATTAATCCATGTCACACTTACACACATCTACTATGTGTGAGAATTAATCACACCCATCCACTTGGTATACCTCTAAAATCACTTCCTCACCATAACATTTTCTTGTTCATCAACTTAAACAATAAATATGGTTAATATGGTTAATAAAAAAATTCGTGATAAACACTCACACTACACATTAGTACTAGTAATTGAGATTGTAATGTTATTTTCTCGACCTAACGTATTTTCTTTAAGGTTCTTAGCTAGGCAAAATTTCTCCAAGCAAAAGATTGGCGAATTTGTCTCCTGAACTCAAGGAACATACCACAGTTTGTGTCCACACAAATTTTTCCATTTCTACTTCTTCCCAACATCCAACAGATTGTTTCAATAACTGTCCTGACCATTTCAAATTCCCTTTGTCTAAAAATAATTAAAATACAAAAATAACTATCTAAAAATCAAAATACTAACACTAATGGATGAACACAAATAAGCTTCATTGTCGTCTGATTCTTAAGCTTGCCTTTGTTCTCCTCTTCACAATTCAATCCACATTCTCTCCATTTTCATCTCTAACTAATAATCCTTTATCGAATTGATTACTTTCCTCCATGGATACTGAAATAGAGAAATCAAATCCTGAAAATATGGAAAACAACAATGATCACAACCACAACAATGAACAAGGCCAGCCTCCAGCTGTTGATGATCACAAAGAGGATAATGATGCTAAAGTTACCTCCCCGAAACACGCAAATGATGATCACGGAAGTCCTCCACCACCGGATAGCTCTCCTCCTCCACCAACGGATAGCTCTCCTCTGGTGGAATCCGGCACATTGAATGATGAAAAATCTGAGACAGAGCAGCAGCAGCAGCCAAAAGAGGAAGAGCCACCACGAATGCCGCCTGATTTTTCAAAGGTGACAGAAGAGATTGACAATTACATTGAAACTATGTCAAACGCGAAAGCTAATGGATCGGATATCCATCCAGATATTCCGATATGTGTTGAACAATTTTCTGTGCTTGTTGAAGCAATGATTGAACAATACGAGTCAAAGGATCCTACATCGAAATGGCCACAGTTAAAAACCGAAGAATCTGCTAAATTTCTGGAAGCTGTTTCTCGAATTTGTAAGATATCTAATTTGTTGCATGATTTTTCAAGCGATTACAAGTATGCTTATACAATCAACCGCATCGGTGTTGTTCTCCAACACGTAATGTCGTGCTTTGAAGAGGAATTCAGGTTTATCCTTGAAGATTGCAATGGACAAGCAATTAAGCCTCCTGATGATTCATCATCATCGCCATCAGAAGCTAAGGATCAACCTGATTCAACCGCAACAAATCAGGATCCACCTGTTCATGAATCCGATCCTCCTGAAGGGAACAACACTAATACGTTTCCGGGATATTCAGAAGATATAATTCGTAATTTGGGCGAATTAGCGAAAATCCTGATTGATGGTGGTTACGAGACAGAATGTTGCCAGGTTTATTTTCTTGCTCGTAGAAGAGCTTTAGAAGAAAACCTAGAAAATGTTGGGTTTCAAAATCATAGTATTGATGATGTACAAAAGATGCAATGGGAGCCTCTAACTAGAGAGATTGAGATCTGGATCATTGCACAGAAACAATGTGAATCGATTCTGTTCCCTAATGAACGAAAGCTCGTGGATGCGGTTTTCGAGAATCATCAATCCATAGCTATCAGTATCTTCAATTGTTTATCCAGAGGCATCCTCATGGATCTCCTCAATTTCTCTGAAGCTGCTACGATGACAAAGCGTGCCCCTGAGAAACTGTTCAAATTCCTTGATATGTATGAGGTATTAAGGGATGCAACCAAGATGCTTGATGAATTGTTCGAAAGAAAATGTGCAGAGGAGATCAAATCAGAGGCTTCATTGATAAGGAGTAGATTTGGAGAGGCAATGATAAACATATTTAGTGAGCTTGAAAATTCCATTAAAGCCGATGCAAGTAAGACCACAGTTCCAGGTGGTGCTGTGCATCCACTGACTCGTTACGTTATGAATTACTTGCCATTAGCTTGTGAGTACAAGGACACATTAGAGCAAGTGTTCAGAGAGCATCAGAAAATCGAAAGGGCTGACTCAGGCACCGGATCAGACTACGATTACAACTCACAACAAGGCCAGATGGATCAAAATGCTGAAGCGCCTAAAGAACAAGCTTCCCCTTTCCGACTTCAGCTAGTCAAGTTGATGGATCTACTTGATACCCATCTGGACGCCAAATCAAAGCTGTATAAGGATGCTTCATTGAGCTCAATCTTCATGATGAATAACGGAAGGTATATCTTACAAAAGATCAGAGGATCACCGGAGACTAACAGCTTGATGGGTGATCCTTGGATCCGAAAGAGATCATCTGATCTTAGACAATACCACAAGAACTATCAAAGGGAAACATGGGGGAAGCCCTTGAATTGTTTGATGAACCATGAGGGATTAAATGTAAATGGAAAAGTTGTAAAGCCGGTGTTGAAAGAGCGGTTCAAGAGTTTTAATGCAATGTTTGACGAAATCCATCGAACACAGAGTACATGGGTGGTCTGCGACGATCAACTTCAATCTGAGCTTAGGGTTTCAGTGTCCAACATGGTAATACCAGCTTACAGAGCATTCTTGGCCAGGTATGGTCAGACATTGACTCCGGGTAGGCAGACGGAGAAGTACGTCAAGCTTCAACCGGAAGACATTGAGACTTACATTGATGAATTGTTTGATGGAAATGCAACACCAAGTATTAAAAGGAGGCCATAGTCATCTCATCAGTGCCTGCAGAACTAGAAGTTGGTTCCTATCAATAGTGTCATCAATATTGGTTGGAGCCACCACTACTTCTCGACAACTTCCATCGTTTAACTCGTGTTTACAAAGGTACGGACTTATAGAAGAGATCATGTTCAAGTAAGATATGTATGGTTAGGACGATCGAATCAATTTTTATTCAAAAAAAATTGTTTTGAAAACGAAAAAAAAGGGGCTTGTTGGAGTTAAAAAGTAGATGTTTGTTTTGTAGGAATAAATGTGTCAGCAACAGTATGCTATTCAATTTTTGTTCATAAAAACTTGTGGAATTTTGCTTTTTTGAATTGTATTTAAAGCTACCCTTCAAAAAAAAAATTGTATTTAAAGATGTGTATGAAATTATTATATTTCTTGTGGAATGAATAGAAAAGCAAGTAGTAGAAGCACCTAACCTTGTTCATGGAGATTGGTGGAGGAAAACAAAAACGACTACTCTTGCTAACAGCAAGGAACGCTGGGATCTGTTTGATCATACAGTTACCAGCCTCGTTTCATTATTCACCGGCTTTCTTAGTTGCTATTCTCGTGGATCGAATCATTAATGCCAACAGTCCAGCTGTGTATGAGGCACGCGATGATCACAAATGCACAATATCGTCTGAGAACGTTGATAATAGTAAGCGTTCCTTCATCAATCATCAATTTTGTTGTGTGCTTGTGCATTGCGAACCGAATTTTCTCTTAATTTGCTCCACAATTTAATTGATCGTGTTGGAAATCATCCTTTACATTTAATGTACATTGATCTTATAAACGAGTTGGAACTTGGAATGGAGTAGGTCAATCCATTTTCATAATCTGCTGCCGCATTGTTATGCTATTTAGTATCATCCCGTAAGCCCTTATCCTACTAAACTGTACTTTGTGTTTGGGTGATGTTATGGTTGACCTACGTCATGATCATCAAGTGCTACATCATGATTATTGGTGTAAAAGTGTGTTTTGCTTGATCGTTACGGCACAACCGTTGTGTGGTAGTAGCATTTCCCTTTTGTGTTACCCGTCTGTGACTTATAATGTGTTTACATCAGTTGATTTGACCCACCACTTCTATTTATTTTCATTCATTGCACATTTTAAGCGTAAAACTTGTTGGAAATTTTTCCTACAAAACTTCTACCTAAACGTTTCATAAACAGACAAGATTTGGTTTGGCCACAACAATTCAGGATTATAATGTGTCACAAAACATTTTTACACAATTCATCTTGGTGTGGACGTATTGATTGAGCACCATGATCAATGGGGTATAAGTGCATTATGATACATTTTTGTGGCTCAATGCGTTGCGGCTCTAGCGTTACTTTTTCAAAATAGGCTTGACAAAAGTGCAGATGAGCAGGATGTAGTTCCTCCATCTCTTTGCGCCAAAATATTATGCATTACCGATGAGAAAAGGATCCGGTTCCGTATACTTTTATATCATCTTTTTTTTTTGGAATGATTTTTTTCCCTAGCTTAATAATGATGGCACCATTTTCTTCTAAAAGTTTGAAGAAGGTAACCATATGTTGATGCTTGAGCCTTTGGAGAAGACTTGATATATATTCTTTCTTATGTTCAAAGCATGACCTCCTTTCTAGAAGATGGTATCAGGAAGTATCGACCAAACAGGCCCCTTGCTCGGGGTTTAAACTGCTTCAACGAATTACTAATTTCATTTGCTCATTATAGAGAGATACCTTTAACTTACTTGATCCGTGAAACACAAGCCTGTTCACTCCCTGATGAGATAGGTTATCTTTCCTTCATAGCGATCATCACTTCCTCAACGATTTTATCCCCCCTTCAATCTACATGCTGATCAGCATTAGGACAGAAATTTCACAAAAGCTGTAAAATTGGCCCCAGTAACTAATTGTAGCGAAGGGACTCCAACCGTTCTGTTCGTGTTCTAATTACAGCTGGTTTTTTTTTTGCACTGTTTCTTCTCTCTTGTTCTTGATTCTTTTGCCTTGTTATTAAGCACATCAGTTCTTTCAGTATCTGGATCAAACGCTGATCTTCCTTTATAGACGCATCTTAGTATATTATTGAGGATCTTTTTCTTATTGTTGTTTCATTTGAGACTTTTGTGACTGCGGATTTTAGTGCTAAATTAGGTCATTATGAGGATGAGTCTTTTTTTTTGTTATTCCCAATACTAGCTGAGCTTCCCCCTCTCTCCCTCTGCATGATGCCACTAGTTTGCATCCTTCTGGAACTATACTTTGACTGGTAAGAGCCTAAGGCTCTCTACCTGAAGTCCACTGAGGACACCGTTATTGGTCGCTCTGGACACTATTAAGGATAAGTTATATACGGTCTTGGACATAGAAAAAGTTTTGCCGTTCAAACTTGTGACCAGAGGTTAAATGGTGGTAACTTCTACCGTTTCCCAAGGCTTTCTTTCACGTAGATGCTTGTTAAACCAAACAAAGTGGATAAGTAAGTAGCAGGAAAAAAACTATCAAAAGCCGCATAAATAGCAGGACAAGGTGCATTTCCACTTTCTCTGCTATCCAAATTGATACATGAAGAATTATGAAGTAGGTCTACACGGAGAGATGTGTTATCATCTTTGTCGTGCATTGCTATATCCAACCCCTTGTTTCCAGGAAACCTGCTACGGCCAATTGCATGCATGTACCTATTCAAACAAAATATGACCTTCCCTGTCTGATATGTCCATTTTTCCAGCACATTGCAAATGCACTCTCTCTTGATGTACCCCAGGCCAAATTTTCTCCTTGGCATTAAATTTTTTGTACTGTTAAGTTTTTTATTTGGTGCTTTCTGCATAAATGATGTTTTACACATGTTACTTGAGAAAAAAATAGTTTGGCAAAATCTCATTTGCGGTATTGGAAGAAATTTTCATTACAGAGCTCAAAGGGGCATGGAATGTTCCTTTTTGGTTAGAGATGGTGAATATCTGTTTGATTTTTTAGTGGTTTTCGATCATTTTAAGCTAGTCTTGCTGGTGGGAAGGATGCATCAAAGACAACAAAATTAGATACCCATAAAGACCATGCATTTCTAACTTGATGTTAGGTTGTCAAGAAAAAAAATATATATATTGCAAAAAGACAATCTTAGCCAATTATTTCCTTATGTATATATGTATATAACATGCATGATAGTCGATAGAACCATCACGAAAAATTCTTCCAGCTTGGCATATAAACCATGGATCACAGTGCAAAAAAACTTTGCAGGAAAACAAGGAAAACAGCATCCAACAGTAGCAATTGTAGAAGTAGTTACCACAATCCTGTGACAGGGCGAAGAAAAAGTTGCAATTCTACTGCGGGGCTGGGGAATGGAATGCAAATTAAATTATGTAATTGATGACCTAATCCTAGTCACTTTCCCATGGGAAAAGAGATGTATTCATTGTCCTTGTCCTTGTCCTTCTCAAGATTTTGGCAATGATGTCTGCATTCGTTTTATCTCTATGGTGTGTGCTCGGACGAAGAAAAATTTCGAGAAAAAAAAAGAAGAGGCCAAAAAACGCGTACTTTTGTTGAGACCAACAAAGTTGGCAGTTGAAAAACATCAACATTGCCATGCAGAAGCCGCGAGAATTGCTCTATCTTGCCATCCCAGTAGCAAGCATCCCTTATCTTCTGTCAACCGATACCCATCGCAGGAATATAGACCCAGCAATATTTTTGATTGAGTCACCGCGTTAGGACTTAAGGGCACCCCTTTGAATCCCTTCCCTTCCATCATCCTTCTCCATTTCTCCAGCCTTTCATGCCTCATCACTCTCTCGAGCCCCTCACATGCTACGATGTTCCTTATCTCAGGTGCAAATATGTACTGCTCCACCTTTGCCCTCTGTGATGAATCTGCTGGAAATGTTGCGTCTAACGAGTCAAATATTGCCGAGTAGTAATGCAGCGCCTCAAGAAACCGGCCCAAGAAGTAAGGTCCATTGTGGCTGGCTTCTTGTTCCACAATGGTCACTATATTTGGTGCTTGGTCCCTGATCATGCCCAGCAGGTTCCCTATGGAGTTAGCAGGCACCCGGTGCAGCCTGTTAACCGAGTTAACCGCCAGAGCCTCACCCACCCTTCTGTTGAACATGTGTGGTTTCAGATCTTCAAGTTGTTCCCCAACAGGATGATATTCAAATGGGATATGAAGAGAATGCGCTAGTTCACTTAAGCATCTTCCTGTTTCCCTTACACGCTCCGGAGACGGACCTATTCCTGTAATTCGAAGAAACGGGGCACCACCAGGTCTAGCAGCCAGAGCTTGCATGAAAGCTGGCCATTGGTAGCCTTGTAGGATATCAAGATCAATGACGTGGACTCGTTCTTCCGCTTCAAAAGCTTCAAAGATAGCCTGATTAGCAGT
The DNA here is from genome assembly GCA_026214975.1 of Gentiana macrophylla. Lineage (NCBI taxonomy): Eukaryota > Viridiplantae > Streptophyta > Magnoliopsida > Gentianales > Gentianaceae > Gentiana > Gentiana macrophylla. The sequence goes on from CM047808.1 coordinate 114,937,716, forward strand.
AAAATGGGCAAACTTTACGTAAGGACAAGCTTGATAGAGGATCTGGTAGATCTTAAGGATCTCAAGGGAGTTGTGAGGGAACGGATCGAAAGATTTCAGGGCTGAGGTGCTGGCTTTTGCCGCTAGAGTCGCAGCCAGCCTAGCCTCTAAGGCCTCTGCAAAGCAAGAGGCAACCCTTTGCATAGAATCTCCAAGGGGTGTGACTACCCTGTTTAGGTGGTGAATATACCTCCTAGCTAACATGTAATCTTCTTTGGCTACTGCTTCTGCACAGGCTAGCAGAAGGTGCACCAACCGCAATCCGCTATCTTGCTCCTGCACACACACCACTTCTTATAAATTACTACTGTCTAAATAATACTAACCCAACACTTCTTAGTTTTGAGACAAAAAAACATATCTGATACTTTGGATAGACACCTGGTGCAAATTTGTGATTTTCCAAAGTTACATATGGAATTCTTTTGTGCATATTCATAACTCGGATATGAGAATGAAAACTAAATGAATGCAAAGGGTTTGTGAAAATTATGATTTACCTGTTCAGGTACACTGGAATATATCGGGACCATCAAGCTGGAACCAAGGGTTTGAGTCTGGTCAGCTTGTTGTGTTGTCCGCTGCCTCTCTTGCTGTCGTTCTTGCTGCAACTGTTGTATCAAAGGGGGGGCTGGTTCGTTACTAGTCAGATGATAACTAAGATCATGATCATCATCTTGTGCAAGTTGTGAACCTAATTGAGATGCAAGAGAGTCGTCGTCTTCTTCGACTTGGGTAATGGATGGACAACCATCCAAAAGTTCAGGAACAGAAGAAAGATCGAAACAATCGGATGAAGTAGGGGTTGTATGATCATTATTGCAGTTGAGTTGAAGCTGTAATGTTGAAGATGGTAAGAAAGATGATGGAAAGCTGTCATCTTCATCATCATCATCATCCTTAATGTCTAGATCATCCAAGAAACGAAGGGCCGGCAGAGAAAGGCTTTCGACTTGCATGTATGTCTGATTGTTGGGAGAGTTGAAGACTTTGTGTAAAGGGCTAATACCCTTTCCTTTATTATTACTACTACTAGTGGTGGCAGCAGCAGGCCATGTAGACATACGAGGAGGAGAAAAAATAGTAGCTGCCGCCATGATCAGACTCTGTTGAGGATGTGGAGGAGAAGGTGCACCACCACTGCCTAAAATTCTAACAGGGGAACAGATCATAAAGTCTCCGGTATCGAGCTGATCGGCGAAAAACTCCCATAAGGATCGATCAGGAGACTGGAAGGCGACATCACCATCTGCATCGAATTTCAAAGCAGAAAACTTTGTAGAAGGGAGTTGTTCGAAATCAGAGGATGGTGGTGATATTGGTGGAGGAGATTTCGTGTTGGATTCAGATTCAGCTGCTGTCAATTTGGAGAAGGAGATTTCCCTCCTTAGAATATCGATATGATGATCATCGATAGTATTGTTGAAATCAATGTCACTAAGCAACTGCTTGATATTGGTGTTGCCTAAACTTCCCATTGTCTCACTCTTGTTGTTGTTGTTCTTTGCAGCAGTAGTAGTAGTGGTATCAGTTACAGTGCCCCCAGCAGCTGAATTTATCATTCTTCAATGCAAGCACCACATGAGGAGGACTCCTACTTAGTTGTGCTACCTATTATATATATATTAATATTGCTTATTATTCACCCCCCGTGTGGGGAAGGGGGGATGACGACATGGGAATAATGAACACCGGAAGAATCCATATTAAAATATAGCCTAGTGTGAGTGTCTTAAAATGACGATTGGATCTCGAAAAATTTGGAATATGCTCGTTGAGCACGTAAATGGACGACTTCTTCATTTGTATATTTGTTGCAGTATGATAAGCGAACATTACGACTGAAACCGCTAGTTAATACCTAATTAACATCTATGTTTATCAAGTGGGACAGGAGGATGGGGACCCTTAATAAATAATATAAATATAAAACATACACTAATTTTTAAGAGGTTGTTTGTTATGGGGGATTTAGTCAAAATACAGAGAGTTTTGAAAAAGAAAAAGCTGGGATGGAGTTGTTTCATTCATTCTTTTTAATCGCCAAAGGAATTGGCAGTTTTCCTCCCCAGTAAATAGTTTAATAATTAAAAAAGAAAGCGAAAGGAAATTTGCAGACAAAAGAAAAGAGTAGTTTATTTGTGACTCTGTTTGGATGATAATGTTTGACAAAGCTCCTAAAGGTGTAAATCAGGACATGTGGCTTGGCAATTTTAACGACTCCTACGTCATACTTTGAATCTACTTCGCTTTCTTCTCTCGGTTTTTTTTTTCTTCTTTTCCCATCAGCATTTTTGTTTTTTGCATTGCAAACAAAATTCAAATTTTTTTAAGTAGAAAAAAAAGCTTTGTAGAATGTCTAAAACTATATATATATATATATATATATATATATATATATATATTAGAGATTTTGACACTTTTGGTCTCTCATGTTTTAGTTTTATTTCAAAAATAACTCTTATGCTTATGAATGACACTTTTGACAATTACCTAATTAACCATCTAAGTTAACGTTGACTAAACGTTTGATTCAACTTGACAGCCATGTATGCTTTCGTATCATATCTAAACGATTAAACATCGACATTAAGAAAAATTAAATATCTTGTAGATTTTTTTTTTTTGTGCAGCTGTGTCAATTAGAGGGAAATATATTAGGGATTTGAAAGAAGAACGAGAGTAATGTCATATTGCATCATCAAACGTTTAGTCGACGTTAACTTATACGGCTAATTATGTAATTGTCTTAAAATTGAAACAAAATACAAATAAAGGTGATGTATGTCAACCATATGATGAAATTCCACGATATTTTACTCACATTTCTTTAGTATTTAGTGATGTTTTGTATCAATTGGAGCAAATTTCGTGATGAATCAAACCATTTTTGTTTTGTGTAAGCGCAACCAATATTCAAGCATTTTTACACTCTTTAGAGCTTATTAGTCATATCTTGTTTTCGGAATTACGCGTGGTATGTTCGTGTTTGTGTTTTGCAGTAATTTTGAAGGCGTGGAATACGAACATTGGGGATTAATCGAGTCTCATGTCATAGATGGAGCAAGCAAGAATGATTGGAGGACAAAACCTTACTTTTATGGTGGTGGCAATTCGAATCTGATGATCTGGCGCAAGCCGTGAAGACATTGGTGAAAACAGAGTGTATCACGGGTCAAGCCGAGACTACCACGGCGTGAGCCGAGACTACTCACGGCGTAGGCCGGGACATCATTTCTGAGACAGTTGATGCATTTAACGCTGAAGTCAAATCCCAACCACTTTGTCAAAGCCGACGCACACCGAGGAAAGCAGAGACTCTCACGGCGTGAGCCGTAATGAAAAACTCAACAATTAATTATGCTTTTGAACTCATTTTTGAGGGATATCAGAAATAGCCAAGAAAAACATATACACATCTTCTCTCTCTCAAGCTTGAAGGCACCTAAACCCTCAAGGCTCTTCTAGCCAAAATCCCTCTTATTTAGCTTTTAATTCCATTGTAAACTTTAAGAATTCTTATTTTGATGTTTAGAGTACTTTGGTGGATGCAAGAACAACTCTTTTGTGTTTGAACTCCATTTTAATCCTTTGAAGGTTGAATGAAAGTTTCCATTTCCAAGTTCATAGCTTGTGATTGGTAAATTCTTAGCTTTTACCTTGATTTAATTGCTCTTGTTGCTATGAATGTTAGCTTTGACATGTTGGTATCCATATCTATGAGTGGCTAGTTCCTTACTAGCCAAGGTGATGTAGTTGTGATAGTTAATCTCCTATGGTTGCTTGGGAATGATTGTTTATGTTTTCTAGTTTCTTACTTTTGCCTTGTGTATGTTTGAGTAATTAACTTACATATTCATCTACACATCTAGTAGATACCTAATGGAGACACTAGGTGTGAGAAGATGGTAGGAAGATCGGAAGGTAGAATAGACCTTAATGGAATTCGGTTCCTTATCCGAGGAGTTTTGCATTCAAGTGTTTATCTTGTCAATTCATTAGGTTTAAGGTACTTAGACCAAGGAGGAGACAAAGAGTGGTTGCAATCACTCATATGAAGGGAAACCACTTGTTTAGGAATGCACCGTTCACACATTAAGACACCACTGAAAGGTGGTAGCTAGGTAAATCATTTCCAAGGAATCACGGGGAGATAACTTGAACAACGAATCATCTTAGCTAGGTTCTTTTACCATTTGAACAATCTTTGTAGTTAAGTATTACTTTCTTGAACAAACTTGCGACTCGGATCAAATAATAATAACTAATTGGTGTTTGACCTCACATCCTTGTGGGATACGACCTTGACCACCGTACTAGACTGCAATTGACCCGGTACACTGTCAGTGAGATTGGAACCTTAGGAAAGTTGCATCAAAGGGACCACAAGTGTCGTTCAAAAACATAAGGTGTCCTAAATTTGAAACAAAATACAAACATACGGGACCAAAAAAAATCATTCAGAAACATAAGGGTTATTTTTAAAACAAAGCTAAAATATAATGTACCAAAAGTGTTAAAATGCCTATATATTATCATTAAATTAGGGTTAACATATTAAACATGTTAATTGCTTTTTTGGTATTGTAAAATGTCTTATAGCAAGGGGTAAACCAAAAATGTTATAATTACATATATTAGATTGAAAGAGTATTCAATAAACGAAAGGTTAAAATATGGACATTTCGTGAAATAAATATGGGCATATTTAATTTACACTCTTAGTGGAAATATTTTTGTACCATATCAGGTTGTATCAAATGATATGTAACACATCCTTTCATAGGAAGGTTGTATCAAAGAGTGCAGGGCAGAGTACTTGCCAAAGCTAAAAGTCATCAAATACAAGAGAAGAGAAAAGAGGCTTGGACAAGACCGAACCAAAAAGCTGAAATTATGTTTTGCCTTCAAATATAGCCTTTGAATTTGAATTTGAGGACCCTAACCAAGCTCCAAAGCTAATGAACAACTCTATGAAAGCTTATAGACTCCTATGGGCTCCAATCAACTTCAAATGAATGGATTATAGGTGCATGTGCAGCCTGTCAGATTCAAATGTGTTTCAACAACTTTATTTTACTTCAAACGGTCATTTGAGCTCAATTAATTCATTCAAGATTTGCCAATCTTCAAGCTCAAACAAAGCTCATCTTAAGCTTATATTGCTAAACACTCAATCTTTGTTGAGACGTGTTTTTAGTTTGCTTATTGATTCAATTAACAAATTAAGAAAGAATTGTTTTCTAGATTGAGATACCATCTTAGAGCATTTTTTTTTTTAGGCATAAACAATGTAAGTTCTATTTATAAAAGATAAACCCTCAAAATGGAGAAGAACATGCGGTTTGCCTTGATTAAAATACATGTCATTTTTGTATATGTTGCATTGCTTGGATTTGGTTGTCAATGACTCAAGGATCACCAAGGATCAAATAGAGAGAGGTGTGTTTAGATCTAGGAGTGGTTGAAGGTCTTTAACCTAAAGAGGAATCGGTCGAAAACAAATGATTAAAGAAGACAACATTGGTTTTTCTTCTTTTTGTACTTGTTTGTGAAAGTTGTTATGTGTTGTTTCTGAAACCAACACAGTATGTACAAGTGTTGCACTTACAATATCGATCAGCACACAAAGTTCTTCATTGAATATTCAGATCCAAATGGATATCACCCATGGGATATAGAGTTAGGTCTTTTGGCTGGACTACTACATAGATGTGTTCTCTACTTTATGTCTTACATTTGCATATTTTGATTGCTTTCTTGAATTGTTTATCTTGCTTGAATTGTTATTCAGTAATATGTCATAAACCTTAAAGAACATTCTTGCCTCGCCAATTCGTTTGCTAAAGTATCATGACTGCACGACCTTAGCGTTATATCTTTGTGATCGGGTTGTTAAACTTGCTCGATCTTTCTGAACTTGCTCACATACTTTTCTTAATACCGTATCTGCATGTTTGGATTGGATTTCAGCTCATTAAATATCTTTAAGAAGCTCAATTCTGCTCAACATTTCAAGACAAACTATGAACTTGTTTGACAGTGTCGGTGCTTCTTGTCGGTGAGTGTATCTTAATTGAATTGCTCTTGTTCAAGTTTATGAAGTAGTTAGGTCCATTAGAAATCAAGATTAATTATGAGAATCTAAATTGTGCAAAATTCATTTTTTTTTTAAATAAATGAGATTTGCATCGGCAATCATTCAACACCCCTTCTAATATATTGCAATTGCAGTAAAAGAATCTCGAAATTTTTTATTATTACATGTATAGTTTAACCCATGGATAAATGAAAACGAATATAGCTTATTAGCTTATTAGCCTATTATTATTATTATTATTATTTATTGGTGGAGGTATTAAAATTCAAACAATGATTGATATCAGGAAGTGTAATGAGCTTTAGTATGAGACAAAGTTGAATTCCCATTCCACCACTTGATGTAATCTAGGGCTCGATTCTTATTCCATCCCGAATAAATATCACATTCCCCTTTCCCTATATATATATTAATGAAGTTCATATAGTAGATTCATTAGCAAATTTTAAGTTGACCACAAATATGATCAAATAGTGCCATACATAATTATGTAATTTATTATGACCTGATCCTGATGTAACAATTGATAATGTTAGTTGGTTTTCTTCATAACATGTTTCCCATTTTTATTTTTCATTTAAATTGGTAAATTTATGTATATACTAATACTTGACAATGAAGCACAAATTAATATAATAAGTTTATTTAGCTCTTTTGAAAGTGATACTATTCCTAGCCATTCTTTATATTATCATCAGATGTTGAAAATGTCATGCGCAAATGAAACTCCTTCAAATTCCTTTTTTTTTATAAAATGATTCCAATGTTTGGATCTAAGTTTATTACTTCTTTTATTACGTATAGTTACATTATTTATATATAAAAGAAATACGACTATTAAAGCGGTCGTACTAACGAGTAACACAATGTGTTTTTATGTTAGAAAAAAAAAAACACAACACAACATATTTTTATAGTATTGATTATGATATAAGACTAGTCTATTAAAGATGTTTATTATAAAGGTCTCGTTGATAATGAAGTTAGTACACTAATGATGTAAGTTTGTGTTGTGTTATAATGTTATTCATTGTGATAGTACTAGTAGCAATTTTTTTTTTTTTTTTGGAGTCTTTTGGCTTTTCAATTTTTTTATATTATACGGCATTCTCACGTCCTGATAATGTTGGAATTATAACAAACAAAATGATGCGGTGGATATCTGGCTATTTATGCAAAGATTTGTGTGTTTTATGTCATTTCATCTCAGGAACAATAGGAAGATCGAATACAATAAAAGGAGGGTGTACTCCTTCAGCACTTTGACAAGTGCTTCTTTATGTTGTGCCAGGATCCATGACCCCACATTTATAGTTAAGTCCTTTTGTTCTTCCCATAAACTAATTGCTTCGATCTTACCCTCCGAGGACCAACCTTCTTCATTTTCTGGCAGCAACTCCTCTACCAGAACTTGTTGTTCCATCATTTTCCTGTTTACGGTGGCCGTGTAGCAGCTCCTGGCTGTCTCCACGTCACCTTTAATTTCCACTGATCCGTCAAAAATTGGAAATTTCATGCTGATATGAGCTGGGGAGATCACTGCTCGGAGGTCGATCAGTGCAGGTCTTCCCATGATGACATTGTAATCTGATGGTGCCTTTACAACCACATAACTGACCATAAGGGTCATGCCCCTTGTTTATTCCCCGAACTTGGTAGGTAGTCTGATCATTCCCACTAGATGAACTGGTGGGCCAGCAAATCCAAACAACGGAGCTGATACTGGTATCAGCTCGGTGTCCTTCAACTTCATGGACTGGAAGACGTTGTAATAGAGTACATTTACTGCACTCCCAGTATCAACACAAATTCGTTTCATGATGTGTTCATTTATCACAACTTCGATTACTAATCCTTCATTGTTAACTACTAAATGTAAAGAGTTCTTAGGGCCATAAATTACCTCCCTAGAAACCTTTGTCATTTGTTAAAGTTGGATGGGGCAGCAGACCTGCTACTGACCTTGTCTTCAGTTCGGGGGTTGCTGCTCGGGCCTCCTGAGAGCGTGTTAATAGTGTTGACAGGTCGGATATCCATCCGCCCCTCTGGGTCCGGGGAGGGATCCCTCCTACATTGTTGCTCATCTCGACAGTCATGATCTTGATTATAACCTCTTCTTCTAAACTCTCTTCGCCCTCTGGGCTCTGAGTTCTAAGATTGATCAATGACCTCATCCAATTTTCCTTCCATAACAGCCACATCTATGTCCCCTTGCAGATCTCGGCAGTGCTCAGAGTCATGTCCGATATCCTTGTGGTATTTGCAATACTTAGTCTGATCCCTTTTTTCACGAAGGCCCCTCATAGGAGGTGGAACTCGGTCTATACCTTTTCTTCCATTATTGCGAGGACCTGCTCGCATGATAAAGTCTCTTTCCTGCAGAGCACCTTTCTTTCCAAGTCGGTCAGATACAGGTGATGCTACTCGATCCCAAGCTGACTTGCGCTTTCTGTCAAATATGTCGTCTGTCTTATCTTTTTTGGAGCTCTCTGAGTCTCTTTTCAACCTGATAGCCTCTTCCCCTGACAGTGCTTATAAGCTTGTTCCATGCATTCCTCCATAGATCTAGGAAGCCTGCTATTTAGCTTGGCATATAGTCGGCCTTCTCGTAGACCTGCCATGAAAGAGGTGATAAGGAGATGCTCCTCCGCATTCCGGACCTGTCTTGACTCTTCATTAAATCTTTTCAGATACTGCAATACGGACTATTCCTTCTTTTGCTTGATAGTGGGGAGATAAGTGGCGTTCCTTTGGAATGGCTTGGCTAACAAAGGCTTGCAGGAAATTTTTAGCCAAAGTTTCAAAGTTGGAGATCGAGTGCGGGGGTAACTTCTTGAATCACTCCCGGGCCCTACCTGTGAGTAGAGCTGGAAAGGCCTTACACTTCATCTCTTCCGGTACACAGTCCAGGTTCATGTGTGTCAAGTATTGAAAAAGATGATCTTAGGGGTCTTTAGTGCCGTCGTAGGGTTCTAACTTGGGCACTTTAAATTTTTCCGGCCGGGGATAGTTTATATCTGCTCTGAAAACGGTGAGTCAAACGACAGATCGTCCGAGTTCCGACCTAGTATCCCATCGAGCTCTGCTCGGGCAGCCTCCTGGGCTTGAGTGTTAACATGCCTTTTCCATACGTTAGAGGTGGAAAACAAGGTGTCCCCTTTATCTTCCTTATGTTGTGGGTTGGCCTTAGGGGTGTTATCTTCGAGAAGACCTTCTTCTCGCCCCTTAAGTGCTAGACCAAGTACGCTTTTGAACGCAGGCATATCCAGGTTCCTTAAAGCCTCCAATAAAGCTTGTTGAGCAGGATCAACAAGCACCTCTTCATCCTGAGGTTGATGTTGGTTGGTGGTGGTGTTTGGATCTTTCTCCCCTCCACCTATTTGGCCAGCAGCTATTGCAGTTAGATCCGATTCTTGGATCACCGGATCTTGAGTCTGGGTCTTTTTTCATGTATTCTTTTGGTGGTGCCATTGCTTATTTTTTTTATGAAACTGCCGATATGAGGCCCTCTTTCTAGCGCCAATTGACGATGCTGGATATTGTCTATTTAATAATCCGGGCCAAATTAACTCCTATGACAATTAATTCAAGAATAAGGAGCAAATGGGGATAGTTATTTGTGTTTATTTTAGACTAAGCCTGAGAGTTGTTTCTCTCAAGTTGTCTATGTATCCAATATGTGTAATTAGAATCAAGTCCTTCGTAGTTCCTTAGGGATTGTTTATATAGATGGCGTCTCACCCTATTTCTTGTCCAACAAGTATTAAGATTTGTTTCTTAACCCCCAAGGATTAATTCGTGTAAATCCCTCTGATTCAGGGATAATTATGATTATATTTAAATGACATGATCAATGTCATTATATCAGGGGATTCTTCCCATGTTTATCCTATAATATAAGAACACATTCACATATCGAATAAGGAATGCTCTACTCGACCTGCGTTGAACCCCTCTGGTCGTCTCGACCTGACTTGTGTTATCTGACCTCCGTTGGAACCGAGCCGACATGCGGTGGTCTCTTCGGAAGGACATGTAGACCTCCCACCTGGGGCTTAAGCCTTCTCAACTAATTAATATGGGACCCCTGGCCTTCGTATTTATTACTCTTCTCTTTGCTCATTTATTATGTGGTCATTCTTTGAGTGACACGTGTCAAGGGCTAATCCGACCCTCGTCTGCGGGCTTCACTCTTTGATGAGACTCGGCTTATGATCGGCGAGTAGGGTTGGACCGCGGGCTTTTATCCTTTGTTGGGATTGTGAATGGGCCAGATCTTGGATTCGCGGGTTGTTTGTCGGGTTTGGCATATCAAATTGTATTTATTTTGTTACATTAAACAATTCAATATTATAAGTCGTTCTCAGAAAACAATACACTGTTTTGTCTTGAGATGTGAAAAAGTGAGCTGTTTATATTGAAATGAGCCCTAGTATTTTGTCTGGTACAATCGTTGTGTCACAACCAATGACACAATGATCGATATACAAATCATAAACAACGGTATACCGTTGGTCATGATTAGCTATGACACAACGGTATACAATCATAATCAACGGTATAATGTTGGTCATGATTAGTCATGATCAATTAATACAAATCATAATCAATGATGTAACCGATGTGACACAATGATTGTGTTTGTATCATTTCTTGTTTGAAAGTCCAGAAGTCCAAAAGCAGAAGCATGGAGAATGAATGTAAGGTTGAGTAGGATTAAGTTAATATGATTTTGGTTTCATCGTAAAAGCACAAAGAATAGATAGATGATTGCAGCGCCGGCCTGCAAAGCAACACAACACAGCCGGCAATTAAATGTCTCAATTCATTCCTAACGGAATTACAGATGAATTTGGGCGTTGAAACCTTCGTTTTATTTTTTTTGTTCTTTACGACCCCGCCGGCCATACGTCAGCCGGCACCCTTTCAGTTTCACAGACGACCTTTATTCTTCTTGCATCTTAGTCGTCTGGTAGGTAGCTACTGTCCTTTGGGATTGTTTTTATATTCTTCTTCCTCATTATTTTTTTTAATAGTTAATTGAATTGCAATCTATAGTTAATTTAATCGTTTTGACATAAATGATATGTTTACCTTCAACGTCATCTTATGATCTTCTCAACAAAACAAAAAAAAAATCATCTTAATTATTTTTATTTATTTTAAAGAAATGCTATTTTCCGGAAAAAAAAAAGTAATGACGAATATCATAATATACTTTTATAATTGATCATTGTGGATCTAAATCAATCAATATGTCGTACACTGTGATCAACAGTGTAGAAGAATGTTGTGTTATTAAGGCGACATAATTGTTGTGGTAGGAAGACTGTGTGAATATAGACACCTTCTAAACTTTCCATCGTAACAATCGTAAACCTATCATTCTCCAAATTATAATACTAGTGAAATGGGACGCCGTGCAACGCACGGCATGCCCATGCTATACGTTTTTATTTACTGGATGTTAATAAATGTTGAAACAAAACAAGATATAATTAAATCTTAGAGCAGCAGTAGTGGTGATCGGGATAAAAGAGTGTTTTTTGTTGATGCTTGGCTGATGTGGAGAAATATGAGTGGAAGATAAATATAGAAAGATTGTAGAGATAATATGTGTGTAATTAGATATTGTAATGGAGAAGAATATTTTAAATCTATAGATAAAATAATATTAATTTCTTTTAAGTCAATGAAGAAAAAAGGTTGGGCTCTTTATTCAAGATAGAATATTGTCTCTTCTATTCTCTAGAAATAGACAATGGGGAGATAATCTCCTAAAGAATTGATCTATTTTGCTCTTGTTGTTTTCTATTTATTAAATGAAGTAATCTACCCTAACAAAAAGTGGAAGAGAATATGTCCACAACACCCTTATTAAGGCTGCTCTTAGGTGGCTTACAAAACATAATACTTTACGTCATTGAAGATGGCTATGTTGAAAGGAACTGTTATAACCATAATTACATGAGTTCTTAATACATAACCAAAAGTTCAGCAAACGTGAGATGAAATTTGTGTGAGAAGATGAAATTTCTTCAATCGGGACTTTTGATGGTGTGAAGAATTGAACATCTTCTTCATCGTCATTGGTCAAATCAACAGCTTCTTCAGCACCTGCTATGGTAATTGTAGAACTTTTTAACTATTAAACCAATAGAAGGGGCATTAGTAGTAGGGAACACATCTTCCTGAAGATAAATCATGTCAAGCATGTAATTCTTTGTCATTGCACCTCTAATAAGTTTGTCAAATAGCAGACCACGCATTTGTTCTCCAATTCATACACCAGTAAACGCCCCTGTAGAACTCAAACATTAGAAGGATAAAACCTGCCAAAAAATCAAATTTATTTAATCCACAAAAACACAGATTTCTTGGCACGTGTTTGTTTACTTCCAGATGAGATGCAACAAAAAAAACTTGTAAAGGAGAAAGAATTGAAATGCATATGTTAATAAAACATACACACACCTAATTACACAAACAACATGAGACAATTGTTTGGTTCTGCAAACGCAAGACAAGTCAGTTTCTTCCAAACATGTAAATCTTACGATATGTAACAATCTTGTATGCATTTTCCAAAAGCATGTGACATATGGATCACAACACCTTATGCATCACAACACCTTTAGCATCTTTCTTTTCTAATACAATGCATTGTTAACTTTCTAAGAACATATAACCAAATACCACAAATGTACCTTTATTTGTAAGTGGTAACACAACATAAGACAAAAATTTTATTACTAAGAAACCTAAGGACGAGCTGTAATTTCTAAACATCATCAACCTATAATATAATTGAAGACCAAGCTGAAATCATTCAATGTTGAATCCTCCGAGCGTAGACAATTTGAAGGAATATATTAAGAACGAACATTAAAGAAACATAAGCTGGCTGAAATAAGTCATTTGTGTCAAGAAATCAACCTCAAGTGGATCATCCAACATTGTTATTTCTGAAATCATATATAATGATGGAACCTTTTCTTAATAGTTAATGCATATTGAGTGGAACAGAGTAGACTGCAGCACTTCATTTTTTAAACTGAGAATACAAGCGGGCACGATAATCATCTACTACCTCCGTCCCAAAATGTAAGTCTTTTTAAGTCTTTTCACACATATTAAAAAAGTTGGTTAAATTTGTTATTTGTCATTAATTTTCATTAAAAGACTAAAATGACCTTTTATTGGTATTAATACAAAATAATAAAAAGTGGTTGAGTATATAATAAATGAGGGGTAGAAGGAGAAATATATAATAAATGCTTTATTGGTTTTGTAAATTGACTTATATTTTGGGACAGAGTAATGATAGAGGCACAACAAAAATTACACAACGGATGCCACAACATGATCTCACACCCTTGATTTTGATGGGTCCACATCACAATCAATTAACACTCATCAAAATCAAGGGTGAGAGATATGATCATGTTGTGGTAATTAATTTTTGTTGTGCCTAGCTCTATCATTACTCTAACTAAAAAACTAAAATGATTTACATTTTGGGACGAAGATAGTAGCATTTTAGCCATCTGTCTTATAAGTCTGCTTAATTAACAATACAACCATGCAAAACCCCTTTGGATTTCGTATCCACACACTAAACAGAATCATGGCATGCATAGCAAAGAAATTTATTCAATATCCTGGGAACTAAAGCAAACCGCATGTTAGTTAATGTCAACCCTCTTTTATATATATATATATAACACAAACACACACAAACATATTGATTAAATAACTAATGAAAAAAGTGGGGGGGGTTGGAACGCACGCACAGAATAAAGAAATAACATATATTGTACCTCTGAAGTTGAAGTTGAAGTTGAAGCTGAAGCTAAAATAACATTCATTCCAATTCCTGTACGTTGTCATCAACATTAGACACGTCTTCCAAGTACTATTCCCTGCCAACATTCTCATGCTCTTAGGGACTCACTTTTCACACCTGTACGTCCTTTTTTTTTTTTCCTGCTAATTAACATATCAATTGTTAGTTTCAAAATTGAAGAAATAAATAATGAAACCCAATGATGTGCCAACATCTATCTTAAAAGTTACTCAATTCATAAACTCACCCCATCTCTTTACGACATTATGGACAACGTCTTCCACAGATCGTGATGTTTCTATTGTTGACAGTTCAAATTCACTTCCTATGCCTGTTTCGATGTTTATGCACTATCTTGGAAATAATTTAAAAAAATGATTGGATTAGGCTCAAACAAATCAAACGCAAAAGTTAACAATGGAATTAATTGACACCCAAATCCGTGCTTCATACACATCCTCAATCGAAAATGTACTGCAAAAAAAAAAAAAAAATCATTTCAAGGAGAGACCCCAATTACACACAAAAAAATAGTACTTCATGAGCGGGAATACCTTTGCATTTCGCCCAAGAATTTCTTGAACAATACCTACAGAAACAGTAGCACAAATACATTTAGTCACCAATAAATAAACATTTACATGCACATTGTCACCTATGCACAACTGAGATTTCGTAGAAGCCTTGGCTAATACGTCAGCCGGCACCCTTTCAGTTTCACAGACGACCTTTATTCTTCTTGCATCTTAGTCGTGTACGTGGTAGGTAGCTACTAGCTACTGTCCTTTGGGATTGTTTTTATTCTTCTTCCTCTTTATTTTTTGAATAGTTAATTTAATCGCTTTCTATAGTTAATTTAATCGTTATAACATAAATGATATATTTAACTTCAACCTCATCTTATGATCTTCTCAAAAAAAAAAAATTATCATCTTATGATTGTAACCATTTTTATTTATTTAAAGAAAAGCTATTGTCAGAACAAAAAACGTAATAACAAATAACGTAATATACTTTCATAATTGATCATCGCGGAATCTACATCAATCAACATGTCATACACCGTGATCAACAATGTAGAAAAATGTTGTGTTATTAAGGTAGCATAATAATTGTTACAGTAAGTAATGTGCTGTCGTTTTTATTTATATATATATATATATATATATATATATATATATATATGAAAAATAATATGTGAGATATTGTGAATGTAGACACTTTCTAGATTTTCCCTTGTAAATCTATCATTCTCCATATTATAATAAATGTTACATCATCATATGGCATCATATGCTTTTAAACTTTAAAAGATTTGTTTGTCAAATTTGAGCTATGGTGGCACATCACAACAGACGAGGCAACTCACTATAGTTGTTGTAACATTATATGCAACAAGAGATCCAAGAAAAATGTGTTACATGACGTAACTTGAATCGTCTCCGTCATATGATTGACAATAGGAGTATTTAAAAAAATGACTGAGTCGTTGTACTGCAAAGAGAATGTAGTCCCTAGTGAATTAAGATATATGAGTTTGCCGATCAGGGACCTATATTGAGTATTGTCCTTAAGAAGATCAGAATCAACATGTTGTAAAGTTTGTTTGGATTGCATTAGTGTATTTGGAGGGGTTTTAGGTTTTAAAATTCTATCAATTGCAAGAGTGTATTTGGCATAGCCGGTGGACAGTTAGTCCAAACTCATAAATTGATTTAAGGAGTGTGGTGTTGTAACAGGACACTCATACTGATTTAGATAAGTTGGAGGGTTTGTGGTTCTTGTTGACCTTCTAGTGGTTGGTGCAGGCTAAGATTGTATGGCGGTTAGACTTGCACCAGATTGATCTATATTTGTCTCATCCAAAATGACTGGTGAGGGATCCTCTGCTATGTCTGAGAATGATACTGGCAAAAGAAGTGTTTGTGTTGAACATGATGTTCCTAGGACTTGTTTATATAGGGGAAAATATGCCTCATGAAAATGGATGTTTCTAAACACAAAAATGATTGTGTTAGTTATGTCTAACAATGTAGCTCCTTTTTTTTTTTTTGAAGTAGTATAATCTCCAAGATAAACACAAGTTCTGCTTCTAGAATCAAACTTTGTCTTATTTTGCTGAAGAGTACATGAGAAAACAAGACGTCCAAAAACTTTAAAAACAGTATATTCAGGTTGCTTATTATAAAGAACTTTACAAGGAGAGTCTTCGTTAAGCAATAGCGTAGGTGTTGCATTGATAAGTTTAACAACTTGTAGAAAAAAAAAACCCGATATTCTATAGGTAAATTAGGTTGAATTTTATTAGCCCTAAGGACATTAATAAGATGTTGATGTTTCCTCTCAACACACTATTTTTGCTCAGGTGTACTAACACGACTAGTCTGATGTATAATATCATGTTCTGCATAAATAAACCATCTTAAACTCAAAAAACCATTATATGTTCTTAATACCTTGATTGATGCATTAAACTGAGTCAAGACATACTGAAAGAAAGACTGTAGTAAACCTAGAGTTTTAGACTCGTGTTTCATAAGAAACACCCAAATAAATCTAGAAAAATTATCTATTACAGTGAGAAAATATTGTTGATTGTAACAGTGGGATCCTTCAAAGGTTTCCAGATGTCCATATGCACTAAATCAAAAGAGGACTATACAATAGTTTGACTTATAGGAAAGACATTCTTCTTTTGTTTAGCCATTGGAAAAACATATCAAATATATCACAACATAAGACTGTGTACTAATGACATGTAATATTATGTGTGCCATATTTCATAGTCTATAGTTCCACAATAAGATCTTTTCAACATTATTAGTAAAACAAGAATTATTAGATACATGATTACAAATAGGCCTTCTATTGTTGTACATTGTCCGACAACAACGATGAAAAATATAAAGTCCCTTGCACACATTAGCTAAACCAATCGTTTTCTTCTTCATGTTGTCTTGCTGCATTTGTTAGAAGTGAAAACAAATGCACAATCTGAATCCTTTGTTAGTCTAGACAAAGAAACCAAATTAAACATGAAACTAGGAATATACAAGAGACATTGTATTAGGATTGATTATAACTTGACCAATGCGAGTGGCCTGTGTATCATGTCCATTAGGAAATCCAACTTTTATGTTAGACACATCCTTAAAATTAGATAAATATGCAATATAACAAACAATATGATTTGTAACTCTATAATCAAGTACCCATCTTTCAGATTTTAAAGAGTAGCATACAATGTATTAATTTGATTGAACATGTGTCTTGCACTCTGTGAATCAAAATTCAAGATGCTCATGAGCTTTGCATATCGCTGGGATGTTAGCCCTTGGATGGTTGACTGTCCAGACTGCCTAGTGTGCACCACTTCTTTATCATCCTCAGAATTAAAATGTTCAATACGCAAATGACGCATGTGGGATTCAGGCAATGTAATCTCAATATTTTTTGGATTAGTAACAATATAGTATAATTCATGAACTTGGGTAATAACAGGCTTATTATCAGTCATTTTGAAATCATGTAGTTACCAATCAAGAATTTTTGATTGATTGCTTCTTCGATTCAATACATATTGTCCAACGCCACCCATAACTTTTTTTTTTGCATCGATTGTCCCATGTCCATTGTAAACTGAGTCTGACAACGTATTTAGAATATGTCCACTGCATAAGAAATTTCCATCCTTTAGTTTCTGTTTATGTTCCCACAATTCCTTCATGCGTTCATCCGAATCATCTTCCTTCTCTTATGGAATTTATGCAAGATCATCACCCAAAATGTATGACAATATGATCATTGTTAAGAAAAACAGAACCTTCTTTTGCTAACGAATGAAATTGTGTCCATCAAAGCGATCAAGACGTACCAAGTCCTGATTCATGACTATAATCGAAGGTGCCATTATGTTAGATACATCCTTAAAATTAGATAAATATGCAATATAACAAACAATATGATCTGTAACTCTATAATCAAGTATCAATTTTTCAGATTTTAAAGAGTAGCATCCAATGAATTAATTTGATTGACCATGTGTCTTGCACTCTGTGAATCAAAATTCAAGATGCTCATGAGCTTTGCATATTGCTCGGATGTTAGCCCTTGGATGGTTGATTGTCCAGACTACCTAGTGTGCACCACTTCTTTATCATCCTCAGAATTAAAATGTTCAATACGCAAATGACGCATGTGGGATTCAGGCAATGTAATCTCAACATTTTTTGGATTAGTAACAATATATTATAATTCATGAACTTAGGTAAGAACAGGCTTATTATCAGTCATTTTGAAATCAAGTAGTTACCAATCAAGAATTTTTGATTGATTGCTTCTTTGGTTCAATACATATTGTCCAACGCCACCCATAACTATTTTTTTTGCATCGATTGACCCATGTCCATTGTAAACTGAGTCTGACAACATATTCAGAATGTGTCCCCTGCATAAGAAATTTCCATCGTTTAGTTTCTGCTTATGTTCCCACAATTCCTTCATGCGTTCATCCGAATCATCTTCCTTCTCTTATGGAATTGATGCAAGGTCATCACCCAAAATGTATGACAATATGATCATTGTTAAGAAAAACAGAACCTTCTTTTGCTAACGAATGAAATTGTGTCCATCAAAGCGATCAAGACGTACCAAGTCTTGATTCATGACTATAATCGAAGGTGCCACATATTCAATCAATGTCACGTTTTATACGAAGACATTTCTTTAAAACCGTTGGAAGATTTACACAAAAAAGATGAAAAAGTATAATGAAATCCAAGACACGCAAATTGCGTTGTCTTTAAAGAGTTGTTTTGTCTTTTACAATTGTCACCAAGGGAAGAAGCAAACATCTCTCGCTTGGTACAATTAAGGTGTTTGATTCAACGATGACTCATTTAATCAAACCAGAAAATACTTGAATATGAACTGATGATGTTTTTAGAGAGAGGATATTCGGGACTCGGGAGGCCTATGGTGTTTTTGGAATGAAGAACATATCCACCTTCACATCGTGACGTGGGCTAACCAATGCTTGAATGTTGCAGTTAAGCAAGCCGGGGTTATTTCTTCGGTTTTCTCATTGATATATGTATCTCCAACCCCGTCAGCTAGAAACGAGTAATGGTATTATCTTGAGAGTCTCTCAACCGTTATTAATTACCCTTGGTGTTGGATTGGTGATATGAATCAAGTGGTTTTCTAGAAGGACAAGAAAGGTGGGAAGCCGGTTGGAGGATTCAATGCGGAATTTTTTTGGGTAATCACCCAAAGATGTTCCTGTTAGAGGTACCGTTTCAAGGACCTAGGTTCACTTGGGTTGGTGCTAAATGCGGAGGAGAAAAAATTTATCAGGGACCTGACCAAGTCTGGTGTACTACAGTGTGGATGAAATCTAACCCGACTGCTCTTGTGAAAAAATTACCGATAATTCACTTGGATCATAATCCTATCATGTTAGTTATAGGAGAGGAAGTCCGAAAACGTAAAGACCCGAAGGCCTTCTTTTTTCAACGGGCCTGGATTGAACATGATGACTTTGAAAATTTTGTGGAGCAGCATTGGGTTTACACGGGGATCTTTGCACCACTTTCACCAAGTTTAAAAAAGATGCGAAAAATTGGAATAGAAGTGTGTTTGGGAATATTTCTGAGCGGAAGAAAGAGTGTTTGGCCCGACTTGAAGGTATTGAAAGAAGCTTGGAACGATATCCATCAACTTTCCTTTCTAACCTCCATGATGACATCTCGATTGAACTCAAATCTATTCTTGACCAAGAGGAAGTTTACTGGCATTGCCAGTAAACATCCTCTTGGTCAAGGTCTGGCATCAATGGAGCCAACTGCAATGAATGGTAGAAGGCGAGAGAAATACACACTTTTACCATCTTGCTACCATCAATAAGCAGCTGAAACACAAAGTGCTTACTCTAAAAAAATCCTAGTAAGGATTGGATCAATGATGAGCTACAAGTTCAAACTATGATTAAGGACTTTTATCACTCTTTGTACCAATCTGATTTTGTGGACGAACAGGGTTGTTGGCTACCAAAATATAACCTCACTCGGCTTTGGATGCTGATGTAAGTCAACCAGATGGTGCATTATACGATGGCTTTTAGAAATTCCGTTCGAATAAATCGATCTTTCGTCAACAAAAAAAAACTATCATTGAAGTAAAAAGAATAGATAGATGTTAAAAATGACAACACAGACATAGAAATAAACACTTAGTCTAGTGAAAAAAAATTACGGTAAAAAGGACAAATTTCCATTTCAATTAAATTCATACATTATATCTCCTACTCCATTACAAAAATAATATATTTTTTAATATAAGTTTCAAAACGTCGTAATTATTTCACATATTTATTCTTTTTCGTCCTCTATATTTTGATGTTTCATAAACATTTTTTCAACGTCATTTTCGTAAAAAAATAATGAAAAAGTGGATTTGCACCGTGGAATTTTTTGTCGAAGGTGTGCTGTAACAAACAGTGGAATAGTGGATTGAGTATCGATTTCACCGTTTCATTGTATCGAATAGTTGTTTTTGGGGTAAAAAATAGTGGAATTTGCATTCCAAACATTGGATTTAAACAGGGAACAATTTTTACTTCAACAACACAATTAATAAACCCACTTGGTAAATAAAGCCTAAGATGAGAGATTTATAAGCCCACTGAAAAATTTCAGTTGGCTGTTTGGATCGGCAGTATACTTTTACTTCAACATCACAATTACTTCGACATTTAAAAAATAACTTTGAGCATCATAAATATTTTTGTGTAAACAACGTTAGTGGTAGTGATTTTTGTTTTTTGTTTTTTGAGGGAGGTAGTGAAGTTAATTCTCACTGATAACGTCACTGACACCGACGTTATAGATATGAAAGTGTCACGTCAGTCTATTGACATTATTTTTGAGACTGATATTATTTTTGAAAAGAAACGTCGGTGATACTGATGCTGGAAGTAAAAATAAAGAATACACTTGAGGTGCCGGAAAATGGTGCCGAATAGCATTTTATTTGTTTTTTTTTTTCGCTTAAAGCTCTCGTTATCCGGAACCAATTGGCTCGAATAGCGCTTTTAATTTTGTAAACTGATTGGCCCAAAAAAAATTTGTAACTGAAAACCCAACCCACGAATACTGCAGCCTCACTAAGAATCAGGCCCAGAAAGAACCCTAGCTGAATATAATTGAGGCCCAGAATTTTCTTACACCCTCTATATGAACTAGGGTTTTCTAAGTCCCGTCTACTTCCCTCTTCCAGTTCGTCGCACTCACCTGCAGAAGAAATGGTGGCATCTCGTTTCCTCTCATATTTTGCGTTTTCAATCTGTTTTTAGCTATCTTCGACATCTTTTCTTAATGTGTTTGTTTAATCATTCATAGGCTCCGAAGAAAGGTGGGAAGCTTCCAGTGTCTGCTGCAAAGAAGAAACCGGTATGATGATTAAACCTTCTAATCTTTCATTTTGTGCTGTTTCGTGACTGTGCATATTAGATTTACGAATTTCTAGAGTACTGTACGTTTGATTCATTTGTTTCTCAAATTAATAGGAGAAGGTTGTGAATCCATTGTTCGAGAAACGCCCTAGACAGTTTGGAATTGGAGGTGCTCTGCCACCGAAGAAGGATCTGACCAGGTACATTAAATGGCCCCTGAACGTCCGGATCCAAAGAAAGAAGAGGATCCTCAGGCAACGGTTGAAGGTTCCTCCTGCACTCAACCAGTTCTCCAAAACCCTTGACAAAAACCTCGGTCAGTTGCTATATATAAACCTAATTTCTGTTCAATTCCTTTGGCATGTCGCTTGATATTTGTCATTGTTTTTTCAGAAATTATTGACCTCTCATTAACATGATTGACATAAATCTTGAATTTTGTGATTTTATTCTTCCTTTCTGTGATTATTTTGTTCTTATTGGATGGAACTATTGTTGCTGGAATTATGGCTCTTGAAATCATTAGTCTAGCTTCCAAAAAAAGCATTTATTCACTTTATGAACATTTTTGTTAGGGGTTTCATTACTGATATATGAGTCGCTTGGGTTAATGATAAGTAATAATTTAAGATGAACTTTTAATGTTTATTGCTTCGATTTAATTCAAAATGCAGCTACAAGCTTGTTCAAGATGCTCCTCAAATACAGGCCCGAGGACAGGGCAGCAAAAAAAGAGCGTCTCCTGAAAAGGGCTCAGGCAGAGGCTGAAGGGAAAACACCTGAGGTTAAGAAACCCATTGTGGTCAAGTATGGTCTGAAGCATGTTACCTACCTTGTTGAGCAGGTATTGTTTTCTAACCCCAGTGAATAATGAATATTCATGTCCAATTTTTGGTTTGAAGAACTAAATGTTTACTTGCTTGCTCTTCAGAATAAGGCTCAGTTGGTTGTTATAGCCCACGACGTTAATCCGATCGAGTTGGTTGTTTGGCTTCCTGCTCTGTGCAGAAAGATGGAAATCCCCTATTGTATTGTGAAGGGGAAAGCAAGGCTTGGTGCTGTAAGTTTCTCCCCCCTATTAATGTTTTGTTGTAGTATCTACATGTGTCTAATAAGAGTAATAACACATTTAATGATCTCAATGCAGATTGTGCACCAGAAAACTGCGGCAGTGTTGTGCCTGACATCAGTAAAGAATGAAGACAAACTGGAGTTCAGCAAGATCCTAGAAGCAATTAAGGTGATTTGAACAACTTAAAGGCTAACAAATATGTACATTCTGGTTGCACTTGAAAGTCAATGTAACATTGCATTTTGCATTGCAGGCTAACTTCAATGACAAGTTTGATGAGAATAGAAGAAAGTGGGGAGGTGGAATCATGGGCTCCAAATCTCAAGCCAAAACCAAGGCCAAGGAGAAGGTTCTTGCCAAAGAAGCTGCTCAGAGATTGACTTAATGGGTTTTTATTTTTATTTTTATTTTGTGTGCTCTCTATTACCCTCTTTGTTGCAGTGAAGCTGTTGGGAATACTTGTCGAGTCATTTTGTTTCTTAGAAGACTGTCACCCAGTTAAACAATCAGAATTATTGTTGTGTTCAAGTTTTGATATTGATTTTCAAACAATTTTCTGTTTTCTGCTATTACTACATTAATTTTGGTGGTTTATTTTTCTTTCTTTTAAGGCCTACATCTTCATTATTCTGTCTCTCAGGGATGATAATGTTCTGCAGGGGATGTTTTCTTTGATCCCCTTTGTGGGGCTGGGGCTCCTTACAGGAACTGTTGTCCTGCAATGGCCTTGCTGGCTAGCTGGCCTGATTTTGATTTTTTATGACCCCAAACGTTTGGTGTATTTATTTCTTGTAGGGTAATTTTTTTTTTTTTTTTCCCTTTTGTTTTGGTTTTGGTGAAAATGGAGACTAAGCCAAAGAGGGATGGTCAGGCCGTCAGGCCAACAGGTTAACTGAACCTCCTCTAAAGTAATCTCCTAAGGAAGGACACACCAGATCAGGTGATACAAGCCAAACCGAACGCTAACCCAAACAATGAAACACTTGCAAGTAGAACAAAGGATAAATATGTGTAAAGATAGGAATTTGAGCATTTACACACTTATTGCCTCTAAAAAATCACTTATTGGTAAAACAATGTGGGTAGTAGACATATGATAAATGTACATATGTAGTAAAGTAATGAAAATTGCTGAATTGATAATGGCGGTAAGATTAAGACTAATATAATAGGTGCTCTATTATTATTCTTAATTAATATATGTTTTATATGACAAATATATGATGATAAAAAGATTTAATCAAGGTTCGAAAAAAATATCTGTGGTATCAAAGAGAAGGTAAAAGGATCATTTAAAAGAGGGTTATTAATGTATATCTAACTAGGCACCAGATGTGTTGCGTCGGCTCCACCCCAGTCTATTAGTTAAGTGACACTATACCTGAGAAACTGTGAAATGCACCAGATGTGTTGCATCAGTTCCACACCTATCTATTGGTCAAGTGACACTATACCTGAGAAATTGTGAAATGCGTATCTATCAAAGGCGCACCACATGCGTTACGTTGGCTCCACCCCTATCTACTAGTCAAGTTACACTACACATGAGAAATTGTGAAATGTGTATCTATCAGAGTAGAGGCGGCACACGTGTTACGTTGGTTCCACCCCATATCTACTAGTCAAGTGACACTACACCTGAGAAATGATACTTTGATCGTCTTTTGAAGGGAATTGACATGTTTGTGAAATGCGCATCTATCAGAGGCACCAAGTGTTACATTGGCTCCCTCAAGTGACACTACACCTGAGAAATGATACTTACCTCGTCTTTTTCGTTGAAAATTGATTCTCATTAACGAAAATCGACTATAGATACGTCCAATCTAGAATTAGTCAGAAATCAGTGTGGAAGTGGTGATTGAATATGGCATATTGGTAAAAATCATTGCAAGAACCATGATTCAATCTTTATCTTCACCCTCTTAGATACAACACACGTAATCGAATCGATTCGAACATGTAAAATAATTAGACAGCCAAATCATAACATGTAAAAGAACACTAGAGAAGATTCACATTAATTACAAAAGAGCAAGTAGTAGATGACTGACTGATTGTACACAGAGATTCTTAAAGCGCTAAGTTTATACAAGTAGTGATAAAATGACAGCAACATACAAAGTAAGTCCACCACAGTAAGTCAGCTACTTGAGGAAGGTCCAAAATACATGCAAATTGGTGGATTGATCTTAAAGATTGAGATAATTGCTGAAGGTATTGTCCATATTCCATCACCACATATCAAACCAGAGGCAACAGCACCTGCATAATCTTCAGCATCCTTTCTATTTATCCTTTCCCATACAAACAATATCACTGTTCCCACAAACATATCAATGGCAAAATATGCTCCTATATAAAATGGGACAGCCATTGCCATTGGTATAGGAATGAACTGCGATACCCTTTTCGGCGTCACGTCTCTCAACAAGTTTATAACCAATGCTGCAACAAAGAATCCAGAACAGAGTGCTAAACAATGCTGTGGAAGCTCAGAGAATCCTTCAACTCCTAAAATAGCCATTTCCCGGTATATAACCGCGTATGGCGCTTTGTAAGGGCTGTCCGGTGCACCGATATCGAATGCATTCCAATATAACCAGAATGTTAAAGGCGCAATTACACAACCCATTGCTGTTCCAACTAATTGGCTTACAAACATTGATTTGGCTGATGACATTGTTAAATAGCCTGTCTTGAAATCTTGCATTAAATCAGCAGCCGTTGCGACAATGGACATCATAACACCGCAAGCTGCTAAGCCGGCTAGAACACCGCCTTGATTGCCAACAAGTGAAGCGAAGATGAATAGACCGATTTTACCGTATGTTGAAGCTAAGCTCCAATCTGTTAAACCTGTTCCGTAGGAATTGCAGAAGGCAAGAGCAGGAGCAATTATATACGAGCAAAGGACTAAATACCATTTCATTGGTGGAAATATGATTGGTATAGTAGCGATGGATATAGCAGCAAAGCCCACATATCCAGATGCTGCAAACCAGAAAGGAATCCCATCTTTTAGGAATATTTTGTCCCGTTTTTTCTCTTCCAGTAATAGTCGTGATTGGTCGGCATCTGAAAATCATGGAAATAAGATATCATCAGCGGCTACACCAATGCAGGCAAACAGCATAGTCTGAGGCACCAACACAAACCAGGAAGAATATAACTAAACCATTTCCATATCTCCAAAGAACGAGTACGATCTAGATGCTAAGGAATAACAATCAGTGTCCCATTACAGAATACTCAAACACCTCTTTTCTCCATTTTATAGAATCTCTCTATATACAGTGAGATGCATCAGAATCTCAAACGTGCATAATTTGAATACAGATTATGTTATTTGTGCAGTACATGTAGTGCAGAATTTACAGATTTTGTATTCAGAGATCTTAGTACAGATTCTACTGTAAATGATTTTTTGTGGATCTGAATGGTTTGAATCTATATTATACGGATTTAACTTGTATTAGAGATACTACTGCAAATGCTATTATGACGACTATCCATTACAAAAATGTCTAACGGGGTTAACATTTCCTGAGGAGTAACACAGTTGTGCACCAGCAAGAGAAAACAATAAAGATGAACATCAATTCATAGGTGGCAGTTCCTAAGGAAGCACCACAGACATGTGACGAGTATATTATGGCACAGATTTAAAAGTAAACATTGTTAAAAAAAAGTAAACAGTATAATGGAAATCATGGAGCATCATTCCTTACCTACAACCTCTTGGACAATGGGAAGGTTCCCCTGGACAGTGCTCCTTTTCCATATCTCCTTTGCAGTAATTAATATTATCTTAACCAGATTGTAAAGCCCGTCACCTAATATTAGTGAAATGGCTATGAAAACCTGAAATAAAGGGCAAAGGAGCATTAGTTATTTAGCATCGCTAAGCATTGGATAATGATCCTTCTTAGGTACGTATGCAACTACTTCTTCAAAGCAATGGACAGTCACATATTTCCTTCCCGACAAAATACTCTTCTACATGTCCTCTTAGACTAGTTCTTAGGCTTGCTTGACACAAATTTCAGTAGCAAATTATGAAGAAAGTGTTTTCAGTTTTCATCAGCTTTTGCTAATCTCTAATAACTTAATCTACAAATTAAGAACATGGCTTCTGCATCATTTGAACTTACCTTATAACCATAAAGACCTTTAAAATCGTTGCTCCCGAGATCGGCAGGATACCAAGAACCAGCGCGCTGGGAAATTAAGGGCCAAAGAAAACCCCAGGATATGATAGCTCCAAGAAGAACTGAACAGTTGACAATGTGGGGGCAGATAAGACCACAGCCCACATATGTAGGACTAAAATCAAAATAGAATCTGCAAGTAGCCAGATTTCACAACTATAAGTACATTATTCAGGCTTACAGCTATTCCAGGACACCTGGCCCCATAAAGAAGGGAATTCTATTGATTTTTCCACTTTTAAGCCAGAGTCACCAGGTAAAAGCGAACACATGACATAAAGCAAATGCAACAAGAAAGTCTGACCTAGCTTGATTTATGAAGAGAACCTAGTTTCACTTATGCTGTGGTAAGTTTATACAGACAGAAAATAGTGTATAAGTTGAATATATTTTGCTTTAGTCCTACTCAGCCCCAAAACGTCCTTCAGAAAAGAAAAGTTCGTTTTAGATACCAAACAAGTTGTTTTGGGGTACAATCACTCTAAAAATGCTCTAGTATTAAAAAAAACACAACTAAGATTTGTATGAAACTGAATGAAATATTACAGCAAGAGAACTATTACGTGTTTTTGTATAATGTCAATCCAAGGCTAGGGAAGTTGTCAAATCCACAAGAATCTCCAATACCACTAAAGAACCATTTGAAGCAGCTCCAGCAGAAACTAATGCTCAGATATTTTCCAAGACAACTCACTTGCTTCCTGAAGAAAGCATAGCAAGAACAGTTTTAGATAAGCTGAACTCCAGAAAATAATGAAGTTCCACATAAAAGAGACAAGTAAATAATCCAAAAATAACTTGCCTAGCTAGCTCAGCTCCAGTATTTGTGTGGAAACTATTGATCAACATTGCCGTTGCAGTTCCACTGGGATAGGTAAGCTTGTAATCCATTACCATAACCTGACATTAACACAGAGAATTGGGCAGAAAAAGCACATTCACTTAAGTGTTCAAGTAGTTAATGCTTCAAATCACAACCCAATAAGCCAATGAACTGCAATATCAGAGTGCTCAGACCAGCACTTCAATTGTTCCGAATAATTTTGACTGCTTACAGTTCAAGAAAAAAAGGAAAATGCTTCAAAAATCCATAACCATAACCTGACATTAACACAAGCAAGCTCCCGTAGGTGTTCAAGTGGGTAATGCTACAAATCACAACCCAAAAACTTACTTTATGCAAAATACTCTACAAAAGATTTGAAGTATAAACATTGGGTGTTGGAAAGCTATACGATACTTAAAGAACCCAAACAAAGCGCAGAATCTCAGGTATTCGATCATAAGTTACCTTTCGAAGAGGGACAAGGCTAAAAAGGCCAAGGAAACTGACGACGAACATAAATCCAATCATCCATAACAATCCTGGATTCTTAACATCTTCCGCCCGATTACCAGGATAATCTTCCCCTATAAGTTTGTACGTCTTCTCATCCATTGAAAGCATATAAGATCCAAAACCACCTGTTACCACAGTAACACAACGAAGCAATCCACCAGAAAATTTCATAAATTACTGTTCATCAGAGAAGTGGTATACACAAGTCAAATGGAGTGTAGCAAGAAAATTTTACCGCTAAAAGCAAGTCCATAACACGCGACGACGCAAGTCTGGATAACTGTGTTTTCCTGGCGGGTAAAAGGTCGAACGGAGAACCCTAATTTTGTGAGAAAGCCGGTCCAGGACTTGACAAAGAAGAATCCGAGCAAACCAGCGGCGACGTTGAGGGAAGGGATGATACCCACAGTCAAATTGAGCTTGTGGGTGATGATACAGAAGAGAGTTCCCAACAAAGCGCTGACAAGTAGGCCTCTAATGGTGATCTGATCCCTCCATTCAGGAATCTTTTCCAGTTCATCATCTAACTCTGATGAGTGGTGGATTTTGTCTGCCTCTTGAAGTAGTGCCTGTGATATCTCATCTGCAGCAGCATCGTTCTCCGTCCCCATGGACAAATGTCAATCTGAAACTTGTTCTTGCAAATCCAAAATTTATTTTCTTACAAAAAAAAAAAAAAAAGACAACTTTGTAAATTAGAAGAAACAGATCAAGCAATCCTGTGAGAATATTGGGGGTGGAAATGCATCTACGACAAAGTTAAGAAGCCCAACTAAAAATGGTAGCTCCCATGCCCCTTTTGTCTGCAAGTGACGTTTAAGTAAATTGCTTTGAAGGTGAACATCCGTAGACGCAATTCTTTTATAATTTTTTGGTTTCTGACTTTCTGGTACTCTGGAAAAAAAAATGTGTAATATTTCTTTCAAGTGAAATAATTATTGTTGGGTTATTGTTATGCTTTGTTTTATGATGTCTAAAACAATAAAATGAAATAATTATTGTTAAGGGTTTAAGATAAACATATTGAAGCCCCTGGTAAGAGCAACCTTAGTGGAGGAGAGATTTTATGGTGCAACGGTTGTAGGAAGGTTATACCAAGTGGCATACATTAGAGCCTCTCATTTTTACTCTCTTTCACATAATACACTTTTATCATGTGTGAGAGGTTAGAAATGAGTGGTTGTAATGTATGCCACTTGGTAAAACCTTCCTAAAACGGTTGTATTTTAAAATTTCACCTAGTGGAGAGCATATAGTCAATTTTTTTGGCAAAAATAGCAGCATAGACAATATTCATTTCATTTTACAAAGTAATGGTACCATTTTGGAGAGATATTTTGATATATAATCTAGTCCATTCTCCAAAATCAGAGAAGTATACAGTCAATTGTCTCTGCAAAAAGTGACAAAAGCAAAGTCCCAGCCAATTATCAAGGCAAAAAGCTAACTTCTTTTTTTAATTTAATATTATTTTAATAAATAGTCTTAAATTTTTTTATTACTATTTGAAGAGAGTTTGAGAAAGTAATAATACTTGAGTAAACTTCAACTTAGTTTATTCATCATAAAAGAGTGAGTATAAATAGGTACAAGTAAGTGAGAAAGGTCCTAGTAGAGTATAAGGTAGAGAGAAGCAATTAATTACTTAGAAATTAAATTTAGTATTAATCGCTTTAGAGTTATCTATTACCTAATAAGACAAAATAGAGTGACTTTATGATTTTTTATGACGTATTAATTGTTTATACTATACAATTAATATGTCTTACAATTAATATGTCTCACAATTAATATGTTACACTAATGTAATAAATGTAACGTAATATTTTTACACTTCTCAAACTGGGTTGTATATGTTTATACAACCAAGTTTGCTACTCGATCTCTTTGAACATAAGTGGCGGAATGGCCTTGGTGAGAATATCAAGATTCAGTCTGGCGAGGAACATCTTTGGAGTTGAATAATCTTGGCATCAATCTTTTCCTTGAGGAAGTGTCTGTCAATGTCCACATGTTTGGTTTTATCATGATGGGTGGATCCTCCGCCATGCATAAGGCTGAATGATTGTCACAGCAGAGTGTGATAGGTTGTTGAATAGTCTGCTGAAGTTCAGTAAGGACCCTTTGTATCCATAGAGCTTCACAAATACCCAAAACTAGTGCCCTGAGTTCGAACTTTTCAAGATCGCTTACAGAGACGATAGGTTGTTTCTTGCTCCTCCAGGTGACAAGATTTCCCATACATAATATGATGCTTTGTAGTAGACCTTACATCGGTGTGATGACGACCCCCAATCAAGATCGGTGTAAACCTTGATAGATATCTCAGCAGACTTGGTGAAATGTAAGCCTTGGCCAGGAGTGGACTTCAGGTACCTCAGTATCCTGTTCACAGCATCCCAATGTTGCTCAGTAGGGCAATGCATGAACTGGCTAACCAAACTGACTCCATATGCAATATCAGGTCTTGTATGGGACATATAAATGAGTTTCCCTACAAGTCTTTGATATTGATCCTTCCTGACAGCAATGTCACCATGCAAAGAGGTATTCTTGCGGGGTCTTACGGGAATACTGACGAGTTTGCATCCCTAGCATACCGCTTTTCTTCAAAGAGTCCAGCACATATTTCCTTTGAGAGATAGAGATACCCTGGTTGTTTCTGGCTATTTCCATGCCAAGGAAGTACTTGAGATATCCTAGATCTTTAACTTGAAACACTTTTGCCAGAAGGGTCTTCAATTATTGGATCTCAGCATGGTCATCACCAGTAAGGATGATATCATCCACATAGACAATAAGAATGGATCTTTTCTGGTTGGTTGTTTTGATAAACATGGTGTGATCTGAGTTGCATTGATGATATCCAGCAGCTTTAACCACAGTGGTAAGTTTGCCAAACCAAGCTCTAGGAGACTGTTTTAGGCCATATAGAGATTTTCTCAATTTGCAAACTTTCCCTTGAGTGTGAGTGTTGGCAAAACCAGGAGGTACATTCATATAGACTTCCTCAGTAAGGTCACCATTTATGAACTCATTCTTGATATCCAGTTGGTGGAGAGGCCAGTCAAGTTGGACAGCAAATGAGATCAATACCCTGACAGTGTTTAGCTTTGCCACATGTGCAAAGGTTTCTTTGTAGTCAAGTCCATATGTTTGAGTGAATCCCCTTGAAACCAGTCTAGATTTGTATTTGTCAATAGTACCATCAGCATTGTACTTGATAGTGAATAGCCATTTACAGCTGACTGTCTTCTTTCCATTTGGGAGAGTGGTGAGGTCCCAAGTATGGTTGTCGGGGAGAGCGATCATTTCGCTTTGACAAATTTGCCTTCCACTTATCATGTTGGAGAGCCTCATGTATATTCTTAGGAATAGAGTGAGAGTCCAAGTCCTGTGTAAACATAGCAAAAGAAGGTGACAAGTGATCATAAGACACATAAGTATGGATAGAGTGATTAGTGCATGATCTCTTTCCCTTCCGGACAGCAATGGGCCTGTCATCAATATCAGTGGAATGAGCAGGGTCAGTAGGCTCAGGAAGCTGCTGAGGTTCAGGGGGTTCGATGAGTTTCTTTGAGGTTGATGAGGGTCTTTGGGGCTCGATGAGCTGCTTTGAGGTTCGATGGTGATGAGTATCAGGTGTCTGCTGAGGAGTAGGTTGAGGGATTAGAGTGATCTCAATCTCAATAAGGTTGCGATCTGTGACTGTCTCAGTAGGTTTGCTGTAGTAAGGGGTTTTTTCAAAGAATTTTACATCCATAGAATTGTAAAATCTTTTGTCAGTGGGAGAATAACACTTGTAACCTTTCCTGTCTTTGGCATAGCCTAGGAAGATGCACTTATGAGCTTTGGGATCAAGTTTGCTTCTGTGTTGGGCGTGAATATAGACAAACACAGTACATCCAAAGATCTTTGGAGGCAAGTCAGCAATGAGATGAGGACAAGGATGAGTTGTCAGCAGGGTTTGAATGGGAGTCTTGAATCCTAACACTCTGCTGGGTAGCCTGTTGATCAGGTATGTGGCAGTTAATATAGCTTCACCCCATATATATTTAGGCACATGTGTGGTGAACATGACCGATCTGGCCATTTCGGTAAGTGCTGTTTTTCCTCTCGGCAACCCCCATTTCTTTGAGGGTGTCTCTACACTGACTTTGGTGTGAATAATCCCTTATCATTCGGGAAGGTCTTTGAGATTGGACTCATAGTATTCCAAGGCATTATCTGTTTTTAAGATTTTAATCTTAGTGTCAAATTGAGTGGATACCATGTTATAGAACTCTTGGAAGATGGTTCCAACTTCAAATTTATCTTTCATCGAGAATGACATGTGTGATCTGGTGTGGTCATCTATGAAGGTGACAAACCACCTCTTTCTGCTATACTTTTAACTCTTGAGGGTCCCCATACATCACTATGAATCGAGTGAAAGGTGTGAAAGGTAAATAAGGTATTTTAGTATACATGATTTAGTAAGTTTAGCAAACCGACAAATATCACATTGAAGGTTCTTGAGGTTACATCCTTTAAACAATTCAGGAATTAAAGACTTTAAATAACCAAAACTTGGATGACCTAGCCTATAATGCCATAACATGATATTGTCTAAGGTTTGGGTGCAGTCTCGAGGCGATTCGATCTTCAATCTTTCTGTCTTCAAAGCAGGTTGACCATAAATGATCCTGAGCGGGCTTTAGCTCTCCCAATCACTTCTCGTGAAGAAAGATCTGGAAAATACATTGATTGTCATTAAACAAGATTGTCCAATTTAGGTCTTTAGTGAGTCTCTTGACAGATATCGAGTTCTGATCTAATTTAGGAACAAATAGGACATCCTGAAGGTATATCTTATCAGTAAGTTTAACATTTCCAAACCCTTGTGCACATGAGATAGATCCATCAGCAATCTTAATATTGTGGGTTTGATGACAGGGCCTAAACTGAGATATGAGACTCTTGTTACCAGTCATATGGGATGAATGTTGGAATAGTGTCCTAAACCCAATCGGGTTGGACCGGATCATTTCTACTATTTCTTTATGTTTATACATATATTAAATGGCTTTTCCGTTGTCATAGATATGTTCTTTTAAAGAACCAATTATGAATTGTTATATGATAACGTCCTTAGTATTAAAGCGTGATAGAGAAACCATGATAGGCGATTATGGTTGATGAGATCTCTAATCACTTTAATAAGTTTGATACTTAAATGTCTCTAGTCGATGTACTATTAAGCAGGGCATTGATAGTATAAGCAGACTAGCACGTATTAGATGTCTTCTGTCTTTAGAGGCGAGGATAGATCTCGTCTATTGAAGTGTAGAGACACTTGGGTATGACGTGGGCGTGTATCGAGAGAATGCGCGACGTTAGGATCGACCCACTTACACGGATAAGTGTCACACTATGTGACGGTTGTGTAATTATCCTTAAGACCGAGTCTTCATGGCATCACGGTGTGGATTGTCATGCTTTGACACTATTGAGGTTTCCCACAGCCACGGGCGATCATGCGGTATTGATTGGGTGTGATTTGAAGCACGCGGAGTATACATGATTGGTCGTCCGGGAATCGCGTATCCTATGATTGGGATCGAATATCCGAAATGGCCTTCTTATAAGGAATGTCTTACTCTCGTGAATCTTTGCAAAGTGGGAGTAAACGAGTTACTTCGAGAGAGCATGATATCCATAATATAAGATACGGTTGTTGATGTTTTGACACTCGATTAACGACCGTATGGATATTATTACAACGATAGGATTGTAAGTTACACGGTAACTGTTTCACATGAAAGGTAGTAGTCATTGCATTTGACTCTTCCGATGATTGGGGGTCACGGTGTGTTGCTAGACGCTATCCCGTGATCGTTAGGCATGAATGGCATTTTCGTAATTTGCACTTTGTGTCTACGGCCAACATATTCGGAAGCCTATCGGGTCACACACATAAGAACATCTAGCCGGATTAAAATGTGGTTATAGTTGATAACCAAATAAGGAAAGTTTATCTCGAGACTATAAAGGTTATAGTGGTAAATTAGTATGGTGGTATTTATTTATTATGAATAAATTAAATACAAGATATTAATTATATTGATTAATTAAAGAATATTCCGGAAGCCAATTAATTGGCATATGGGACGCATATGATTAGTGTATAAGATACACTTGGATTGTGCAATTTAATTAATGAGATTACCTAATATTAATATATATATTTGTATACATGATGGTGCGTGTGTTTGAACATGTATATAAGATATACATGTGCACACTTGCCATAGTTATATATATAGATTTATTTTGTGTAATATATATGTGATATATATATATACACATGTGTAAATTGATTTATGGTAATATGATAAATATAGTCAATATAAGATATTGACAATATCTTGGGAATATTCAATATGAGATATTGACAATATCCTAGATTTATTTTATATAAGATATTATAATAAATGAGATAAATCAATCAAATATATTTTCCTTATTTTATTGGCAAAAAGTTTTCTTCCTTTCTACTCTATTGGGGCGCCACCTATGACTATAAATAAGAGGTGGGTGTCAAGCTCTTTTGTACATCACAATTCCAAGAACTAATAGTTCTTGTGTAAAAATAGAGCATCTTTTAGAGAGTTGGAGAGAGGGAAAAGGGTCGGTCTAAGAACCGGAGTTTTCCAATAGCAATCCATGATGGGATTCCGCGGGTCTGTTTCGTGTGGACTAGCGGTAGAGGCCGAACACTTGGGCGGCTCTATGCAGAACTACTCTCCTTAGACGGTCAAAGCGTCGATCTTATAGATCAACCAAGGTAACCACCGTCTACTACTTGTTTGTTTATTGCTTAAACGAAGTCGATCTTGGGTCGATAGGAAATAAATTTTTGAATTCCGCTGCGTTCCCGCGTAGATTTCCTAACAGTGGTATCAGAACGAGCTTCGAGCTTAAGCAACAAGCATGTTATTTTGCGTAGTTAATTTTATCGTTTAAATCACATAATTAAAAGATGAAAGATTTTTTGATTCGCAAAAGTGATACATGAAAAAAAAAAACGAGATCGGTGGTGCTCGGCCGATCAATGGCGGCACCATCATCACGCCGGCGGCCGGTCGGGCGGCGGCGGCAAGAGGCGACCGCTACCGGTCGTCGGTTGACCGGTCAATGCTGGCGGATGTCCAAATTTTTGTTTTGTGTATTTTGTGATTCAATATGGTTCATAGTTGTGATTGTTAATTTCCCTTTGTTTAGTTGTGTCATGTGGCTAACCAATGGTTCAAATAGTTTGGGTCATTGGGATGCCACATGACATTAAAATAATAATGGTCTTTTCAAATATTTGATTTAGGAAAAGGCCTAGGCCTAGGCCACTTCCAAAATTTTGATTTTGGAAAGTGGCCACGCCTAAACCAAAATTATTTAGCCTTTCCAAATATTTGATTTGGAATGTGCAAGCTTTTCAAATATTTGATTTGTAAAAGGCCTAGGCCACTTCCAAAATTTTGATTTTGAAAAGTGGCCAGACAGCCAAATTTGGTTTAGGAAACCAAAGGCAACCCTTTTGATTACGAATCAAAAGGAAAGAAACAAAAGAGAAATAATTTTAATTTTGATTTATTTTGGAATAGTTCTAATTTATTAAAATTAAAATTAAAATCGGTTTAAAATTAATCGTTAATTTTATTTCGATTAAAATCATTTAATTAATTAAATGTTAATTAGTTAATTGATTGGATAAAATTATTTAATAGATTAAATGTTAATTGATTAATTAAGACGCAAGTAGTTAAATTTTAATTTTATCTTTTTCATAAGATTTTATTGTATGGATTAGATATAATAGATATAATATGATTATATGGATTCCGATTGATCGTGATTTCGACCGATAGGATAGATGTGAATGGTTTAATTTTTCTCGTTGGTTTAAAATTGTCCTAGAGCCGTTATGAAGAACGTGACCTAGTTTATTTTTCTGCATTTATCCCATTCCGTTGACTCAGGTGTGCGGCGGGTGTATTTATTTTATTAGATAGAATTAAATGTAACAAGAATGGAGCAGAAGATGGAGACCAAAGAAAGAATAATAAAGATCCCATTGGAGAATGGCGCATTAAAGATCCTATTGACGGTTGCAGCTACCCTTAGATTGTGACCCGCGGTTTCATCAGTTTGTATTCGAAACCGCACCTAGGAAAAGTCCATGATCATACCGGTTACTTTACGCATTTATATATTTTGTGCTTGTATTTATTTTATATGATACGATAGATGCATGACTAGGCACGATCTAGATAAATGCGTAGGATGTATGTTTATAGAGATAGACATATTTATGATGAGACCATAATTAAAATTAATTAAGTGAATTAATTTACATAAATACTTCCACCTCAAAAGAATCAAGTTGAAATTGCCTCCCCATATTATAATGACGGTGAAGAGCCCTTGTTCGGATCCAACTCATCGACCAAAGCAGGGGTTGACCTACCTCGGGTATATCGTTATTATCGAGATATGATCGTATGAGATCTCACGAATATTGGGGTTATGACTTGACTAAGAATTCTCTCGCCACCACCAAAGCGGGTCGTTTGGATTTTTTAGAGGCAAGGGTTTGACTACTTCATAAGATGAAAATTGTCAAAGAGTTGACTAGTCAAACAGCAAGAGTCGTATAAGAAACGATTGACAAATGGTTGTTGTCTACCTATTAGACTATTTTCGGCCCACCAGCCAAAGCGGGGGTCGCAGTAGTTTAGTGGGATCTTGTCCACTAAAGAAATTAATAATTCTTGAAAATCAATTGGAAGTAGTTGACTAGTGGGAGCAAAATCATAAATCAAAAGACCATTTTTGATTTTGCGTGTATAAACAACAACACTCTTTTATCTTTATTTTTATGTTGTAGTTTTAGCAAACTTTATATTTATGTTTTATTCTCGATCAGTAAAACCAAATTATGACTGTTAATTTTGAGAAACGTTCTCAAATATGGTTAAGTAATTTTAATCCTTTTAAAATAAGCAATGGCATGAGCAATCCCGTTATAGTAGTTAGAGACAAGGAGATTACATAATTGATGCAGTGCTCCGAGACTTTAATTATTAATGAAAGCGGAAGCTCATGATATGATTAAATCATTTGAAATAAGTTTCAACGAATTAGTCATATATTGGATACGATCCAAGATGATCATTTAGTCATACGATGACAATTAATTCAAACGTTGGATAAGAATGACCACGTCTAATTTTGGAAAGGTTGTTTTCAAAATTGTAAGATTTAAGTATCGACTTAATTCTATCATTGCTTAAAGGTTAATCAAATAGTCAATGTTTTGAATACGATTCAAAAGGTTAAATAAACTATTTAATAAACTTTAGATTTTCTTTATGAAAGGAAATTGAAGATATAGCTCTTGTGATCTTTCTTAAGTCTTATGAAGACTACAATAAGAAACATTTCTCAAGTGCTTAAAGGATTAAAAAGGAAAGTTAGGGCATGTGCTTAAATAGAGAACTTATTGAAGTTTCTATTCTAGGCAAGTGAGTTGAGATAAATCTATCTAAGTTCAAGTCAACTCTTAGATATATGATATCTTGCGAGTGTGATTAAATTAGAAATATTAAGTACATATATGGAAGGTGAAGCAAACGTTGTAACACTTACCACACTCTGGATCCAGTAAACTGGAAGGGAACTAAATAAATGTTATCATGTTCCGGTTCTTATGAAGAACATACTTTCAGTTATTTGTTAGTATTTAGTAGACATATTCAATTGTAAAGAATAAATGTTATTCCGATAAAGTTTGAAGGTCACTGAATCTAACATACTAGATTGATGTCACTATATAGATGATATATGTGATGGGATCTCAACTAAATATTTGTATGGTTATTATCCTTGATTTATGGTTACTCTAGGCACAGTCTCTATGGAAGGGAAGCGTGTAATCAAACGTCATTCTGATGATGATGAACCATATGATTATGAATAGGTTATACGTATCTTATCCAAAGAGGACTAAAATACCCTTTTATGAAAAGGTTGTAAAATCTAGAAAAATTGTCTAAAGCCTAAACATACCGATGTTTGTTGGCTTGTGACAATTAATGCCACAAATAATTGTTTGTTAATCTCTATCACTATTTTTAGAAATAGTTGAATGTACTCAGTGAAGTGCATAATTCAGAAAGCCCGAAAAGTTCGAGCTAGTACGAATATGAGATTGATGAGCTACTTAGGAATTAATCTTCAATTGGATTGAAGTAATTAATACTGAAGGGTGTTTTAAGTAAATGCGAAAGGGAATAAGATTCTCACTTGAAGGATACCATCTTTGGGATACGCAATTAGATTATGTTCCCAAAATGGAAATAACACTTTATATGATAAAGGTGTGACGCAAGCCATGCGATGTATCCCTTACCCGTTTCGGGATAGTGCCCTTATACTTAACCTAGTTCCAAAGAATAAAGGTTGAATAAATTCCATATTAGATATGGAAGGCGATAATGTCAAATCTATCCTAACCGATAATTTGAAGTTGTCATAAGCAAAGTCAGAAAGGCTTGGAGCCTAGTACGACATATGCAACTTTGTGAAATATCTCAAAGCAAGTCACGCTAGATATTATTTACTCAAATCATGAGCAAAAGGTGTTTGTCTCCAAACATGTTTGTTTTCAGAGGAAGTGTTTCTTCCAAGAGAAACAATGGGAGTGAATCGAGATCTCAAAAGAGTTTGAGAACCACAAAGATATATTCAACCAGAGAAAGCGTGAGCGGACGCCACATACATAGCGATGAGGTGTAAAACACGCTTTCAGTGCACACAAAAATTTCAGTAAGTCTGTGGATGACCTCAAGCTGAAAAAAGGTTGTTGGTATGTTCATCTTGAAGAATGAATATCTCATGACTTATGAAAGAATGTTTGAAAGCGGAGTTTGAGAGATATGGCCAGAGCCATAATATCGAATTAGATTCCATCGGTGACAACCAGGTTATGAACCTAGTGCATCTTACCAGAGGAATGTCCTGTAAGGCCGAGCCCGATTCTATTTAGACTATGCTTGTTATAACTTCGTATCATGGCTATATGATAGTGTTGAAGACGTTGGGCAAACAGCTCGATGTTCATAGGCGATAACATGATATATGAGCCCACGAGATCCATTTATGGACTCAAACAAGTTTCTCTAGACGATTTCTTTGTTAGATAATCAAAGGAGTTTGATTTAGTCAAAAGAAGAATATGCCCAATGTGCAAGATGGATAGTGAGAGCGTGTTACGATTTTCGAGTAAGGTATTGGATATCTCTCTCGAGAATTGTCACCCCATGTCACAGTCAATTAATGTTTGGTAGTTCATGGTCTTTACGAAAGCACTTGGATTAGTAGTTCTTATTTTAGAAATAGGAATCTATAGTGATAGATTTAACTGCTGTTAAATTATAGTTTACTTATATAGATGTGATGCTAAATGAGTTTAGCATAGATCGAAACGGAGATACTGCTAGCCAGTGTTCTCAAGATCCATCTATGTTAGGACGTTAGTCCTAAAGATAAGGTGAAAGATGATGATGCTTATGGAAGGTTTCCTTCGCTACTGCGATAGGAACCATCATAAAGGTAATGCCAGATGTTCATAGTTCATGAACTGTCATGAGCAAGTATGAAAGTAAATCTGGTGAATGTCGAGAATATCCTTAAACAAGTTAAGGACGATTTCCTAGTTTATTGAAGCTTGGAAGCGAATAAATATAGTTATACAGACGTATATCCTGAGTCTTATGAAGGCGAGTGGGAGCTACAGTCTGGGTTTGCAGTCACTTTGATTATGTGATACAGTGAACTGGAAATGTTCTAGCCTATAGGTCGCTGTAAATTCTACAACTGAGCCAAAACACAGTAGTGCCTTGGAGGCGCGGCGAGGAGCGATACATGGATCAGAAGGTTCATTCACGAACCTTGTGCGGTTCTTCCACCTTTTCTATATAGCTGATATAGTAAGTGGATTTATTGCTTGAAGCAAGGACCAGGGTCTCGTCAGAGATTCGTGTGTGTGTTGAGGCGGTTCCTTTGACTTGGTCATTTGGAACATGATATGAAGATAGTCGAGTCCCCACGGATAGCGATCCGTTTACGGCTAGAAGTGGTTTGCGAGTATTGCATGAGATTCTTGTGTTTCAACTTGGTCTTGTGTGTGCGAGTGATTGGTTTTAGGCCAAGTGGGAGATTGTTGGAATAGTGTCCTAAACCCAATCGGGTTGGACCGGATCCGACCGGGCCGGATCATTTCTACTATTTCTTTATGTTTATACATATATTAAATGGCTTTTCCGTTGTCATATATATGTTCTTTTAAAGAACCAATTATGAATTGTTATATGATAACGTCCTTAGTATTAAACTGTGATAGAGAAACCATGATAGGCGATTATGGTTGATGAGATCTTTAATCACTTTAATAAGTTTGATACTTAAATGTCTCAGGCGATGTACTATTAAATAGGGCATTGATAGTATAAAGCAGACTAGCACGTATTAGATGTCTTACATCTTTAGGGCGAGGATAGATCTCGTCTATTGAAGTGTAGAGACACTTGGGTATGCGTGGACGTGTATTAGAGAATGCGACGTTAGATCGACCTACTTACACGGATAAGTGTCACACTATGTGACGGTTGTGTAATTATCCTTAAGACCGAGTCTTCATGGCATCACGGTGTGGATTGTCATGCTTTGACACTATTGAGGTTTCCACAGCCACGGGCGATCATGCGGTAGTGATTGGGTGTGATCTTGAAGCATCGCGGAGTATACATGATTGGTCGTCCGGGAATCGCGTATCCTATGATCGGGATCGAATATCCGAAATGGCCTTCTTATAAGGAATGTCTTACTCTCGTGAATCTTTGCAAAGTGGGAGTAAACGAGTTACTTCGAGAGAGCATGATATCCAGATTATAAGATACGGTTGTTGATGTTTTGACACTCGACTAACGACCGTATGGATATTATTACAGCGATAGGATTGTAAGTTACACGGTAACTGTTTCACATGAAAGGTAGTAGTCATTGCATTTGACTCTTCCGATGATTGGGGGTCACGGTGTGTTGCTAGACGCTATCCCGTGATCGTTATGCATGAAGGGCATTTTCGTAATTTGCACTTTGTGTCTACGGCCAACATATTTGGAAGCCTATCGGGTCACACACATAAGAACATTTAGCCGGATTAAAATGTGGTTATAGTTGATAACCAAATAAGGAAAGTTTATCTCGAGACTATAAAGGTTATAGTGGTAAATTAGTATGGTGGTATTTATTTATTATGAATAAATTAAATACAAGATATTAATTATATTGATTAATTAAAGAATATTCCGGAAGCCAATTAATTGGCATATGGGGCGCATATGATTAGTGTATATAAGATACACTTGGATTGTGCAATTTAATTAATGAGATTACCTAATATTAATATATATATTTGTATACATGATGGTGCGTGTGTTTGAACATGTATATAAGATATACATGTGCACACTTGCCATAGTTATATATATAGATTTATTTTGTGTAATATATATGTGATATATATATACACATGTGTAAATTGATTTATGGTAATATGATAAATATAGTCAATATAAGATATTGACAATATCTTGGGAATATTCAATATGAGATATTGACAATATCCTAGATTTATTTGATATAAGATATTATAATAAATGAGATAAATCAATCAAATATATTTTCCTTATTTTATTGGCAAAAGGTTTTCTTCCTTTCTACTCTATTGGGGCGCCACCTATGACTATAAATAAGAGGTGGGTGTCAAGCTCTTTTGTACATCACAATTCCAAGAACTAATAGTTCTTGTGTAAAATAGAGAGCATCTTTTAGAGAGTTGGAGAGAGGGGAAAAGGGCCGGCCTAGCAATCGGAGTTTTCCAATAGCAATCCATGATGGGATTCAGTGGTCTGTTCGTGTGGACTAGCGGTAGAGGCCGAACACTTGGGCGGCTCTATGCGAGAACTACTCGTTAGACGGTCAAAGCGTCGATCTTATAGATCAACCAAGGTAACCACCGTCTACTACTTGTTTGTTTATTGCTTAAACGAAGTCGATCTTGGGTCGATAGGAAATAAATTTTTGAATTCCGCTGCGTTCCCGCGTAGATTTCCTAACAATGAAGCCCCAGAATCAACAATCCAAGTATCATTACTGAGAGGTGAGTGGAATATACCTGTTTTAGCATGAGTAGCTATGTCAGTGATAGAACTACCTTCCTTTTGTTGAGCAATGAAGGCTTTGAAAGCGACAACCGGGCATCCAACATGGCATCTTTGTTCCCTTCTTCACCGACATGCCCTTACGACTCTCCTGGTTGATTTGGAGGTTTAAAGGAATTAGGCTTACCATGTAGTTTCCAAGCAATTGTCCTTGGTGTGATTTGTGCGTTTGCGGTGGTCACAGAACAACTTTCATGTCTTCTCAGTAGGGTTCCTGTAAGTATCAGTAACCTCGGTGAAGCTTCCGATCACCAACATTCTTTGAGCTATCGGTAGGTTGATCGGCGAGGTTGCTTTGCGGCATTACTTTCCTCCTGCTTTCCTCATGTTTGTTTGACAGACAAACACAGATTTGAGGTCTGGGGAGAGGTTTAGTAGCAAGAACTCTACCTCTAACATCATTAAGGGATGGGTTCAGCCCTGTGAGGAACTTGAATACCCTCTTCTTCTCAATGATATTCTTGTATAAGGCATCATCCCCTACATCCTTCCATGGGTGAATTTCCAACATATCTAGGTGTTGCCATGCCTTAGATAGTTGGTTGAAGTATTGAGATTCTACGCATGATCCCTTGCCTGCAATTTTGGATTTGAGCTTCAAGATCATAGACCTCATATGTATTGTCCTTTTTTGAGTAAATGTCTCTGGCATTGTCCCAGATTTTCTTTGCAGTATCATACATCATGAAGTTCTCACTGATCTCTTTTGTCATTGACCTCGTGAGGATGGTCATGACTTGGTTATTTTCTGTATCCCATGCTTCAAA
This sequence comes from Gentiana macrophylla, assembly GCA_026214975.1. Lineage (NCBI taxonomy): Eukaryota > Viridiplantae > Streptophyta > Magnoliopsida > Gentianales > Gentianaceae > Gentiana > Gentiana macrophylla. The sequence continues at coordinate 114,980,861 of CM047808.1, forward strand.
CTTGGGGTCAGTTTCAGCAGGGGCAGGTTTGGAGCCAGATAAGTATCCCATCTTGCTCTGGCCTAAGATATACATTTTCATAGATCTTGACCACAACAGGTAGTTGTTGCCATCAAGTCTGTGATTTGTAAAAGAGGGTTTTCAGTGACCCCAGTCTGCTAAGGTAGCTGGGGCTCAACTGAGGGTGAGGAAGCTTCAGATAATGAAGACATTCTTGATTCAGCAGGGTACTGAGAATTTGCAGCGGATTCAGGAGTTTAAGGCTCCGATACCATAAAGAGAGTTTGAGAAAGTAATAATACTTGAGTAAACTTCAACTTAGTTTATTCATCATAAAATAGTGAGTATAAATAGGTACAAGTAAGTGAGAAAGGTCCTAGTAGAGTATAAGCTAGGAGAGAGCAATTAATTACTAGAGTCGGCTAGTATTAATTGCTAGAGTTGTCTATTACCTAATAAGACAAAATAGAGTGACTTTATGACTTTATGACATATTAATTGTTTATACTATACAATTAATATGTCTTACAATTAATATGTTACACTAATGTAATAAATGTAACGTAATATTTCTACACTATTACAACATCTAATCACACACACATCATTCTTACTATCCTTCTATATTTTCTCTCCAATTATCTTCCTACACATCACCATAAAATCTACTAATCTCCTAATTACCACTACTCTCGCTCTAAGAGAGCTCTTTTGGGAGCCCGGATCCTCTACTGTGATTAATACACATCAGAGGCTGCTGTGACCGCCAAACGGCGTCGTTTCGAGTCTTCGCGACGCCGTTTTGGCTGCGAACTAAAATAAATAAATAAAAACAACACAGCAAAACAGCGTCGTTTGGCGTCGAAACGATATCGTTTTATGTCACAGCACACCACAACATGGGGGCGTCACAACAGACGATCCCAATTCTTCTTTTGGGAGGCTCAAATGGGAAATTAAAATCCTTAGAAAGCTTGCAAGGTGTATAGTAAGCTTAAGTCCAAGGGAGGAATGAGTTTTCACGATTTAGAGTGTTTGCGAAGCCTTATGGTCATTTATTATATGTTTTGTACTTATGGTTATAATAATTCTTATATGAAAAGGCACACCTCCGTTTTTTTACATGTCACTTTTCAGAATTTGATTTGTTTTTGTTTATCTGTCATTTTGCAATACCAATGCATCATTTATTATTATTTTTTACACCTTTACCCTTCATTTTAATAACTCAAATGTGAATGACTGGTGATGCTAAATCTAACGGAGAAGCCCAGAAGCATATTTGGATCAACGAAATGGAAGTATTTGTGGCGAACGATTATTTACGGCATATGGCTATGGCGCAACAGACAGCTACATGGATATGTCAAAGAGAGACCTCCGACGTTCGTCTTTGTATCTAGAGCAATAGAACGAGCCAAGAACCTTCGTTTTACATGGCAAATGGATGATTAATGATAGCTGTAGTATGATTATATGAATTATGTATGATTGCCGTTGGCCTATTGCAATAAAATGTTCATTTTTCAACAACAAAAAAAACCATTAAATTTTGGTACAATTTTCCATGCACAAGAAATGAAAGGATAATTTTGTTATTAGACCCTCCTTTTCAGACATATTAATTATTTTCTTAATCGGTGTGAATCTTATCTATGCGATAGATAAAAAAACAAAGGGAGTAATGATTTCGTAAAATATTTTAAAGGAAAATGACATTTTGCCCCATTATGGTTTGTCATACCAAATATTTTATCACTACGCGGTATTTTTATAAATGATTTGCGTTTGATGATTTTTCTTAAAGAACGAGATCACTTTATTAATCAAAGCTCAAAGACAAACACCACGCAAATAGAGTAATTAGCGTAAAACACCCTTATTTAAGGTCAACTTTAAGACTTGTCATGTATCTTTAAATTTAGCATTTTTACCCTATATTTTGCAACAAACACCCTATTTCACCCTATTTCGAATTTGATGTTAAATGAAACAGAAAGTACGCATTCACTCGCCATCAACATTTCACGCGTTTTCACATTTTTACTTTTTATTTATTTATTTTAATCAAATAAACCCTCCTAAACCATTTTCTTCCTCAACGTTAAATTAATCAGCTTTTTTTTGCGCAATTAAATCCCCCTCTCCTATTAAACCCTAATTTGTCGACCAACAATTGTCTCCGCTATTTGCTTTCGCACCTCTCTCTCAGGTGAATAGATGTTTGCCATTTTCTTCTTCAGTCTTTCAAAGGGTGTTTGAAGCGATGGTTCCAGAAATAGGTTGCTCAACACCATTCGAAGTGCCATCTTGAGCACAATTCTCGCCGACGCCGGTAGACACTCGGCGGTGTTGACAGAAAGTACTCATGATTGATTAATCTGCTGTTGATGGGGAAGGAAATTAGAAATTTTTGTAGATGGGGGAGGGAAATTAGAAATCGGGAATGACAAGGGGTTTGTATTCGATAATTGGGTTGGAATGAACGACGATTTTGGGGAAATAATAAACAAAAAAGTTTATTTTATTTTTATTTTGTTCAACCGTGAAATGTTGACGGCAAGTGATTGACAAACGCATATTTTTCATTTCATTTAACGTCAAATTCGAAAAAGGGTGTTTGTTGCAAAATATTACACAAGATAGAGAGTAAAAGTGCTAAATTTAAAGATACGGGGCAACTCCCAAAGTTGACCCAAAGATACGGGTGTTTTGCACTAATTACTCACACAAATATACAAAATTTTAAATAGAAAGCAAATTTGCATTTACCAAATATAATTCTACTCTTCTACAAGCCAGGCAAGACGAAGATTTATGGCCATGTCCATTGCATTCGACAAGAACCCAAAAGTAGGTGGCATTTCTTTATCGTACTCATGGACGTCTCTATTCCTCCACAGCCAAACTCCACAAGTTATTTCCCTCCACAAGTATTTCCACTTCGTACATATGAACCTGAGCCGTCCTCTTTCGTTAAGTTTAACTGAACCCACTCCCTGGTGGTTCTAGCCCCAAAGAAGTGTCTCCAATTTTCCCTAGGCACACTTTGGCACCAAATATAGCGTGCCTACTCATGAGTCGCAGTCTCTTAATGCGTGTAAAGTGATCTATTCTTCGTCTTCACAATTAAGTGTAGAAATGAAAGGGTTAGAAGATCAAAAGGCTAAGAGAACGAGAGAGTCTTTATCGATCATAAAAACATCTTGTTTGAGTTGCCGGACAAAGAAAAACATTATGTTACAATCGTTTTAAAAATATTATATCAAATGCATGTATTTCAATATTTCATTTCTTCCTCCTTTACCAATGTTAAATAGAGTAGAAATGGAACATTATAATACATTTCAATGATATAAAATTGAAGAGTGATGTAGGCACCGAGTAATTCACAGAAAGAAAGCACCGACTATTAGTTTTGACCATTCATTTTGAATTTCCAAAAAGAAAGAAAGGAACCCAAAAATTTTCAACGACAGAAATCAAAATTCGAGGGATGGGTGGTGTACTAAATCGATGACTATATCATTTTTTATAAAATTTGTATCATAAAAACATTCAAAATAGGAGAGAGATGTGTAGGTGGTTGTTTAGTATGGTACACGTAAGAACAAAATGAAATATTTATTATACATGGGTTCATCACATAATTTTATTTGACAAATGTGATAATATATTATTGATCAATTTTGGGAACCTATAAATGGGAAGGGAATCTGCAGAATTGATTGTAGCTTCCAAGCCCACTAGCATGTGAGAAGGAGAACACGCCACGCTAGCTCTCATACATACTAAAATGGAAAATTCTATCTTAGGTGATTTCCTCCAGTGAGGAAGCTGTTTCAAAGATCTGGGCCACACAATTTCACACACGGAGGCTGTGTGTGGAACACTGAGAGAATCTATGTGTGGTCAGGATCTCGCCACGTAAGTAGATTCCCTCTTGAAATCTCTGATAAACAGCCTACTAAAGTACAACCAACCAATCTCGGAACTCGGAAGTCAGTAATATATTATCTGCACAAGTTGAAAATAGTATACGGGTATTGATACATTCGCAGGGCCGGCCCTTAGCATAGGCCGGCGAGACCCGGGTCTTAGGCCCAATTTTGTCGGGGCGGCAACAGTACGTATTTTCGCTTAAAGAAAAAAAAAAAAATCGTGTAGATTTAATCCGATCAAACCTAAAATAATGTGTTAATTTTCTTTTTTGGTAGAGGCCCAAATTTTTTTTACTCTAATTGATAAAGCCCTAATGAATTTGGTTTTGTTTAAATATCTTTAGAAAAGACTACTTTGTAGGCATGTTTTGAGGCTATTAATAACTTGAATTATTTACGGATGTTAAAAACGCGATAAGTATGTTTTTAAATAATAAAACAAAACTTCAACTAATAGGCCCAATTCGGGGACTTGGTCTTAGGCCCAACAAATGCGAGGTCCGGCCCTGTACATTCGTTACGGATATGTATGATATTTTTCAATATATATTTTCATTATCATTTGTTTTAAATTTTACATTGCGATACATTGTCTAAGACTATGACAAACCCAGAAAGATTTTTAAGTGGACCATCGAAACAAATTCAAAAATTAAGTGAAAAGATTAATAGTGTTTTTATACTTGTTTTAGCTACAAAGCTATATCGTTTTAATACAATTTCCTTTTCGGATCTCAATAGGATAAGTTTGGCTCGTCCTGGTCTAGGGCATATATCATTTTCAAATAGTATACGGTCTCTAATAAAAAAACAAATAATTATGTTTAAGAAAATTTCAAAATTAGACAAAGAAAACGAAAATCAGACATCATTATGATACGAGAAATTATACGGTTAATCATCGCAAGAGACATGCTTTATAATCACACATTTCTACTATCGTTCACCACAAATGTCTTTATTATGTGGAAGAGAACAAAAATATGTGGTTATTAACATATCAATGTACCATAAAATTTCTCCGTTTTTTTTTTTTTGTTTGGAGTTTTTTTTGGGATTGTTTTATATACTAGTCGATAATAAAATACAATAAAAATGATTGAAGTGAAATTTAGAAAGTTAAAATGTTTTTTTGAAATTTGTGTAGGTAATGAAATGATTGATTAGAGAAATTGAAATAAAGTAATATAATAAATAAAATATTGGTAAGAAACGGTAATAAAGTAGATAAAATGAAATGATGAGAGATGATTTAAATTTTTTTTTTCCACTTGAACGAAAGCTTTTTTAAACTACAGGGGTGGGGGATCGAACCTGGGTCATCCCACTCGAGAGCCCGGGTAGACCCTAGTGGCAACCACTAAGGTATGAGACCTTGCCCTAATATTTTTTTTATATGTAGTTGAAAAAATGATTGACTATGATATTATCTGGAGTTTTTTTTAAGGACAATTATCCAAAAGGACACATATTGGACTTAATTAAACAAAAAGGACACTCAAAACAAACACTTAATTATAAGGATAAAAATTAGATAGATAGATCTAAATACCCTTAATAAAGAAAAAAACTAAAACAAAAACAAAAATGTAAAAGTAAAAGTGGGAAAAACTGTATCTCATTCCATTAGATAATCCCTTTATATAGGGTCACGGTTACAATGTGAACACAAATTACATTGATGGCAATAAATACTGATTGACCGTTACATAATAACCGAAAGATAATCGTCATTGGCTTTGACGAAGGCACATAATAGTATTTTCCTTCAACACTCCCCCTTGTGCCAAGTCAAAGGCGAAATGGTGCATGGATCGTTGCCTCGTTAAAAACCTTGCCAAGTAACAAAACCCAGTGGGACAAAATAAAACTTGGTCAAAGGAAAAGAGCACAACGCACCTTTAATCTTTAAGGATAACATGTGTGTATTAGACTCCCACGAGGTCTATATCTCCCCGTGATCCTTACACCGATCAAGGAAGCTTGAAAGCCTTCGCATTCCTATATTTTCACATGTTCCTCAAATATTGCTTTGGCGGTGACTTGGTAAACAAATCCGCCACATTCTCCTCGCACCTTACTTGATTCACTTGAATCTTGAGGAGAGCTTGTTGTTCTTGGTTATAGAAAAACTTTGGTGATATGTGTTTTGTGTTGTCACCCTTGATATAACCAAGCTTCATCTGCTCGATGCAAAGTGCATTATCTTCATAAATGCAAGTAGGCTCTTGGTGGTGGAACTTAAACCACTTTGGTCCTCAAATATGTGTAATGATGGACCTTATCCATATACACTCACGAACCGCCTCATGTAGAGCAATAATCTCGTGAGTGGTTCGAGGAGGTAGCCACAAGACTTTGCTTGGTTGATCTCGAAGATATCGCCGTGTTCCCAATGGTAAATACATAACCGGTTTGGGAGCGACCTTTATGTGGGTCGAGATAGATACCAGCGTCTGCAAACCCAACTAATACATTGTTTGGGGTTTTGAGTAGGGGTGGCGATTTATTTGTCGACGTTTTCTTTAGGAGTTGTATTTTCATTTACGGTCCCTCTTGTCTTTTGTGTAGGAAAAAATAGGCCCAAGTCAATGGTTCCTTTTAGGTATCGAAATATGTTTTTAATACCATTCCAATGACGCGTTGGCGTTGGCGTGAGTGAATCTAGCTAACAAGTTCACTTTGAGAATGCAATATCCGGTCGAGTACATTGAGCTAAATACAATAATGCGCCTATTGCACTTAAGTAGGGAATTTCAGCTCCCAATAGCTCTTCGTCATCTTCCTTTGACGAAATGGATCTTTCTTTATGTCCAAACTTCGACCCGATCATGGGAGTGCTAACGAGGTGCACTTTGTCCATATTAAATCGCTTCGAGCATCTTTTGGACATATGCGGTCTGGTGGATAAGTATTCCACAAGCTCGGTGTTCTAGTTCAAGGCCTAGACAAAACCGAAGTTTTCCCAAGATCTTTCATCTCAAATTCGGATTTCAAATAGCTCGCGGTTTCTCTTATTTCATTAAAAGTACCTATTATGTTCATATCATCGACATATACTGCTACAATTGCAAATCCGGAACTTGTTTTCTTTATGAATACGCAGGGGCATAGTTCATCATTCTTATATCCCTTCCCAATCAAGTAGTCACTTAGGCGGGTATACCACATCCGCCCGGATTGTTTTAATCCGTAAAGTGGCGTTTCAATCGATTGCAAACGCACTCCGTGGTTTAGAGTCACTTGACTTGGGCAATGAAAGACCATCAGGCACTTTCATGTATATCTACGAATCAAGATCCCCATAGAGATATATGTTTGTAACCACATCCATGTTTGCATTTCCAATCCTTGGAAACAACTAAACTAACTAGGTAACGGAAAGTTATTACATCCATTCAGGAGAGTATGTCTCCTCATAGTCAATTCCAGGCGTTGTGAGAAACCTTGCGCCACAAGGCGAGCCTTGTACCTTAGGACTTCATTCTTCTCATTACGCTTTTCGACAAATACCCATTTATGTCCTACTGTGCTTTACACTTGGTGGGGTTAGCACTACCGGACCAAATACCTGTCTCTTTGTCAGAGAATCTAGTTCTGCCTGGATTGCTTCTTTCCATTGAGGCCAATCTGCTCTTTGTTGACATTCTGCAACAGAGCGTGGTTCGACATCATCGTGCTCTATGATTTCTTGAGCAACAGTATATGCAAATATATCATCAATGTGCATGGAAGATCTTTCCATCAACTCGTATGCACTCTCATAATCCATTGAGATTTCTTTGTTCTCGGAATCAATTCAAACATCGGAGCGTCCTCCAAAGATTGATTCATGGACATAACCTGTAATCAGAGATAATCTCATGAGAGGATTCTCTACATTGATGATTAATGGGTCGGATTGTGCCTTACTCGCCCTCTTCTTCCTTGGGTGAGTATCAGTCGAACCAAGTGGTCTCCCCCTCTTCCTTTGGCGAGCCACGGCCTCATCCACACCTCCACTAAGTGTGGTCGCAATGCCTTTAGCTCTGACATTGTGTGCTTTTTGGGGACTTAACCTTGCGCACGCGTTGCGGTGGTATATGTGATCTTGTCACTTTAGCAATATCGAGAACGCATCGGGCATCGAATGCGCTCGTTCGAAGATTAAGTATTCTTTGCACTTCACTTTCACTTTGTGAGGCACGGGGATCAAAATGAGGCGAGTGGGGACAAACCACGACAATTCTGTCGTTCCCTTAGAAAATCCTTTTCTTATCTCCCCTAACGACGGGAAGGCGGTCTCATCAAAGTGACAATCCGCAAATCTTGCGGTAAATAGATCGCTTTGTCAAAGGTTCCAAATAGCGGATAATAGTTGGGGATTCATATCCAACATAAATACCTAATCGTCTCGAGGACCCATTTTAGTGTATTTGTGGGGCGCAATAGGCACATATCTTTGCACAACCAAATATGCGTAAGTGTGAAATATCGAGGCTCATATCCAGGTAACCAACCGAGTACCTTGAGAAAATGGTTGGCTAGCAGTGGGTCTGAAACGAATAAGTAAAGCTGCGTGCAATATTGCATAACCCCAAGCAGATAGAGGCAAGTTGGTGCGCATAACCAATGCCCTGGCCACCATCTGTAGCCTTTTGATGGTGGCTTCTGCGAGACCATTCGTGTATGCACATTGGGGTACAGGATGTTCTACATCAATCCCGATAGACATGCAATAATCATCAAATGCTTTTGATGTGAACTCTCCAGCGTTATCAAGCCTTATAGACTTGATAGGGTGATCAGGGTGGTGAGCCCGTAAGCGTATAATCTGTGCTAAGAGTTTTGCAAATGCAGCATTCCTTGTGGACAATAATGCGACATGTGACCAGCGTGTCGAGGCATCCACCAGAACCATAAAATACTTGAATGGCCCGCATTCTGGATGGATAGGTCCACATATATCACCTTGTATTCTTTGTAAGAATGGAATGTTTTGTTTCATGTCTTTAGCATAGGAAGGTCTCGATCCTGTTTTTGCTAAAAGCGAGGCTTTGCAAAATGATTGGTGTGCCTTGGAAATGGTCAATGAGGAAGAGGATATAACTCAATTTGGTGCTTGAGGCGACAATGATTCGCTTTGAAACAACACTACTTTGGACACTTTGCATTGTGTCGGATTTTTGTCCCATTTTGTTTTTCCTCGAAAGAAGGGATGTCCGTGTGAGTTCTTTAAAATACGGATCATCATATCTCGACCAGGGTGTCCTAAGCGATCATGCCAAAGCTTTGTATGAGTCGATGTCCCAAATTTCATTGTTGGTGACAGCATAGGATTCAATAATCCGAATAGTAGTAATATATAATCCATTAGATTGACTCATAAGCTTTTCTAGTATGCGTTTCCTTCCACATTCATTTGTGGTAATATACAAATATTCAGTTCCATTCTCACAGTGAGTTTCCAAATGATAACCGTTGGCACGAATATCTTTGAAACTTAACAAGGTTCGATTGGCTCTAGTGCATATATAGGCGTTTGTGACTTTTATCGTTGTGCCGTTAGGCATCAAAAATGTGGCATTTCCTCGCCTCTTGTATTACTTGTGATGATCCAATCATCGTAGTCACAGATGAATTACATGGAATTAACTCGACAAATAATTGTCTATTCCTTAAGATAGTGTGTGTGGTTCCACTTTATCGCCTAAGCACTCTATTTCTCCTCGATTCATTCCTACATTTAAATTAGATGAGATTAAAAAGTCGAAGACATAACTCATATTCTTGAGTTTTTCGATGGAGATAGAATGATATGCTTTTCATCCCGATATATATGTTTATTGTATGATAGATGTATTGCTTTACACCTTAATAGTGCTATTTTGAACCATGTATATCTTGGTAAATAAAATCGAATAAAATTCAATACTTGAGAATAAAATCCAAATTTATTAATAGGCCAACGAAAATCAAAATAAAAGTCTCGTACATCAAAATCCAATTCAACAAACCATTATTCAAATGAACTTTAAGACCAAAATAGTCTAATTAAAAATAAGGCATTCCGCCTTCACAATGTTCTTGGAAAAATAAATAAATAAGCAAAGCGAGATCAATCAAAGTCTGGAACATCCATTGACCGAAAGCGGGGTTCTTGTTGCTATTGAAGTGCAATTGTGAGGTTGACATCGGTGTCATTGCCTCCATCTTCCGTATAGTGGGCCTCTTGTTCTCTAGATTCCTTATACCTCTTGTAATTGGGTGCTACTTTGTTACTTGCTCGGCGAGTATTATACCAATGCCCGATAACTCCACACCTATAGCAAGGTTCGAGTTCCAACTCTCTCCCTTTTTCTTGAGGGTTCTTAGCCTTAGGACCACCATGGCCACTAGGACCACCACCATTTCTGCGCCATACACATTGGGGACCTCCACGGCCCATACTACGGCCCCTAGGTCCCTTTCCACGTGGTGCATTGTTTCCACGTGGGTAAGGCTCAAGACGTCCAATTCCCCTTTTCTTTGGGGTTCTTTCCACCTTTCATCTTGCCATAGTTAACCTCGGGAATTTTCTTTGTCCCAAAGTGCGGCATTATTATTCATGAGAACTTGATCATGCCGCTCCACCACTTGCGGCGATGTTGATCAATTTGTGAAAGGTCGTAATATTTTTTTCTTGTCGTACTCCACTTTATCTTGGTTCGCTAGTATAAGTCTTTGAAGTAGGAAAAGTGGAAAGAGTCTTCGGATCATATCATCTTACGTGAGTTCCTTTCCACGAAATTTGAGGCGTGTTCTACAAGGCGCAACATGTCCTTGTTGAATTGGTCTACCCCTTTGTAGTCAAGCAAGCGGATTTCATTCCCACTGAGCGAGGCGATTACGGGAGTAAAGTGTCATGAATGTTCCCAAAACGTCCTACAGGGCATCCCACGATTCTTTGGGTGTTTTCAAGCTGAAGGTACTCCCGGCGTAAGCTAGAGTCAATATGTCGCCTCAAGAACATTAGGGCATTTGCTTTTACTTTAGCGGATGGGTCGTCCCTTAGGGTCGGTGGGTGTTTTGATAGTGAGAGTGTAGTCCTTTGCAACAAAGGCCATTTCCACATCCGAAACCAGCCGGTGGTACTCAATTCCTTACGAGTCCAAGATTTCAAATTCGGGTCGAGTTGTATCGACCATCTACATAAACAAGAGTGAAGAGCATATTAATTATGTAGTCATAAGACATCCACAATAATTAATTTCAAGAGTGTGAATTGGATCACGATGCCATGGTACATAGCGGTCACTCATTTTTTTCGATGCTTTGTGAAGATACTTTATCACATTGATTGTTTTGTTCTTAGTATATAACGCTTTATGAAATTTCTTTATCATAGGATGACATATAATCTTATTTATAAGACAATCAACATATAATTATTATGCTCAATTTGAAATTTCGGGCAAACATAGCACATAAAAATTGGTTTAATTTTTTTTTCTTTTAATACAAGTTTAATTACTACATTTTACAAATTGGTTTAATCTTAGTAAATAACACTTGAAATCGAAAGGAAGAAGGGAAGAAAAAAAATCATGTTAATAGTGATTTGTCCGCCACATGCACTTTAGAATCTCTTGAACTTGATTAAAGGTTATTATGAGCTTTATTAATTTTTAAATTCCTAAAATAAAGTAATTTTTTTTGAGAGGACCTCGATAACAACAACTATAAATCATTAAATTCGCGAAAAGAATGTGTACTCGAAAAAGCATCTAAACACAAGCAAAAGAAGCATTTGGAATGAATTATTTAATTAGTCACGAAAGTGTTTACCTTCTTCGTGAAAGATGCCGTTCACCAAAGGATATATCGATTTCGTGCCACCCGAGAGCGGCCGGCGGCGGCGTTGGTCGGCGGCGGGGTCAATTAGGGGTTTTTTTTTCTCTTTTTTCTCGAGCTTCAGGTTGATAACGTGTAAAAGTAAAAGTGGGAAAAGCGTATCTCATTCCATTAGATAATCCCTTTATATGTAGGGTCACGGTTACAATGTGAACACAAATTACATTGATGGCAATAAATATTTTGATTGACCGTTACATAATAACCGAAAGATAATCGTCATTGGCTTTGACGAAGGCACATAATAGTATTTTCCTTCAACAAAAAAAGCGGCAACACAGGAACGCTGTGTATCTATTTTTTTTAATTTAGAATCTCATGTTGTTGTTGTTGTTGTCTTTTGTTTTAATTTTTATTTTTTTTTCCACGACGTTCAAATTAGGGGTTTTTTTTTTAATTTTTTTTTTCTGGATATGGACGGTGATTTTTTTTTTATTGACCATCGCGATGCACTGACAACCGCAATGCATTGACCACCGCGATGCATTGCCCAACCCGATATATTGACCACCCCCGATGCATTGACCACCGCGATGCAGTGACATCGGCAATGATATATGCGTGACAACAACAATTTATGCAGTGACATCGGCAATCAGATATGCAGTGACATCAATATTTTATACAGTGACATCAACAATCATATATGAATGACATCAAAAATTTATGAAGTGACATCGGCAATCATATATGCAGAGACATTTCGATGAAGTGACACCGCGATACAGTGGCCACCACCGATGTAGAGACACCACGATGAAGAGACACCACGATGCAGAGACAATCGGGATCAATGCAGTGATCACCGGGATGCGGTGACATTTGATAAAGCAACTCCGTGATGACATTTGATGAAGCAACACCGTGATGACATTTGATATTTTTCCGACTTAATTTCATAAAATCGATTTCTTTTCTTCATAAAATCGACTTCAAATGGCTATATCTATTGATATAAAACTACGATCAACATAAATCTTTCACCTTAATTCATATTTTTATGCAGTGACATCGGCAATCATATATGCAGTGATATCAACAATTTATGAAGTGACATCAACATTTTATGCAGTGACATCAGCAATCATATATGCGTTTCATAAACAATTTATGCAGTGACATCGGCAATCAAATATATGCAGAGACATCGCGATGAAGTGACACCGTGATGCATTGACCACAGTGATGCATTGACCACCGCGATGCATTGACCACCGTGATGAAGTGACACCGCGATTAAATGACACCGCGATGCACTGACAACCGTGATGCATTGGCCACCGCGATGCAGTCACCACCACGATTAATTAACCATATATGCAGTGACATCGACAATAATATATGCAGTGACATCGGCAATCATATGTGCGTGACATGAACAATATATACAGTGACATCGGCAATCAGATATGCAGTGACATCAACATTTTATGCAGTGACATCAGCAATCATATATGAATGACATCAACAATTTATGTAGTGACACCGGCAATCAGGCAATCATATATGCAGAGACATCGCGATGAAGTGACACCGCGATGCAGTGGCCACCTCCGATGCAGAGAAACCGCGATAAAGTAGCCACCCCCGATGCAGAGACCATCGGGATGCAGTGACATTTGATGAAGCCACACCGTGATGACATTTGATATTTTTCCGACTTAATTTCATAAAATCGATTCATTTTCTTCATAAAATTGACTTCAAATGGCTATATATTTTGATATAAAACTACGATAAACATAAATCTTTCACCTTAATTCATATTTTTATGCAGTGACATCGGCAATGATATATGCAGTGATATCAACATTTTATGCAGTGACACCGGCAATCATATATGCGTGACATCAACAATTTATGCAGTGACATCGACAATCGGATATGCAGTGACATTAACATTTTATGCAGTGACATCAGCAATCATATATGAATGACATCAACAATTTATGCAGAGACATCGGCAATCAAATATGCAGTGACATCAACATTTTTGTTGAACTTTTGTCCCGAAATTAAGAAGATTTTTCAAGGGAAATCAAGCTTATGAGCCGCGTCGAGCTATATCGAGTACTTAGCCAGTCGAGTTCGATGTTGCCTTTTTATGGCTCAATCGAGCCCGAACTTTTTTAGTCGATTCAAGCTCGAGCCTAAGGAGTATCGACTCGACTCGGATCGATTACACCCTAATGTGAATGACACTACACTTATTTTATAAAGTTACCAATTTTTGTATGAAATACAACCTTACACAGCAAGCTAAAAATAAAGAGGATGTTGTGAAAGTTGAGGATGCATTAACAGAGACAAACAAAGATGCAGTGACATATGTAGTGACATTTGACGATGCAGTGACATTTAAAAATAAAGTGACATTGGACGATGTACAAACATTTATTACATGAATCCGTTAACAAATGAGAATTTTAGCCACAATCCCCTTATATCTTTCAAAACAATTCAGCAAAATAACCACACACACACGAAAAGGAAAGAAAAAAAAGTGCAGTTGTAAGTGCTAATGTAGGTTGGGGGAACTTCTGTGAGCCTCTCTTGAATTGTTTCAGGTGCACCATTTACAAAAGCAAATATTTGCTCCTGAACAGGAACTACTACTGCCATAACATGAAGGTATTCTTCTTTCGGTGAATCTGAGGCTTGAGGTCCTTGTTTACTATCTTTTCCACTAAAGATTTTGTTTTCCCTTTTTCTCAAATGATGTTTGATCTCTTGCACCTCCAGCTTGATGCTCTGTAAATCCCGTGTTTCGATCCAATTCACTATCCTGATCACACAATACAACAATAAAATGCAGTTAAGAAAAAGCTGAATATGTATTAAATTTTAACCAATTTGCAAATGAAAACACTATTAAAAGAGGGGTGCATACATTCAGAAAGAGAGACAAAGCAACGAAAATAAAGAACCACAACTAGTTTAACCAATTTGCAAACGAAAACCATTTTCTACTATTCACAAAAAGACGAGTTCACAAGCCAAAAACAAAATAATGAAGAAAAATAAGCTATAAAAATGAACAAATAGATTTGAAAGAATGTGTATTAGAATTTTCAATATACAACAGCAGACTGCATTAGAAGACTGAATTCCCTCCATATGATATTTCATCGTTTCTCCTTAATGTAGCAAAGCGAATATGTATTAAATCGGAGATCGGTCTTGATCGGTCTTGATCTGGCACAAAATTTGAAGGGAGAGAATGAATTTAGCAATCGGAGAGGCCGGAAATCAAATGGTTCAGATCGAGTGGCTGCCGGAGTTTGAGTTCCAGCTTATTACGTGAAATTAAAAAAAATTAGAAGAATGGGTAATTTAGGAAGTTTAAATAGAATGTGTCCTTATAACTAATGATCTTTTAAGTGTGTCCTAAGTGCCTAATTAAGTCCCAAAACGCGTCCTTATAAACAAATAACACTTTTTTTTATATCAACTCACTAATCATTTCTTACGATTCCTTTTTCATCATAATTATTTTCTTCGATCTACCCTGCATAATTCCACAAAGAAAGAAGTATATCAGCCCCTTCCACAATTCCAACAACATCATAACTAAATTCACCGTTACACCTTATCAGCCATTGCCTAGTGTAATAGTTTGGACCAAATTTCCTTCGATCCATGAAGAACAACATTAATTATCACAATCATTCAAACACAACCAATATGTATTTGTTATTATCGATAAGAATGAATAATTTGTTTGTCGGTTAAATCACTCATAATTTAACCTTGAGACGTGTCAAATTTTTATTAGCTGGAGCATGTCGTAACTTCAATCACGCGGTCGACGCCGTAAGAGATCAACAGCTTCCACCGCCGCCACGCCGACTGGTGGTGTAGCTGCCACGCCGTCCACCACGGACGATGCTCCAGCGTCTTCTGATAGTGGTGATGGTGAAGGTGGTGAGGAGGCCCCTCCCATGTACGTGTGGGGCACCAGTATAAGTGTTCAAGGGTTTTTTTTTTAGGGGTGAGACCGCTTTTTAAATATATCAAATCATCAAGATACTACAACTACATCAAATCATGTTGCATTGAAATAGTTATGACAATGACATTATTCTTTAATGCATACGATGAAGAACATATTGCAGAATAAATTAAGCGATGTAAAAAAACATAATCTACCTTTAAAAAATGAAAAACATAATCTTAAAAAAAACACGGCTAAACCCTGACCGATGCCTCCACTTCTTCGTCTCACGGAATGAA
Organism: Gentiana macrophylla; assembly: GCA_026214975.1. Classification (NCBI taxonomy): domain Eukaryota; kingdom Viridiplantae; phylum Streptophyta; class Magnoliopsida; order Gentianales; family Gentianaceae; genus Gentiana; species Gentiana macrophylla. The sequence continues at coordinate 114,996,907 of CM047808.1, forward strand.
TAGAGAGGTTAATTAGATAACTTAATGGCTCAGAGATGGCTGTATTATCCCCGGAGACAGAGGGTAAATTGGGCATTGCAGTCAACCGGTGGTGATATGCACGCCAATAGCAATGAGAAAGATAGTGATAAGTCCGAAATAGATAATCGTATGGACCATTATGGACACCCAACTTGTCTGAAAGTTACTACACCCTACGACCCGGTTATTTCCCGGCAGCTGAAACAGCAGTCCTGGAGTCAACAATACGAAAAGCACCACCGCTATAACCACCGGCCCCCAATCCGCCATCTTTATCTCTTCCCCCCGCTGCCGCACAAATGCTCCCTTGATCTCTGGCAAATGTTGGCCGGGCCGTACTAAAATGATACTTTGTCTGATCACAATCTATGAGGATGTCACCGATCTATATATATATGTGTGTAACTGTGTATATAAATCATCGTTTAACTTATAATATGCTGCTGAAAATGTCATGAGACATTGGTCTCCTCACCCAAACCGGCTTGCTTTTGTCGCATCGTATGAGATTGAAGTGAGAATAAGGTATCTTAGGCATGTGGACGGCCGGCCGACTTATGACGTTGGCTCCGGACGGCATTGTCTCATTTACCGGCTGGATTGCATTTTTTATCCTTTCAGGGGTTGCATCATCTTGCTTCATTGCAACATCCACAACCACCAAATCATGTTCCAATGAGTGGAGCAAATTCCCTTGCAAACAATGTCCATTCCATTTGACTACCGGTGATGAGGCATGGCACCCGAGATTGTATCACATGTCCAACAATATATGTAATACATGATGTCAAAAATGTTATAATATTTGGCTTCGAGTGACGTTGATAACACATACAATCCCAAGACATAGCACGAACAAGCATGGGCGGCTCTACATATACCCAGGGGGTGAGCCGACCCCTAAAATAAAAATATTATGTGTCAATAGTAGATAATTTTTTTTATAGACACACATATATGTGAAATTGACCTCTTTATTTTTATGTAATGATCTTCAGTTTTTATCAATTGACCAATAATTACATGTATAGAATTGAATATCTAAATATATGTGTGATATGAAAAAAAAATTGACAAATTTCTGACCCTCATGTCAAAATTCCTGCAGCCGCCCCTGCGAACAAGCACCGATATTCATAGTAGATCAAATGTAATGATCAACCAATCAATCATAACGATCAACTGAACAAATATTGTGAATTTGTGAGTCATGTCAAAGATCCTAACGGACTTATTTCGGATGAATCGAAATGTCCCATTAGGATAAAGCACGGTCTCCCTTTCATTGAAGAAAAAGGCACCACGAATCAATGATAATGTTCTATGTATAAAACCAGCAAAATGCATTGTTAGAAGACAAGATGAGGAAAATATAAACTCCTTTTATTCTCCTGCACTTTTTTCCACCTCTCCACGAGAAGAGTTATGGTGGGAGAGTTATTTTAGAGGTATACCAAGTGTAAGGATGTGATCAATCCATGTTACACCTATACACATCTACTATGTGTGAGAGAGTGTGCGAGTATTAATCATATCCCTCCACTTGGTATACCTCTCAAATCACTCCCTCACCATAATTCTTCTCCCTCTCCACCTCTCACTGAAACCTCTCTATATATCTTTACATTGTTGCCGTAAATCATGGAAAAAGATATCTCACCCTTTTATTATAGTAACTCCTTTGGGAGAGACGGAGAATTAACATCAAACTCCCTACATCATTTTTTTTCTCCACAATAGGATTAAAACGCAGGGATGCGACAAAAAAATACACTACATCAGTCTTCTCATCCTTTCCATACAATAGAGACCATGAACAGTGTTACCTCAAATGTAGGGTGATACAGTAGCTCACCCTACATATTTTTTATTTATTCTTTCTCACAATAATTAATTTTGAAAAAATTGTTTATAGATAAGGAATGAATATTTTAATGGTGTAATGATAGAGATAGGATACTGATGTAGAGTACTATGAATTTAGTTGTTGTAAAGTAGAGATATGTATTTTTTAATAGTATTTTTAGGATAGGGATTGGGACTTTGATACTTATCATAAAGAAAAAATTAATTGATAAAAAATTATTTACCTGCTTTGAAATTAATATATAGTATATTGGTAACATATAAATTATATATTTTATAAATATGTTACTATGTAATTTAAACTTTTGAAATAAGATAAACACATTACCAACAATCCCCCACAAATTTCAAAAGTTTAGAAGAAAAAAAGACACATTTTGTTGGGCTTACACATGAGTGTAACATTTCGAAGTAGGTGTCTTTTAGACTATGAATCAGGTTCTAGAAAGAATAAAACTTAACTTACTTAAACAATGGTGAAGCAATGCTACTATGAACCAATGAATCATTTTTGTAAGCTACTAATTTTACCAATCACTTTACACTCTATATGATATCATTGTCCAACGCGTTTTTGCGCATTTTGGCCGTGCGCACGTCTTGTTTTTCATGGGCACTCTAGAGATTTAGCCAAAATCATCTCACGAGAGCGTCCTCACTCCACACTCATGTAGGTGAATTCATCAAGTATGCTGCTTTTAAAACACCATCGAAAAGAACTATGAATTAATTAAGGGCTTTACTCATCCCTCTTAGTTTATTTGCAGCTATTAGCACTAGACACACACCGTATGAGAGACAATATTTATTTAGTGCTTCCCAGGTCTAATGAAGGTTTTATTATTACCCATATGAACCTAATTCATGAGATCTCCAATCAAATAGGTCGGGTTACCATCTTTATTGACACAAAACTGGCATTACAGCTCACCCCCTCGATGTTTAGAATATATCACATTCATAAGTTTGACCAGGACTTGTGACTCAATATGTTGAATGAAATTTTCATTCACAACAATGGCTTTGTATGACGTCATCTCATTTTTCTATCATCTTTCATCGCATAGACAAATTACAATGATACTAGATTCTTTGTAAACGATACTCTCGTGTACTATCTTTTAAAATTCAAACACCAGTAACAATCAGTTCTAGAGTTAAAACTCTGCATTAATCATATCCACCCCACTGTGGGATAATATATATAAATCTAGAGGATGTTATTTTAAATAATTTTGTCATTCAATGAACATCATTATCCACATTCTTGCACAGTGGAAGACACAACATAGGATATCATTGAGTTGCATAACCAAATGTACTCAATTGAAATCATGAGTACATCTAGTTAGTCTACTCAAAGTATACACAACATTGATATTGCAATATGTTTATCACCTAAGACTTTTGATAGTCTGGATACATCTAGACTGAGTCACTATGCAAACTCAAATTTTCCATTGTCTAATATATTCCACTGTATTGATTGCCAATAGCAATATAAATCTGTATGTCAAAGCCCAAACCCTCAATACATAAACATGATAGTAACACAATAGAAACACTTATGGCAATGACACACATGTAGGTTACTCATCTCTCAATCCGACCTAATTCAACCTGACTTAACCCGCAATTGCAGGATGAAAATAGATTTGGGTTGAGTATGGTTTTAATATATTTTGACTCGCATCTTATGGGTTTAGTATGAGTTGTATCATAAAAAAACATATTTGAACCCAACTCAACCTATATATATATATATATATATATATATATATATATATATATATATATATAAGATAGGCAGTTAAAGAAAATAGAATTTTAGGCGTTCAACTATCATCTTGTTCTTTTCAAGATAGTCATTTAAAGTATTTTTCATGCACTTAAAACAAAGTGTCTAACTGACCAAGATAATAGGGACTACAACCCTAGAAGTATACAAAAGAATAACATTTTAGCCACATATATATATATATATATATTTTGCAGTATCATAACATCAATTCAAACATGAACAAGTTCACCTATCATCTTGTTCTTCCGGTAACATCATCCATAAGTATTCAAATCAATTAATCATCACTAAGAGCGTTAAAATTTATTGGCATTCTAACCCGAACCCAACCCGCATTTAACGAAATCCGCACATGTGGGTTGAACTTTGAATTGAGGAGTTGAATATGGTTTCAAATTTTTATAACCCACAACATAAATGTTGGGTTTGAGTTTTTATGAAACCCGCACGATCCAAATCATGTGCACCCCTAATGCGTACTACCACACAAAATTGGAATTCAATTAATGAAAAACAATTTTTTTCCTATTGCAAGAATAGCTTGATCACATAAGTATACTAGAGGCTGTTGCCGTGCAATGCACGGCAATATGGCCCTGGAAAAGTAGTTGTAAAATGCTTTTGAAATGAAAATGAAGTGATGCGTAGAAGAAGATAGTAAGGCATACATCAAGTATCCAGGTATAAGACAACAAACATATTTGAAGAAAGAAAGGCATACCTTTAAATATGACACATAATAAAGGCTTAAGGATCCAAAATAGTGTCTTGTTACATAAGAAGTTGTTGTTAGTTAACTGGGGTGCAATTCCAGCTAATATATGTCTTGGCCAACAAAACAAATGAAGGAAGCAAAAGGCATATTGTTAAACCATTACAATCTTAGAAAGATGCAATGGTTTACAAAATGCAAAAGCAGCGTACATGCATGCTTTTAGTACAATACATATAGCAGTAAAAAGTTACTGTCTTAGAAGTACTTATGCTAATATTACAGAATACGATTAAGTCGTAATCTTTATTTTGGAGCTCCAGCACATATTAGTTTGATTTCTGGTCTTCCTTACCCTTCTTGACCGGACTCTCTGTTGGTATTTCAAGCTCAGCTGGACTGGTGTTAAGATCAGCAGTTTCTTTGCCACCCAGTCTATCAGCACTTGTTTTTTCAACTTTAGCAGCCATGGAGATGAAGTCGAGGGTTCTTTTGGCTGGTGGAGTTGATTGTTCACCCTTGCTGCTTTCAACTATGCCTTCAATCTCTGTGAGCTATTTTTTGGTGTTGGGGCTGAATAATTGAGCAGCATCAGTAGCTGCAGCCTCATGTGGTCCATCCAACAGCAATCCCAAATCAACGAGCCAGTTTCGTGAATATTGCTATCCAAACAGTTTCCCTTGTTTAGAGTGTTTGTTGCTGCAAATGAACGAGCCAAAGTTATTAATCAAACTGAATAGATATAAACTGAAAGTGACATTAATCTATTCAACCATTTAGTAATATAGTGTTGTGTAGTGTATAGGGGTAGCCGCATGATTGTATTTCAACCCCTAAATGGTTGCTATATGGATTATGTCTTCCATTTAGTAATTTCCTGTCTATATTTATGTGGAGCAATTAGGAACCTGATGTGTATGCTTTAGTAATCTTTTCAACCATTTAGTAATAAAGTGACATTAATCTTTTAAACCAACTTCATTAAACGGTACTTCCAATATATCCATCATGTGACGCAGATAGAATTCCTAGTTCTGGCATGAAAGCCAGTCCTCAAACCGTATCTGCAATGGTTAAAAAAACCCAATCACAATAATTAAGATCCAATTGTCAAAGTAGTGCATACAATATAAAAAACAAATACAGTGGACTAAGTAAATTCCTCTTGAGTAAAGATCAATGACATCTAGCGCATCTTAAAACCTTGGAAACGTTCAGGCACACACACACATGGAAGAAAAAGGGGAAAAAGCTGTATAGAGCTTCAGATAATAAAAACATATTGACGTCAGTGATATACAATTAAGACAAAAGCTACACCACGTCCTTCCATCAAGAAGTTCAAATTTCAGTGAACTATTAGATCATAAGAGCTCGAAAACTGAAACTATGCTATTCTTAGCACCAGTTCAAAATAAGCTTAACTGGCAAGCTTGCCAAGTATTACCTGGATCAAACTGCATATCTATCCTACTTAAACAGGTCATATGGAGAGAATTCATATTAATCAAACCCTAGCACTTAACATACACACGATAAGTAACCTCATATCCCGTTTTAATCCTAACAACATTCAACAAATCCTGCTGTTTAAAGACACAATAATAAATTCATAACATTTGGGTGAAACCAAAGATCCCAAAACAGTGAGCAGAGCAAGAAAATGAATAGAAAGTTAGAAACAGACTAACATGCCATGATGAGTCTTCAATCCTCGATCCTCCACCCGGTAATTTCCATCAATAAGAAGGGTCTTGATTGGAACCTAAATATAATGACCAGAGAGTTCAAAACATCATCACTCATCATAAAAGTCCGGAAGGCCCCATCTTTACTAACAAACAAACATCCTAAACAACATTTCCAATTCTCAAAAAGAGAAAAACATCACCCATATCTATTGCAAGAGAGCAATAATATACTAAAAACAGCTAAAAATCCGTAGACAAGAAAGGGATTAGTAATAAGTACCTTTCTTGTAGCAATCCTTGTTGGATAAAAAAAAGTGGAAGCACCTGGAAGAGAAGCTAGATTCAACAAATCAGCATATTTAAAAAGAGGCAGTATACCCCTCCCAAAAAATAGAGGCAATATATTTTCCAGAGAGAACGACGATAGAAAATACAGTTGAGATAGTATTTCATCTACACGCCTAACTGGAGTGCTCAAAATTTCACTACAAAAAAATGTTACGGACTCAATTTTACCATCAAAACATGATAAACAACGCAAACTGGAAATAAGATACACACAACTGAAATGTCCAAATGAATCATTGAAATAAAAACAACAGCTCTGTAAATAAAACACACTTTGTGACAAACTAAAAGGTGATTCGCCCTAACCTCGTTTTGGAATGTAAGGAACTATTGTTGTAATATCCTCCACATTCTTCATCCTCAGCAACAACCGCCATTGAATTCTTGGATCAAAAGGAATGATTGGAGCAGCTCTCGACTGAACAACAGAGACGGGGTGAAGAAAGAGGGAAGACACCGCAGCCACCATATACATGTTCTGCAAATAACGGATATTAAAACCCTAAGAAAGTATATACTACCGCGAGAATAGAAATAAATTAACGGATACCTCAAAACAAAGTCAACAACTGAGAATTTAAACCTTTGCGCAACTCAAAGTCTGCTTTCATTTCTTTTTCATTCATTCTCGTTTCAACTAAATTATATTTACAAAATTAAAAAAAAACAAAACAGAAATATGAAACGCATCAAAATTACAAACGACAACAATTAAATTTCGGGATATCAAAAAAAAAAATCATACCAGGCCTCGACCACACATCTTGCTTGAACTTCTTGGTAAGTTGCTCCCTTATTGATTCAGTGACATCTCTTTTAACCCAAAGCAACGTATTTTGTCAAATCGGAAGCATCAGATGTACGACGCTACAACCAGCACGTGAAACCCATCTAGATGTGTGGAGAAGATCGAAGAAACTGCAGCCGCCGGGAAGAACCCACCACCTTACCCTCGGCCAGAGCAAAAGCCAGTGTCTTTCTGTCAAATCAAACCCATCACAGACGCGTAGAGGTGTACGACAGCATAGATAAGCCATTTGAAACGGCCGACGCCGGCGGTAAACGTCAAACGACCTGGAGGCGCGGGGAGAGGGGTGAACGAAGAAATCGCCGCCGATAGCCATACGTACTCCCTCTTGAATGAATACCCTAACAACTTGATCTTCTGATTTTGTTTCCACTAAACCCATTACTGGGCTAATATTTGCTGGACTTTAATTTTTTGATTGGGCTAATTAAAAGCAAAGCCCAAACGCGAATTAAATGCAAATACCATCGACGTGGCCAGTTTCTTGAAAAAAACACAGTTACCTTATAAGTAATGATATTGCTATCCTTACGATATAGTCCCCCAATAAAACTTGGCTTTAATGCAAATTATTTTGCTACACAGCATGCATCAAGAGATGAAAATTGTGGGTCAATTTTCTTCACGTTGCTTACACACTAGACGTTCAGTTACACGTCAAGACCTGCTCTCATTTCATGGAAGGCTAAGAAACAAATCACGGTCTCTCGTAGCTCCTCAGAAGCAGAATATTGTGCATCGGCCTCCACATCATGCGAATTACAATGGTTGTAACGCCCCCCAACCCCGTAAGTCATAAATGGTCCGGTCAACTGCTTAGACTACTGTCCTCGCTTGGTCTAAAATGGCTAACCCGAGTTGACAAAATTTTTATGTCTCACACTTATTAAGTGTGAGGTGGGGGTGAGTAGGACATTATTTTACCGATGTGGGATTTTACATCCCCCCTCCCCTTATAAGGGATGATGTCTTCGTGGGACGACCAGAAACATCTCAATTGTTCTACCATAGGATTTAGAGGTGGCCCACACCGCCTCTCACGATGCAAGACTTAGTTTAGTATGATAATACTCGATATCGTTTCAGAACGCCTGGACTCTAAGTGCAGTAGCGCTTAAATAGTCATAAACGGTCCGGTCAACTGATTTGACCACCATCCTCGCTTGGTCTAAAAGGGCTAACCCGAGTTGACAAAACATTTATGCCTCACACTAAGGGTGAGCAGGACATTATTTTACCAATGTAGGATTTTACAATGGTTGCAATACCTTCTTCATGACTCGTGTGTTTTTCCTCCCACTCCGTTTCACCTTTTTTGTGATAATGAAAGTGCCAAATACATTGTCGAAAACCCGATGTTTTATGGGCATACAAAGAACATCGAGTTGGATAGTCATTTTGTTGTGGTGGAAAAGTATCAAGCTCGCCTTCTTAAACCCCTATCAACTTCTACTCAGAGTCAATTGGCCGATTTGCTCACCAAACATCGGATGCTCCTCATCTTCATGTTTTACCAGCTGCCTCGGGTGTTTATGATTCATTTATACGCGAGGGATTCAAAAAAAAGGTCCTAACTTCAAATCTCTATCTCCATAATTATGTCCTTAATTATAAAAAAGGGTTTCGAAAGGTGTTTATCTCTATCTCCTTAATTACAAATAATGCCAATATCATATCCCATACCTTTGTTTAAAGGGAGATAAGTCCCGAGAAAAGGTTGAGGTGGCGCAAAATAGGCTAAATTAAAGTACATTCAAGCTCAACCTCCTTTTTCACAAGAGAGTCCAAGCAGGAGAAACGACGAAATTATTGGTCCATTGCATAAAAAATAAAAAGTAATCCCACTCTAAAGGGTCTTCACCATCCTGCACTTGAGACTGAGTAAAGAATTTAAATCGAAGAACGTCTCGCGGTGTTTTGTTGTACATAGACTGCATATACACATTTTTTGCTACGAGTCGTCCTTATGCGGCAACACTGTCATTACAACAACTAAGTTCTTTAACCGCTGAACTATGCCCTTGAAGGCAGTTTCTTCATTACATACTTAGTCACTCACAATATGTATTGATACCAATTTTATTGCAATAGCTCAAAGTGCACACTAAATCACAATATATATCAGTATACACACTAGTTCTGTTCATGGCCTTTTGTTTCTCTAACAAGATAAGCTGAGTAAAGAGATTGTACCAAAAAGAGGGACCCCCCTGCAATGCACTAAATCTGTCATAAATGACATGTAGATAAGAAAAAAGAATGTTTTCTACACTCTTGCAGATACTACACATCATGTTAAAGTGTAACTAATCCCAAGAATAATCAATCAAGTACATGAATATTCAGAATAAAGTCCCTGTGGGAAGTTTTTGCGTAGTGTGTGTGCACTACGTGTAGCAGTGCTGTACACATTACGTACGCACACTTCTCGTCCACACGATTTTATTCTCTGTGACTTAAAATATGTAGTTACGATCGCGCTTGCTCACACGTATCTTACGTGAGACGCACGCACTACCCAAAAATTTCCCAGTCCCTGTGCCTTATAGACTCCCACTTTGTAAAAGAGAGCTCACTCTAAAAGAACAATCTGCAAAACTTATTATTGGAATGCTTACTGTGTTATGCCTCCAAAAGCAAATCCACTACACCAACATCCTACCTTTTGCTTCCTCTAATTGTGGCTGCAGCCCAAAAAAAACTAGCTTGCTTTTCTATCTTTCTTCCTTTTAATCCCCTACAATTACTTAAACACGAAGATAATCAAGGCAATCTTCCTACATATTCATTAGCCACACACCCACAACCACAGCTAGCTCTCTTACTTAATCAAGTCACCGTGCAGCTCAAGCAGTAATCTTGGTTGGTTGGACGTTATTGATGATGAGTAATACGGATTGGGGCCCGGTTGTTGTAGCAGTGGCTATGTTCATCCTACTCTCACCTGGACTGCTATTCCAGCTCCCGGCAAGAACTCGGGTCATGGAATTCGGAAACATGTACACTAGTGCCATGTCAATTTTAGTCCATGCCATCTTCTATTTCTGTATATACACTATCTTGATTGTAGCTATTGGTGTTCACATAAAAGCACCTTAATGTATGTATCTCTCTCTTATGTATGTATGTATGTACTATATTAGATTTTCATGATCATACTACTACTCAACTTCCATTCTCAATTCTTTCCTTGCTCTGTTTTCTGGAGGAGGAAGCACCATTTCTTTCTCATATTTCATAGAGTATGAAATGGTTTCTTCCCCTGCTTATGATTATTTAGTCATAAAGAACATCACATTGTGGATTCCATATGCCTAAATAATCAGGAATTATACACATGGATGATGAATTATGAGACCTACTAGCAAAGAAGCATGTTTTAATTACAAGAACTCTGCACATTAAAATGAAATACTATAAAAATAAAAATAAAACTACATACAGAAATCAGGGCAGCTTCATTATTGAACGTCCTGTACTATTAGCAAAAATTAAGCTTTTTTTTTTCCCCTTGTAGAAAGGAAGCTGGAGATTTTTCTTTCTTGGAAACATAAACAAAAGGGAGATTAAAATATTGTTTGTCACCAATTGTGAAACTGAACAAAGAGAGATTTTTTTAAATGAATAAGCCATTTTTTTCATTTAGCAAAATATTGTTACATGTAAATGATGATAAAAGGGATACAGCTGCAAAGGCAGCTAACTAGCCCGTGTACACATGAATTCCAACAGCTAACAAGAAGATAGTAATCAGAACAAAGTAAATAATGGAGTGAACTAAAATGGAGGCTCCACTGGTCTGGAGGCTGCCAAACTCAACAAAACGGGTGTGACCCGGTACCTGAATCAGCAATCCGGGTGTCAACAGAACGAATAAAACCACTGCAACAAACACAGGTCCCCAGTCGGTCATCTCTCCTCTTCAATCCAATCTGGATCTTCACGAAATGCCCCGACCCACAAGATCTTCGGATTCTCTAGGGCAGTGAGTGATTGAATGTATCAGCAGCAGTAGGAGAGCTTTATTAAGAAAGGTACGGCAGAATTCACAGCCTCGAATCTGGATTAGGAATTGGGCAGAGGAAATAGACGGAAGGAAGCTATTGAGATTCTCGTTTTATGCTTACTTCCATCTTGAAACGTTCCATCTTGCTTCCATCAGGTAAAGCGGCTGTACGTGTTTTCCAGAAGATGGCGACAACAATAATTCACACATCATATTTTTCCTTTTCAGAAAGGGAAAATTCCTATTTTTCTTCGTTTTATCAAATCTCACCGATACCTTTCGTAATGACATTTCTATTCTTTAATTAAATATTTTTGTTACACTTATTTAATGGATTGAGTCAATGTTTTTGTTTTTTTTGATATAGGATTGAGTAAATGCTGAATCCGTCATAAAATGTTATTAAAATATAGAACTCATAAGTGATAAGTGAAAGAAACATTTAATCACATAAAGTGGACGAATGAGGTTGGTTGATTAACAATTCACCGAGGAAAAAATGGCAGAAAGGAAAGTATTTACACCTCTGGTATATCTTGCATCTATAGTATTTTTTCTCCAGTTGCTTTCTCTCTCATTTAAAAAAATCTGGAATATTGGGTTACTAATTGGTGGCATACCGGTCAGTCCGAAATTTGTTCGAATGAGATTCAAAAAAAGAATATTCTAGAAAAATTCATAGAATTGGAGGAACTGTTCGTCTTCGACGAATTGATCGAAGAATATTTCTGCATATTTCTGTCCGGGGACGGGTCCTACCACAAGAATATTTTTTTTATCAGGACGATAGCTCTAAAAAGACAAATTGCCTATCTTTTCTTTCATCTCAGCTACATATTTTTATAGGGAGAATGACAACTGCATAATTTTTATAACGAGAAAGGCAAACAGTGAATCCCGAAAATCAGTGAATCTCCCCAGTTGATGGGTATAAATAATTCCACCACCTCAACAGTGGGGGACAACCCACTGCGGCCATCCTCCGGCATGACAAGAGAGATCGCAAAATGGGCGGCCAGTGTCTCACCTCGCCGCGATCAAGGCATTTGCGGTCCCAGCAAAGGCAAGCAGATCTCGTGAATCTCATCCAGGCAAGTCAAGAATGGTCGCCCAGGCGAGGCCAAAGAGGGCTTGCTCCTGCGACCTCAGAGAGATGGCGCCGATTGATCCGAGATCTTTCCCCACTTGTAACTTAGATATTTCGTCTTGCTTAGTATCTAAGTAAGACCTAGCTATTAGTAAAATATCTAATAGATTACTTGTTCCCTAAGTTATTCATCTCTATAAAAGGGGTGGTCATTGTAAACTAAAGAGGAGGAGATATAGAAAAAATACACACTATACTTGCAAGCAAAGGGCTCTCCATTCTAACTCTCTCCACACCACCACCCCTGAATATCACCACACCTTAAATACAAATGAGATATCCACCATCCAAACACCGCAAGGACACCCGTGAGGATTTAGACATCTTGATTGGCTCGTTATCGGGAACCCGATTGTGTAAAAAAATCACCAGAGCTCATTCAGGAGGAGATAATCTTACAAAGAAAAGTCCTCAAAGCGCCTTTATTTCTTCCCTTTACCAAAAAAATCGCTCAAAAAGCCACCCCCAGAAATGGCCGGAAGTAAAGGGCATCTAACACCCCAAACCCCTCGCGCAAAGGTACTATGCTACATCAAGCTCGTGGGGAAAGCGCGCAGGAGAAGCGCTAGACAATCTCCTGCGAAGAGAAGGATCCAGAGAGGGTCTTAGCACCTAGCGATGCTCGAAATGTCATTAATCAAAAACCAAGTCGAAAGAGGCTATTGTTGCCTGGATGGAACTCGCAGAGAGAGGTCACAAAGAAAGCCAAAGATCGATCCCGAAATACAACCGGGCTTTCGGGAGGACCAGAGGTCGGAATGAAATGGGAATACGCCAGTGCACGCTGAAACTATGTATCTCACCAATTCCCTTGGTGGCTAAGGGCCAGGCCCTATGACGATTCGACCCAGAATCCTCCCGTAAACGAAATCCTCTTGCGATCGCGCAGACGGGGCGCAGAGCCAAATTCAACCAAATCGACGTAGAGGAGAGCGTGCACTCTTCAGGTCGCTATGGACCGAGGAAAGAAATTCCACGAACCTCGGCCCCCCAAGATCGCGACCATCAAAAAGGAAAGAGGATCGACAAAGGGTCCGCGTTTAATAGGTTGGGTGAGAAGGACAAGGCTTTAGCCCCAAGTCGTCTCAGCCTTCCTAGAGAAGAGATGCCCATCCAAGGAGATAGACACGCACAAGATGCCCGCACAATTATCAGGGAAAAGAGGGCCCGCCAAGAGGGATCACAAAATCATAGGGAATCAGAGCGTAGAACGGAGCGAGCTGATACGCAAGCACAGTCGCGACCCAGAATCGACCCTATTTTGGCAGAGAGAGCGGATGAGGTAATGAGAAAAGAGCTTGCGAGAATTAAAAAGTCGAGGCCCGTCGAGAAAGTCGCCCTATTTTCGGGATCGACGATTCGCCATTAAAGGATTACGAAACATTGCCTCCCACAGAGAAAAGGTTAGTTATCCCGATTATAACTATTACAATGGAAATTCATGCCCAAACGACGGCTCACCGCATTCGTGGTCGCATCACCCTTGCTACACAAAATAAATCCGCCTGGTGCATCGCGTTAGTTGGCGGCATGCGAGGATGGGCTGCAAATCCTGATACGCGGGCTTCTCGCGCTCGATTGAAAGTTGGGAGGATTTGTCGGAAAAGTTTGTCGAGAATTTGAATCGGCAAGCAGGCCAAAGAAAACCATTGAGGACTATATGAGGTTCGTATGGGAGGCACGAATCCGGAAAAGAGTATTACGAACGGTTCGTCGTAATATATGATCAAACAAGGAACATTCCAGCACGATGCGGTCATAACATGTTTTCTCACCGGAATTGCCAAAGGCCCGATGAAAACGATTCAATCTGCGCCCCCAAAGCGGGTCTCGGGGAGATGTTAGAAAGGGCCGAATGATGGGGTCGCCGAGGCGCCGTCCGCCGGAAAGCAAAGCCTAAGACGAGCCACGTTCGCGAAGGAGGATCGCGTGGATGACCGTAAAAGGAAAAGGGACGAGATACTAATCGCGATCGTGAGGTAAAGAGGCCGTACAAATTTAGCGAGGATAATTTTACCCCGCTCAACACCAAAGCATCCCAAACATCGTTTGAAATTCGTGAACATTTCGACAAACCAAAGCCTATGAGGCGATCCCCGATAGCCGCGATAAATCCAAATCGCGCGACTATCACAAGGACCATGGCCACATCACCGATGAATGCTTCACCCGAGGCGCGAGATAGAAAGGCGATCCGTGAGGACCGGCCAATAAATATAAACGCGAGGAGGAACAACACTCCCAGTCAAGGACGCCAACCTCGCGTCTATCGAGAGAGAGGTTCAGTCATCCACGGAATATTCCCAAAGAACCATCAATCGAAATCTCGGATAAATCAAATCAATACCCGCGGCTTCAAAAGCGATTGTGTTGGGAGAGAATGAGAAGGAATCATATTCACAAAAGCGCGAGCCGACAAATCGGTGGCCCTATGGAGATACCCTCATTCTAAAGGTGGGGGAGTAGAGCGACAAGCACGGCGTCAACCGAGTAATGGTCGAGACAGGGAGGGCCGCCGCGACGTCATCTATTTCGACTGTTTAAAACAGATCGGATTCGGGGAGGCCAAGTTAAAACCCTACCTTGGGGTCCTCGAAGGTTTTACCAACGACACAGTACGGGTCAAAGGCACGATCGACCTCAGTATCATTTTGGGCGACTATGAGCCCTGTAGAACGGAGATAATAACCTTCTTGGTAATCGACCTGCCCTCTTACTACAACATGATTTTGGGAATCCCAGCTATGAAGAAGTTCCAAATGGTGGCGTCCGTTCCCCACCAACGGGTCAAATTTCACGTAGGGGAAGAAGTTGGGGTCGCCTTCAGCCGACCTGGAGCTTTCCTCGACTATATGACCAAAAACAGGGTCGACTCTAAGCGACCACGACTGGATGGTCTTAACACAGCTACGGATCAGATTGCTATGATGAAAGAAATCTCGGAGAAGGCCGTAGAGGTAGAAACATTGCAAGTTCGGGACGAGCCCGACTTCACTGCCGAAGACGAGTTGATCGAAGTTATAATAAACGTCAAATATCCCGATCAAAAGATAAAAATAGGATCGAGGACTACCGAGGAAGAAAGGAAGAAGCGATCGAGCTTCGAAAGCAAACTTGGGACGATTCGCCGGGAGGTAATCGATATGAGAGGTGTAGAATCGGAGGTCGCCTTGCATAACCTAAGTGTCGATCCCAACTTGTGCCAATACAAAGCAGAGGCGCGTCAATTTCTCTGCGTAAAAGGAGGTCGCAATAAAAATTGACGTCGAGAAACTTTTAGCAAAGCAGGCATAATCAAAGAGCTTCAATATCCCACCTGGTGGCAAATGTAGTAATGGTGAAAAACACAACGGCAAGTGGCGGATGTGCGTCGACTTCACCGATCTAAACAAAGCTTGCCCAAAGGACCCCTACGCGCTCCTCGAATCGATAAAATGGTGGATGGGATCGCGGGTTTTGAGACCTTAAGCTTTTCTCGACGCCTATTCCGGCTACCACCAGTCAAAATGGCCGATGAAGATAAGGAGCCGACGGCCTTCGTGGGCGCGCCGGCGGCTATACTACTATGAGATGATGCCGTTTGGCCTAAAGAACGCAGCTCAAACTATCGAGAGAATGGTAAACGAGTTTTCAAAGACGCAGATAGCAAGAACATGAGAGGCCTACATTGATGACATGGTCGTGAAATCAAGTCGCCAAGATCACTTGGAGGACCTTCGCGAAACCTTTGCAAACGTGAAGAATCACTCGATGAAACTGAACCCTACGAAATGCACTTTTGGGGTCCAGGCAGGGAAATTTCTGGGCTTTATGGTAAGTCAAAGGGGGATCGAGGCAAATCCCGAAAAAATCGAGGCCCTGGTCAACATGAGCGAGCCTACCAAGATTAAAGAAGCACAGCGCTCAACGGCGGGATCACGACTTTGGGTAGGTTTGTCTCAAAATCTGCAGAAAGAAGTCCGCTTTCTTCAAAATTCGAAAGGTGGTACCTTCTCTTGGACAGCGGAATGCTCCCAGGCATTTAAAGACCTCAAAGAATACTTATCAAGACCGCCGTTGCTAACCAGCCCGAGGCTCGGGGATACTCTGTTTTTATATTTGGCAGCCTCAGATAGGGCCGTAGCCGCAGCACTCGTAAAAGAGGAGGAAGGCTCGCAGGCCCATTTTTTTATGTTTCCAAAGCTCTAAGCCCCGTTGAAAGTCGTTATTTTAATATAGAAAAGTTGGCTTATTGTGTTGTTATACCGCCCGCAAATTAAGGGCTTACTTTTCATCGCACACCATCATAGTATTATCAAATGCATCGCTAAGACAGTTCTTCACAAGCCGGACTGTCCGGTCGACATCTCGATGGGCCATCGAGCTTATCGAGTTCGATATCCGATATGAGCCCGGGAAGGTCAGTAAAGGCCCAAGCTCTCCTGATTTCATAGCGTAAACAAGCTTCAACGAAGAGGTGAAAGAGCGACTCTGCTCGAACGCGACCAAGATAGTGGTCACCGCAGAGGACGAGCCTATCAGGCCAAGTCCTTTGTTGGCGACTCTACGTTGATGGCTCCGCTAATCACAAAGCGGTGCGGCGCGGGAATAATCTCGTTAGAATTCAGGAACATCGAAGAAATTGAGCGAGCTCGATATTTGATTTCACCGCTCTAACAACCAGGCGTAATACGAGGCCGTCATTCTGCCGGGTTGAAACTCGCCAAAGCCATGAAAGTCGAAAATATACAAGTATTTTGCGACTCACGGTTGGTGGTAAATCAAATCAATGGGTCATATGGCATTCATTGCGAAATTTTACAAAGGTATATTAACCTCGTCAAAAGACTCAAGGCGACTTCACATATTGTCAATTCAAAAACATCCTCGAGAGGACAATCATAGGCGGACTACTTGTCCAAATTAACCGGCAAGACGCGGCGTCGTGCGATCCCAAAGATCATGGTCGAACACCTATCGGAACCCGCCATCTCCAGGGCGAGATCATGGATTTCCAACCCAAGAACACTTGTTGGGTCGACATCATGAAGTCTTATATTGAGTTAGGAGAGCTTCCGAGCGACCCTTGCGAAGCTAGGGCCTTAGTAAGAAGGGCCGCAAGATATACGATTATGGACGACGTGCTTTACCGTCATTCATTCTCGAAACCCCTTCGCGATGATGCGCACGACCGAGGAGGTAACGGGAATCCTAACAGAGCTACATGAGGAATGTCGCGCGGCCATTTCTCCAATCGAACACTAGCGCAGGAAGGTACTTTAGCCGGATATTATTGGCCAAAATTAGATGAAGACGCCAAAGCTCATACCCGCGCATGTGATACTTGCCAGAGGTTCGCAAATATCCCCAGGCTACCCTCAGTCGAACAAAGCATAGTGGTAGCTGCCTGGCCTTTCGACATGTGGGCAATCGACCTCATCGGACCTTTGAAGAAAATGGTCGCCAGTTCTTGAGCACGTTGTCGTCGCGGTGGATTATTTTACTAAATGGGTCGAGGCTAAGGCCTTGGTAAAAACCAATACCAGGGACATAACATACTTTTGCTCGATCAAATATGGACAAGATTTGGTGTTCCAAGAGTGATGGTTTCCGATCACGGACCTCAATTCAGAGACGAATTCGACAGATTCTGTGAAGAGAACAATGTTAAACATTGGCAATCATCCGTGTGCTACCCGCAAGGAAATGGGCAAGCCGAAAATGCCAACAAACAGTCCTAAGTGTGTTAAAGAAGAGCCTGGGTGAGAAGGCAAAGCATCGGCCGGATCACCTTCCGGCTCGCTCTATGGGCACTCGGGACGTCGCGAAAAATCACAATGAGGGAAACTCCTTTTGCTTTAACCTATGGGTCCGAGGCTATGGCACTGTGGAAATGGCCTTACCAAGCCCTGTGGTCGTTTTTACAAATGAGGTCAATAACACACATGGGCGCGTAAACTCGAGCTCGATCTAGTAGAGAGCGGCGCATCCAGGCATACTGATCGTGCCGGTCAACTATAAACAGCGGCAAAGCGTCATCACGACAAACGATTCGCAATCATCACTTCGCCGTCGGGATTACGTTCTACAAAAAGACAAGCCACGGGCCACGGTTAAAAAGGAAAGCTATCGGAAAATCGGGAGGGCCCTACGGATTTCGCGAGTTATCAAAAGGGACGTATATGCTAAGTGACAAGGAGGGCATGAGTATAATAGGCCATGGCATGCATGAGATAATCTGAAAAAATACTATATGTAACGAGCCAATTCAAATAAAGCTGTTCTTCCAAATTGTATTTACATTCTTGTCTTTTCGTCATCATCAAAAAAAAAAAAAAAAAAAAAAAAAAAAAAAAAAATGACGATGAAAAGTTTTTTCAAACATATCGATCAAGCCTGGACAAACTTCCATCAACTGCAGGATGGTTATCTTCCTCCGATCACATGTGTGGAGGTCCAAAAACGGCATCATGCTTGCAAAGGGCTCCACCGGATAAGTTTTTTCAAACATATCGGTCGAGTGTATGGAAGGGGACCCTGGCGCCACTGCATAATTTGGATATCAGCGATGCGAAAGGCATGCGGCGACCAGTACCACGGCGACCTTGAACCGCCGAGCACGCATATCTTAGTGCCTCGCGATGGATCAACACTCCCGCCTATATCCACTCGATGGTCGCGAATGGCGCAGGAAAGAGCGCGCCGCTCACTAACAACATCAGCATCGGCAGTGATAAGAGCGCGGGAATTTATAAACTTCTTCCACTCACGGTCGCTGCGAGAGAGGTCGGACGCAGTCACTCCCAAAGACCAAACCCGCTGATTCTCGGGGAACAGCTCGCACATTGCAATACCTGCACGAACCGCCTATTTTCCTCATCCGCAAGGTCCCAGGCGATCTCATAATGGGAGGAGGGATTTATTGCGGGTATGTTAAAAACTTGGTTAATTCTCTCCGAGTAAAGATAACGGAACACCCGGAGAGAAATGCGCGCCAACGCTTCGCCAGAGGCTACATCGAGACAACACGGAGTAAAATTCCCGTATCATGGTAACATTAACCGCTCCCAGAGGCTCAAAGAATAAATTCCCACCAACGTAAAGCGAACGCGCAAAGACATGGAGCCGTCTTCTATTCGTTGTTCATGTAAGCCCCTCTCCCTCATAATATCACGCCACTCAAAAAAATCCCAGAAATAATCCTTGGCTACGGGGGAAGCAGTGGTGAAAAAAGGGGAAACATCCCGGATGGGACGAGCTTTGAATATCCGAACCTGGCTGCTTTCCCCTGGATGAGACATAGAGTTTGGAGGATAAACAGTGAAGAGGATAATGAACGATTGAGGGAAGAAAGCAAAATTCAGTATGAGGCAAGAGGTAAAGTGAGTTCCAAAATAACCCCCTTTTTATACCAGAGAAGGGGTATAATCAACGGTTGGGATTAACTGGATCCTAGGGCCAGATATGCAACCGACCCAAGACCAAGGCAAACAGGAGCGCTGGACCATAAAGAGACCGAAATTTATGGCTACGATTATAACCGACACCTAGTCATTAGGGTCATAACTCTGCGTTAATGACACAGTCAAAGGTCGCTTTAATGTGCTCTATCTTTCGACAAAAGCACCGCCTCAATAAGGTTTGAAACTTTGAAAAATTAGCGTCGCGAAGCGACTATGGTTAGAACAAGACGACGACGTTTCATGATGATCGACGCCGCTAAATTATAAGCGACCTCGCACGAATCAAGAGGACAAAGACAGAGAACAAAATAACTCATCACATACCGCGAAAGGCCGCGATCGAATCGACGGTGAAAAGCCAAGTTGTATAAATTGAAAAAATGCAGAAAATAAATTGTCAGGCTATTACAAATCAAGATTCAGTCAAATCACAAAAGTAAATAGTCAAAGTTACAAATCAAATTTTCAAAGAGCTCGCGGAAAAGTCCAAGAAATCTAGAGAGCATGAGGGGTAGGCGGGGTGCTGATAAACTCGTCGCCTTGCTCAGAGGGCGGCGGCTTCTTCAACGTCTCAAAATTTACAGGATTAACAGGAGCAGGATCCCAAACAGGCTCGCCACGTTTAAGCTGTTCAGTCTGAATCGAGGTAACGAGCTCGCTTGCATAAGGGATTTCCGGGTGAAAGGCCACTAAATCGGGATGACCTTGATGCGTGTTCACCCACCGTAGCATATCCTCCAGAGTGATGTGCCCCCGGCCTCGATCAGCCCAGATACAGCGAGCTAGGTGACTAAAGCCCTGGTCAAAGCTATTCTCCATAAGGTCGAAGAAGTCATCGAATTCTTGTAGCGGCGACGGCCCTGGACTTGGCCTCTCGACGGCCTCGGCCCGTTTTTTCTTCGCAGCTTCCTCAATAGCTTTCTCAATGACCTCTTTCGCAGATGTCTCCGCCAAAGAAGCTTAACCTCAACGCGGCGATCTCCTCCTGCGCCCCCCGATAATCCTTTGTCAAAGATGCAACTTTCATTGATCTCAAAGATCCAATTTAGAGTGCTCCTCCATGATCGCTTTCATCTTCCACTCGCCACCCGCGATGCTTAGCTTTCTTTCGGCGGTAACCCTCGCGCTTATCGGTTGCTCCCATTTGCGCCGTCACTTTCTTCACCTCTGCATCGCGCCGCTCAGTGACCTCAAGTACTCTGTTTAAACGAGCACCGAGTGTGGAAAACAGGGACAATTAGCAACAAAAAAAAAAAAAAAAAAAAAAAAAAATCTTACTGCAGAAGCCGCAATCCCAAATCGCCGCCAAATCTCGATTTCAAAGCAATCTCATCTTGAGGCGGAGAGTTGTCTTGAGCCGCAAAGCGGGCTAATATACCCCGCCAATCTCCACTTGAACATGATCGGGATAGCCGAGAGGGATCTGCCCAAGAGGAATCACATCAGCAATTGCTTCCCCAACCCGGCGAGCTTTGGATAGGTCAAGATCCTGGGTAAAGCTCGGATCCAACCATAAGGCCTCTTTCCCAGAATAACCTCGAGGCAAAGTTTTTTGTGGCAGCGTCTCAGCGGATGCGCTCTTCTCCACCGGAGTTTCAAACTCTTCAAGATGCGCCGGGCTGGGAGCGGACCGTTTGGATGGGCGATCATCCTTCGCTTCTCTCTGGTTGAGGTCGCTGGCGCCGCGCGACTCTTTAGTAGGGGATGAGTCTTTTTGAGGCACCACCTGACTGGGCCCGCAACAACGGCAGAGGAAGGAAGTCGCAACAACGGCAGAGAGGAAGTCGCAACAAGCGGCGTAAGAGGTCGCAGACTTCCGGGTTATGTATCTCTTCGACAATCGAGGCGTCTACGATTCGGGGCACCATCCCAGAGCTTTCTTCAAAGCCTCTCGCCGAGCATCGCCGCTTTATCTCGCCTCCGCATTAAGCTTGTTTCGTGAGCCTGCGAGCATTTGGATCCATACCTACAAAAAGAGAGCGGTTTAGAACCAGAAAACAAAATGAGCATTTACAAATAAATACAAGTGGACAAAGAAAGTTACAAAGCGGCCTAAGTATAGGATCGCCCCACATTCCAAACACTCGGAGGGAAACATTTGTTGATATGACAACCCCAATCCAGTCCGGATCGCAGCTCTCGGGACCCATTCGTACCATGGGCACGGCATTCCTCCGCCCACCAGCCCGCCATGCATACAAAGGGCTCGGCCAGATCAAGAAGATCAACCCAGAAACATTTCTCCGAGATGGCGCCGCCCGTCCGGATCGAATCAACGTCATCGACCCCTTTACGTAGCGCCGCCACTCTGCAGGGGTCAAAGAGTATAAGCGTGGATTTGCCTCCACGAACTCCGCCTCAGAAAAGGCCACCTACCTTCGACTCAACTTTCAGCACCACGCCGCCCATTTGTGAAACTTATTGGGAAGTGGGAACAAGATGGCCGAGTCTGCGACCTCAAAGAGACTCCGCCAGAATAGACGTCGCATGAAGGAATAAAATTGCCCCGATAAAGTTAACGTCGGCTCGATCTTGAGAATCCGCACATAACGATGAAGGCCATCAAGCTGGATAATAGCCCCGACGGCAAAATCGAGAGGAAGCGCTTCCATCTCCTTGCAGATCTTCACAAAGAAAGGATCGAAAAGCGGCCTCGCACCGCACACAAATGATGGAAATGGAGGATAAGTGGTGTCCTCGGAGCGACGCGCGCCTACATAATCCTTATGGTCCCCGGGTTTAAATTTATCGGACTCCTTCCCATAATCGAAAAAAGAAAACCGATACACGCTGGTGTCGATTCCGAATATGCGATTAATGGTCCTGTTGAGATCGCTGCTCTTGCACAGGCGGGACCATTTCTTGTCAACGTCCTTCTCATACGCCGCCACGATCGCAAACTCTCGCATAGCTTCGGGATTATTAGGACGAGAACTCTTGGTGGGAATCGCCGCGCGGCCTCACCATCATCATGGTTTGGCTCGCAGATTTTCCTTTTCTTCGCTCGCCGCAGCATCCAGATATCCTTCCGGGCAATTCCGCATTTTCGCCCTCACTGGACCCCATTAACTCATGAACCGCGGCGTCCCGAACATAAGCCGTCATGGTCGGGAGCGCGCTAGTACTCGGACCGCCGTTTGTCCTTCGATCGGAAAGCGATTTCTTCAAACCCACGAATCTGTTGGAGACTTTTGAGCCCGCGCTTCTCCTTAAGGCTCACTCTACGCTGGCGGATTCGGGCAGAGACGAAGGCCTCCAACTCAAAAAAGCGGTCGACATCCATATGAGCGCCTCATCGGGCCGTAACCTCGCCAATATCTGCGCGACTACTTTCCACTTCAACCTCGCCCAACAGACGCCAACCGAGGCAAAGAGATAGTATGGGGTCATCCTCGCCAGAATCGTAAATCTCCTTTCCAGAGTCGCCGCCGAATAGTCATTCCCGACATCCCGCAAAAACAAGGGAGGAAAAAGGTGGAGCTTTCAGACCTGGTATAATAATAAATTAGCCCAGGAAGGTGATCGCACCCACTTCAATACCGCCTCCTCCGTTTTTACAAGAGATCGCAAATAAAATTACAGAGGATAGCAGGGGAGCGGGTGAAACCCCAATTTTCCCAGGAAAGCTATAAATCTCTCCCCAGGAAAAATCCCCGTTTTTAATCAAAAACAAGGCGATGTTGCATCTCCGTAGCAAAAAGAATGACGAAATTGATATATATGGAAAAACAAGGCAGGATGGATGAGTAAACAAGTTAATGTAAAGGATTTCTTACGATTTCTTTGAGAAAGATTGGAAAACCGCTTGAAAACTGGGAAATACTCAAAGAGGTGGCCGGAATCTTCAAAAGAACCGCCGTGAAATCCTAGAACCACCGCAGGAACGCCGTTGAACCTTCAAAGCTCTGCCAAAAACTTGAGAATTCTAAAAACAACAAACAACGGAGAAAATAAGAAACACTAAAAGTGTGAAGGGTGAGAAGCGAAAGCTTTATATAGGCAAGGGGCCACGATCGTGACGGTTGGGAACGCTTCATCCAACGGTTCGATTAGGCGGCGGTTGTCGGGCTTTTGAAATACGGAAAAGGCGCCCCATCAAGTACCACGCACAACTACCTAAGCGATTCTTTGAAACGGCCGCATCGTTCGCAGAGGAAAACCTAGAAAAGCGACGTCACCCCACGATTGACGGCGACAAGGTCGCAAAAAATAGACCCGAGTTGCTTTGAGGTCGCATGTTTTGAAAGACGGCTCTTAGCGAACAAGTCGCATCAGACGACAAGGTCGCAAAAAATAGACCGAGTTGCTTTGAGGTCGCATGTTTTGAAAGCACGGCTCTTAGCGAACAAGTCGCATCGCACGCGACAAGGTCGCAAAAAATAGACCGAGTTGCTTTGAGGTCACATGTTTTGAAAGCACGGCTCTTAGCGAACAAGTCGCATCGAGGCGACAATCGCAAAAAATAGACCCGAGTTGCTTTGAGGTCGCATGTTTTGAAAACGGCTCTTAGCGAACAAGTCACATCGCAGGCGACAAGGTCGCAAAAAATAGACCCAGAGTTGCTTTGAGGTCGCATGTTTTGAAAGCACGGCTCTTAGCGAACAAGTCGCATCAGACGACAAGGTCGCAAAAAATAGACCCAGAGTTGCTTTGAGGTCGCATGCTTTGGAAGCACGGCTCTTAGCGAACAAGTCGCATCAGACGACAAGGTCGCAAAAAATAGACCCAGTTACTTTGAGGTCGCTTGCTTTGAAAGCACGGCCCTAAGTGTACAAGTCGCATCCGACGATGAGGTCATAAAAGGTGTTGATAATTACTCCATCCTTCATATCCTCAGGGAATATCATTAAAGCACGGAGTAGGGGGCCATTGATGGGTATAAATAATTCCACCACCTCAACGGTGGGGACAACCCATCGCGCCATCCTCCGGCATGACAAGAGAGATCGCAAAACGGGCGGCCAGTGTCTCTCACTCGCCGCGATCAAGGCATTTGCGGTCCCAGGCAAAGGCAACAGATCCTGTGAATCTCATCCAGGCAAGTCAGTCATGGTCGTCGCGGGGCGAGGCCAAAGAGGGCTTGCTCCTTGCGACCTCAGAGAGATGGCCGCCGATTGATCCAGATCTTTTCCCCACTTGTAACTTAGATATTTCGTCTTGCTTAGTATCTAAGTAAGACCTAGCTATTAGTAAAATATCTAATAGATTACTTGTTCCCTAAGTTATCCATCTCTATAAAAGGGGTGGTCATTGTAAACTAAAGAGGAGGAGATATAGAAAAAATACACACTATACTTGCAAGCAAAGGCTCTCTCCATTCTAACTCTCTCCACACCACCACCCGCCGGAATATCACCACACCTTAAATACAGCCAGATATCCACCATCCAAACACCGCAAGGACACCCGTGAGGATTTAGACATCTTCACCAGTGAATCCCGAAATCAGTGAATTTCGACAGTGAATTTTGACAATGTATCCCGAAAATCAGTGAATGTTTGGTTTGATGACGAGCTTGAAGTGCTAACTTAGGATGGAGCATTGAAGTCTTTTGTGCTTTTGTTTCCTTTTATAGTTGTTCTTTCTAATAAGACTATAGTTGTTCTTTCTAATAAGACATTGTTGTCAGTAATGATGTTGTTCAGACATGTCAGTTATGATGGATGATAGTATTTCCTTTCAATTAGTTGTTTTTTCTTTTCAAAAATACCAATCGTGATGGATGATAGTATTCCCTTTCAATTATTTATGATTTAGTTTGACAGTAGTTGTTTCTGGTTTGACTCTTCCTGAAATGAAAAGTCAACAATACAATATCTCTGCACTAGAATTCACTCAATCACCTTGGCATTCCAAACAAGGAAGATCATCCAGGTCCAGGATTATAATATGATTGTTGTTCTATTAGATTCAACAATCAACCACCAGAAATTGTGCCAACTTCATTACAAATTAAAATCTTTATACGCCAAAGTGCCCCCAATAGTAGTGAAATTCATCACACTACTTGAAAATAAAAATAAAAATAAAAATAAAAAAAGCAAGCAAACTTGCATAAACTTCACCAGCTTGATAATCAACCAGATATCATACCAACTTCATTACATTCAGAATTCTTTATACGGGAAATGTCAATTGACACAAAATGCACAGTACTTAAAAAATGAAAATAAAAATAAAAAAGGAAGACGAAAAAAGAACGACTTTCAAGAACTACTTCAGCTTGATTGATAACCACAGCAACAACCAGACCATATCAAGCATAGTTCAAGCGGAAAATATCATTGAACACGTAGAAGCTTCCTCCTTGTGGGGTTGGCATCAAGTGAAACATCTGCACAATCAAGCAGGGTGGAGCTGAAATTAATGCAATTATTACAGGCAGTAATCGAATTCCAATATATATAACTAGACTATGTATCAACTGAATATAACATTCTCTGCAGTAATTGCACTCCAACTAGTCAAATATATCAAACCAGGATATGGATCAAGTGAGAAATTACCCAAATGCCACGATATAACCCATACAAAATGTTCTGCATTGTTCAAAACAACTACAGGCACCACTACATCTGAAGAGCTCTGTTACTGAGCTAAAGTCAAATATGAAAAGGTGTATTGCCTGCTTGCTGCATGTCAATTGGGTAATAATGACAAATAATCAAGAGTTCTTAGGTATCAAGTTAGATGCTAAAAAGGCAAACATTAGGTTACATATAGGAACCTAAAAATTTGACTAGGTGAGAAACCTAAGATTTTAAATTATTCAAGTTTAAAACATTGGCAAACATATAAAATAAAACAATACATGAAGTTGGGGTTGTCATGGATAGCTTCGTTCAAGGATGAAATGGTAAGATTTGTCTAGAAATAAGATAGAATTATAGGTTCAATCATGAATTTAAAGAAAGAACACGAGCAACGGTCTTGGGGGTTCTCAAGTACAAAGATACCAAATTCAGATTCGTATAAGAGACAACTTTTTGTAGGTCACAATTTAAACGGACGTGTAGGGAAATTTAGTAAAGAGATGAGGATAGACATCATGGATATGAGGTCAAGAAAGAAAAGGAGGAGGAAAAGAAGATTCAGATTCTGTTAATGCCCACAAGCTCATACTAACTAACTGACTCGTCTTTAAAGAATAGAAAAGGACATCCAAAATGGATTAAATAAGTCGCATATTGCTTAATAAGGAATAAAAATTATATTTATAAGGTAAGTCAGAAGAGACTCATGCCAAAAAAGAGAGATCAAAGATCCCGGATGGCGACTGTGGCTTTTTTTGGACATTAGAAAGGGCTTCATAAATGACGGTATAAAGGAGAAAGATGGTCATATAGCCGATCTTGGGGAAAAGGCTTGAGTATTGTTGTATTGTCTAAGTGTCATAGTGCTCAGACTTTCATAATTAACAGAAATAAACAGCATATTCAAAATGTCATAAGCAAAAAATTCCAGCCTAAAAAGATCTCATGATAAAAGGCCCTATCTTTGACGGTCACAGTGAACACCCACCCAACTCAAACGAGCAACAATTTTTTAAGTTACAACACCTTACGCAGCACGGATAAATATTCACAAGTAGAACACAAACAGGACAAATAATACAACAAGCGATAAACTAACCAGCAGAAGGGGAAGCTGACATACTTGTACTTCTACATGATTAAAGTGATTAAGATAGAAACCATTGTACAAAATACACACTGGACGCCAAAAATCTGGAACTCACCGTCTTCAAAGGTTATGAACTCAACAATAGAAAGATAAAGCATATACTGCAAACTTTTAATTACATGATTCAGAGTTCAGAGAGATTAAGATTCTGGTCTCATTCAAGAGAAACAGACAGTGAGATGGAAAGATGCACAAATTTGTATTCTGTTTCAATACCCAGGGAGTGAAAATTGATAGTTTGTCATAAAGTTGCTTTCAATAAGGAAAATCATCTCACTATCATTACCTTGACTTTAAAAATATCCAGTGTATGACCAGATTATTTAATACTTCAAATGTATAGTTTCTTATATCACGGCCATGCCATTTTAAAGTATATCCTCTGTTGTGTACATAGGCTACATACACATGAAATATTCTTAACATCTGCAGCATAGCCTTCTCAATTTCCTCCAAACCTCAGGCGAAACACCCCTCCCTCTCCCCCACCCCACCCCACTCCCCACCCTCACACCTCCAAACTTCTCCATCAGAATAAACCTGCTACTTGGTCCATACCACTGGAGAGAAATGCAGCTAAACAGGCCAATTTCCAATACACAACTATTGGTCTTTGCTTGCAGGTGAACATGAATTTACAAACTAACCAATACAACATGTAGGGTAACTCCAGAAATCAGGTGACAAAGATACATAACAAGCAACTCCAAAGTCCAAACGCGCCTAAACAGTTTCAGGATGCTAAAATCCCAACCAGAGTACCAGACACAGACAATTTCGATCAAATCCATTTAAACCAGTGAATAAAAAACTAAGCACTATTCCCACCCGGCAAAACACTACAATCGAATCAACACAAGAATATCCGTTCAAATCTATTTTTTTTCACATAACAAGGCAGACAACTGAACACATTAAAAACCCTATCATCTACTTCGAACTGAAAATCAACAATTGAATTTGGAGTACAAATATCCTGACTAAAGGAACAATCGAAAGGACAGAAGCATATAAAAAAGAATACCTGGCTAAACTTAAGAGAGTGAGTTTCACCGTCAAGTTGGAGATTGCCGCTAACGAAAACAAGCATACCGCCAGCAGGACCAGACGGCTGGCAATCGACGGTGGAGATGTGGTGCTGGCAACGCTGAAAGGGAAGGCTAGTGAGCTTAGCGACAATATTCGGAGCCCCTTGGATCTTCTGCCCCTCGAAAGTCAACATGGAAGCGTCCTGATACAAGCTCGACAAGCCGGGTCGATTCGAATCGAAGGTAGTGTAGTAATGCTCCACAAATGCCTTGGCGACGGCGTCTGGATCCATCTTTTTGGTGTTGAAATTCTTCCGCCGGCGCTCTACGTCTGTGGAGATAACTCTGATGCAAGTCAAAACGCCACGGTATTTGACACTGCTTAAATAGCTCTCTAGAGGACTATATTTGTCGGCGACTCTGCTGAAAATTTACGCTTAATGCAAAACAAATACTAGTTACTCATCTTAAAAAATTGAAAAATTCGAAAAGAAAAGGCAGCGGTCCATTTCAACTAGGCCCGGGTAAAAAACCCTAGATTTCGTGGCGTCAATAGAATGTGTGTGTGTGTGTGATTTTTTTTTTTTTTTTTTTTTTTTTTTTTTTTTTTGAGCGGAGTCAATAGGATATGTTTTAGTTTAATTATTGATCAAGTCCACATAGATCTGTTAAACGAATAGTATCGTTTGTGAATTAATTCATTCTCGATTCATTAGTTATTGTAATCCTTTGTTCGTTTGTTTAGTCTATTGAATCAAACTTAAATAAAAATTATAAACTCGTTTCCTTAACTCGTGAACATTGCATTCAATTGCGTTCGCGAACCTACGTATATAGATAAATTCATATTCATTTTATATAGATAAATTAACGTACAACATAACTCTAACACATAAGATGATAAGTTAAAAATAAACCAATACACTTATGGAAAAAAAAACTTTATATACATGTATCCATTTAAAATATGTTTAGCTAACTTAATATTTTTAGAAAAATAGTAATCACGGCATGTTTTTAACAAACTAAATCATTGAATAAGTAAATGAGAGTGACTAAACATGTAGGCCTTTGACCACCAAACCGACTATGACACCGATCCTAACTTTCATGGTCATGTTTCTACCCAACCCGAATTCTAATATATATAATATATATATATATATATATATATATATATATATATATATATATATATATATATATATATATATATATATATATATTCTGAAAACCCATATTCTAATATTAACACATAAAAGCCGATGAGGCAATGGCATAAGTAGTCATTGATGATGCATCAGGACCTGGTCATGGAGTCAAGTCCCAGCGGAGCAAAGTGTACGTGTGTTAATAATTGTACTACTATTTCCGTCAAAAAGAAATAATATTATCACATAAAATGGATATTATATAAACTTTTAACCCTAAAATAATTTCATTGCTCCATATTCCGACAAGAACCGCGCCTTTAGCCCTCCACCTCGTAGCTCATTCCCTAATCCTTCATCGACTCAGTTATGTTGCATTCGTTCCCGCCGATTCTCTAATCTTGTTCAAATTAAGTTACAACAATAAAAGACTGCACAAAGCTCTATGATGCAGGCAATGACACTAACATGATCGGTGTTGCATACTCATCTTCAATTTTCACATTAATATTCCTTAAATCCAGCAATATTGTGTTCAATTGATCAAGATGATCTCTTAGCTGAGGTCTTTCATGCATCATCAGGGTAAACATACATTGCATCAGCAGCAACTTGTTGGTTATAGACTTTGCCATATAAAGACTCTCAAACTTCAACCACAACTTAGCCGCAGTATCCTCTTCAGCAACATTTGTGATAATATCATCTGATAGGCACATGATAATGGTTGAATGTGTTTTTTCCTCCGGAGTGACCATCTCACCTTTGCTGCTGTTAGGAAATCACTAGTTTAACGCAGCGGAATTTAAAATTTTGATTTCCTTTTCTAGATCGTTCTTCGTTTAATGCAATAAACATGTTAAGTAGTTTGACGGTTATACCTTAGATGATCTACAAGATCGTCGCTTTGACCGCCAACGGAGAGTAGTTCAACGCGCAAGCCGCCCACGCGTCCGGCCTCTATCGCTAATCCACACGAACCCCTCGAATCCTCCTTGGATTGTTATCGGAAAAACTCCGGTCGCTAGATCGACCTTTTCTTCCTCACAAACTTACTACATGAGAGCTCTCTATTTTACACAAGAACTATGAGCTCTTGCAATTGTGTTGTACCAAAGAGCTTGACACCCACTTCCTTTTATAGAGCAAGTGGGCCCATATGTAGTGTGGTGGAGAGAAGAAAACCTTTTTCCAATAAAATAAGGAAAATCAATTAGATTGATTTATCTCGTTAATTATAATATTTTGTCAATATCATATATTGATTATAATTATCTTATTACCATAAATCTATTTTTCCAAAATCAATTAATATCCTATATTAATATTATGGCAATATTTATTAATTAAAGTAACACAATCCAAGTGTATCTTATACACATAAAAGTGGCGCCCATTAGTCAACAAATTGACTTCCGGAATATTCTTTAATTAATATAATTTATATATAATTAATATCTTGTATTTTATTTATTCATAATAAATAAATACCACCATATTAATTTACCACTATAACCTTTATAGTACAGAGATAAACTTTCCTTATTTGGTTATCAACTATAACCGCATTTTAATCCGACTCGATGTTCATATGTGTGTAGTGACCCGATAGGCTTCGAATATGTTGGTCGTAGACACAAAGTGCAATTTACCAAAATGCCCTTTATACCTAACGATCACGGATAGCGTCAAAGCAACACACGCGTGACCCCCAATTATCGGAAGAGTCAAAAGCAATGACTACTACCTTTCATGTGAAGCGATTACCGTGTAACTTACAATCCTATCGCTATAATAATATCCATACGATCGATATCTCGAGTGTCAATACATTGACGATCGTATCTTATAATCTGGATATCATGCTCTCTCGAATAACACATTTACTCCCACTTTGCAAAGATTCTCGAGAGCTAGACATTCCTTATAAGAAGGCCATTTCGGATATTCAATCCCAATCATAGGATACGCGATTCCCGGACGACCAATCATGTATACTCCGTGATGCTTCAATATCATACCCAATCACTACCGCATGATCGCCCGTGGTTAGGAGAAATCTCAATAGTGTCAAAGCATGACAATCCACACCGTGATGCCATGAAGACTCCGGTCAAAAGGATAATTACACAACCGCCACATAGTGTGACACTTAATGTAAGTGGGTCGATCCTAACGTCACGCATTCTCTCTAATACACGCCCACGCGGTCAAGTGTCCCTACACTTCGATAGACGAGATCTATCCCTACCTTCTAAAAAGTAGAAGACATCCAATACGTGCTAGTCTCGATTATACTATCAATGTCCCATTTGATAATATGTAAGACTAGAGACATTTAAGTACCAACCTTGTTATAGTGATTAGAGATCTCATCAACCATAATCACTATCATGGTTTCTCTATCACAGATCGATACTAGGGACGTTACTATATATATACAACAAATAATATGAAGACAAACAATATATAATAACATAAGTGCTTTTATTAATCATAATAAAGTTATTACATGAACTAAATAGATCAGAATGACCCGACCGGTCGGATCCGGTCCGACCCGATTGGGTTTAGGACACCTTTCCAACAATCTCCCACTTGGCCTAAAGCCAATCACCCATATGCCTAAGCCCGTGCAAGTGAACATGTTTCTCATGCTTAGCTTGAGACAATGCCTTGGTTAACGGATCGCCTATGTTATCATCCGTGTGGACTTTCTCTATCTTTACATCTCCTCTATCTACTATCTCTCTAATCAAGTGATAGCGCCAGTAGCACATGTTTGGACTTCGATGAGACCTTGGTTCCTTTGATCGAGATATCGCTCCATTATTATCACAAAGATGCAGGCACTGGACCTTCAATGGAGGAACCACACCAAGTTCGATGAATGAACTTCTTCATCCAAATCGCTTCTTTTGCCGCCTCCGAGGTCGCTATATGTATTCGGCTTCCGTTGTAGAGTCCACATGTAGTCTCCTCGCTTGAACTCTTCCACCATTGCTCCGCCGTTAAGCGTGAAAACAAATCCAGATTGCGACTTAAAATCGCCCTTGTCGGTTTGGAAACCGGCATCCGTGGTAACCTCGTAATACTAAATCATCGCTCCGAAAACCAGGAACATATCCCTAGTGACGTCTCAAGTACTTAAGGATATTCTTGACATCAATCCAGTGACCATCACCTGGATTGGACCGGTACCTACTAGTCATACTAGAGAGGTACGAGACGCCTGGTCTTGTGCATAACATGGCATACATGATGGACCCGATTGCCAAGCATAAGGGACTTTACTCATTTGTGCCCTTTCTCCTCTCTGTCTTAGGACTCATTCCTTTTTTGATGTGAGACTTATGTGACATGGGCAAAGAATCCTTTCTTGGATCGCCCATGTCGAATCTCTTCAAAGATCTTGTCTATGTAGGTGGATTGTGTGATGATCAAGCAACCTTTTAGATCTATCTCTATAGATCTTTATTCTGCAATGTAGGTCGCCTCACCCAAGTCCTTCATTGAGAAGTTCTTGGATAACCAAGCTTTGACTGATCGTAACATAGGCACATCATTCCCTATGAAAGTATGTCATCCACATAAAGCACTAAGAACACAATGGCACTCCCACTAACCTTCTTGTATTACAGTGGCTCATCTTCGTTCTTGATGAAATCAAACTGCTTGATTATCTCATCAAAGCGAAGATTCCAACTCCGAGAAGCTTGCTTTAATCCATAAATGGATCTTTGCGGTTTACACCATCCTGGCGTCATTGGTTGTGAAACCTCAGCCGTGTCATATACACTTCCTCGCATGTGTTCCCGTTAAGGAAAGTCGTTTTCACATCCATCCGCCGATTTCGTAATCATGGTATGTCGCAATAGCAAGCAAAATTCTAATGGATTTTAACATGGCAACAAAGTAGAAGGTTTCATCATAGTCAACTCCTTGTCTTTGCTTATAACCTTTGCCACCAACCTAGCCTTGTAGGTGGTCACGTTATCGTCCATGTCGGTCTTTCTCTTAAAGACCCATTTACACCCTATGGGAACTATTCCTTCAAAGCGGATCAACTAAGTTCCAAACTTGGTTGTCTTTCATGGATTCCATTTCAATTCATGGCTTCTAGCCATTTCTCTTTGTCATGCCTTAATAGCACTTCCTCATAAGTTCTAGTGGTCCTCATCTTCCATGAGATACACGCCAGTGTACCTTCGGGTTCACGGCGTTCCTGGTGGATCTTCGAGGTGCTAGTGTGTCCACGGTAGAGGCCGGTGTCACATCGTGTGTGGCAAGTCCTCTACTTCCATCAACCGACTATTATCCGTAAGTGGTTCTCGAATTTCTTCAAGATCAATTTTACTCCCACCGACCCTATCCGAATAAACTCTTTCTCCAGAAAGTGGCGATCCCGGCAACAAACACCTTTTGTTCCTCGGGATGGTAAAATTGGTACCCTTTGGTTTTCTAGGATATCCCACAAATAGACATTTGTCGACACAGGCTCTAATTTGTCGTGCATCATCCGCTTCACGTAAGTCGGACAACCCCAAGGTTTTAGATGACCTAGGCTCGGTTTTCTCTTAGTCCATACCTCGATGGCGTAGAGTCAACCGCCTTTGATGGAACTCGGTTCGATTTGTATAGGATGCGGTTTCTAGAGCATACCCCCAAAATGATTTTGGAAGAATCTGCAGAGCTCATCATGGATCGCACCATGTCCAACAAGGTGCGGTTCCTCCTCTCGCACACGCCATTCATCTCGTGTGGCGTCCGGGAGGAGTCCATTCGTAGAATCCCATTCTCCTTCAAATAATCTTGAAACTCTCCATCTAGGTATTCTCCGCCTCGATCGGATCGAAGTGTTTTGATTTCTTTACCTAGTTGTTTCTCCACCTCACTTCGAATTCCTTGAACTTTTCAAGGCTTTGATTTAAACTTCATTAAGTATATATAACCATAGCGAGAATGGTCATCGGTGAAGGTGATAAAATAAGAGTATCCTCCTTTGGCTTGAATTGACATTGGGCCACACACATCGCATGTATGAGCTCAAGCAATTCATTGGATCTTATCCCTTTGCCTTTGAAAGGTGACTTTGTCATCTTGCCAAGTAAACAAGCTTCGCATGTATCAAACGATTCAGTAATTGAATTGATCCAACATTCCATCTTTATGGAGTTTGGAAATGCGATTCTTATTTATATGGCCAAGTCTACAATGCCATAAGTAGGATTCATTCAAGTCATTTGTTTTGGCTTTCTTGTTATTTATATTAAGAACGCCAACATTCATATCTAATATATAGAGACCATTGCTAAGCATGCCAAGATTCATAAAAGATTCCATCACGTGAAAAAGAACAACATTTATTCTCAAACGTAAAAGAAAATCCATCAACATCTAATGCAGAAATAGAAATAATGCTCTTCGTAAAGAGCGGAACAAAATAACAGCTTATTAAGTTCTAGTACTAGCCTTTGGGCAATGAAAGAAAATAAACTCCTACGGCCAAGCAAAGAACACTTGCTCCATTTCCAACGCGTAGGTCCACCTCTCCTTTCCTCGGATCTCTAGTTCTTCTTAGTGCCTCTGCATATTCAGACAAATATGAGAACCACAACCAAGATCTAATACCCAAAGTGGTTAGACTTAGAAGAAGTAATGTTGATCTCAATCATAAATATACCGAAGTCGAAGCATCGAATGCTTCTTCTTGGTACTCTCAGAAGCCCTGCGTTTCTCCTCCAATGTCCGGTCTCACCGCAATGGAAGCAAGCATCCTTGGATTTGTCTTTTGCTATCTTAGGCGTTGGCTTAGGTGCAGCCTTCGCCTTCTTGGACTTTTTTCGGGCTTTTGCCTTGCCCTTGCTTGAAGTGACCAAAGAACACTTGCTTTCCCTTCCTACAAAGGTGCCTTCAAAGAGCTTTCAACATGTTCAATAACTCCGCTAGGAGCAATCTATCTTGTTCATGTGATAGTTCATCACAAAGCGCGAGAATGAGTCAGTAGAGATTGCGAATCAAGTCAATACTCAACTCGCTCCAACACGTGGCCAGACTTCCCAAGCCTCTCTATGTACCCGATCATTTTAAGCACTTGTGACCCCACAAAGCAATCCCAGATGCCATCTTACAACTAAACAGGCCTTCGAGACCTCGCACCTCTCAAGACGAGGCGAGAAGCATAAAGCTCCCAGGTGGACCATGATAGAGTAGGCGCCCATGGACTCATGTCAAGCTTCTGCAGATTCAGTGTCATAGAAGCAAGCATGATACATGTAGCATCAAGATCTTTGTAAGCGATTGCTTGTTGTACTTCGACAACATCTGCGGCCGAACCTCGCCGGGCTTTTCCGGTAGGGCCTCGCCCAAGACATAGCCAATCTTCTCGTGCCTCAAAACGATTTTGAGGTTTCTTTCCCAATCGAGAAAATTAGTTTCGTCAAGCTTGTTATCGATGATAAAACGAAGGTTCAATTTGTTTGACATTTTCTACAACAATAAATAAAAGATAGAATAAGTAAAAGCTCATGTATAAAAACCCTAAATTTGCACTTAATGAATCTATAAGGTTTTTACTCCCACTAGCCAACTATTCCCTATTGGCTTTCAAGAAAATAATTCCTTTAGTGGGCAAGATCCCATCGAACTACCCCGACCCCAACTTTGGGTGATGGGCGAAAATAATTAAACAGTGGACAACGATTTGTCGATCGTATCTTATACGATTCTTGTTGTTTGACCAATCAACTCTTTGACAATATTTCATCTTATGAAATTAGCCAAACCCTTGCCTCTAAAATCCAAACGACCCGCTTTGGGTGGTGGCCGAGAATTCTTAGTCGAGTCTTAACCCCAATATTCATGAGATCTCTTTCGATCATATCTCAATAACGACGATATACCCGAGGTAGGTCAACCCCGCTTTGGTGGTGAGTTGGGTCCGAACAAGGGCTCTTCACCGTCGTTATAATATGGGAGGCAATTCCGACTTGATTTTTGATGTGGGAATAATTTTAAATTAATTCACTTAACTAATTTGGTTTAATTATGGTCTCATCTACTATGTGCATATTACTACGATATCATATAAAGTAAAACATACACAACATTCCGCGCATAAAATAACCGGTATGATCATGGACTTTTTTCAGAGTGCGGTTTGAATACAAGCCCGACGAAACCGCTGGTCACAAACTAAGGGTGTCTCTGAACCGCCAATAGGATCTTTATTGTCAGACGCCAATGTGTTCTTTATTTCTCCTTGGTCTCGAACTTCTTGCTCCATTCTTGTTACATAATAAATAATTACACCCGCCGCGCACAGGGGAACTCGAGGAATGGGATAAGTGCAAAAAGTAAACTAGGTCACGTTCTTCATAACTACCTAAGACAATTTTCAAAACCAACATAAAGAAAACATTCCCATCTATCCTATTTGGCCGAGTCACGATCAATCGAGTCCATATAATCACATTATATCTACACATCTAATCCATACAATTTTATCTTATGAAAAAGATTAAATTCTAATTTTAACTACTACTACTCATGCGTCTTTATTTTATCACATCAAATAATTAAATAACTTTTAATTAATTATATGATTTAACCAAAATTAAAATTAACATTTAATTTTAATCGATTTCAATTTTAATTAAATTTGAACTATTCAAAATAAAATTAAAATTATAAAGTCTCCTATTTGTTTCATTTCCAAAACTAAATTTACTTAGTCTCGCCCACTTTCCAAAATCAAATTTTTGAGTGGCTTCAGCTAAGCCTATTCCAAATCAAATATTTGGAAAGGGCGCAAGCCTACTCCAAATCAAATATTTGGAAAGGCCAAATTATTTTAGTCAGGCAGCCACTTTCCAAAATCAAAATTTTGGAAGTGGCTGCAAGCCAAGCTATTCCAAATCAAATATTTGGAAAGGCCAAATAATTTTAGTTCAGTGCCTGGCCACTTTCCAAAATCAAAATTTTGAAGTGGCCAGCGCAGCCTATTCCAAATCAAATATTTGGAAAGGGCTGAGGCTATTCCAAATCAAAATTTGAAGGCCAATGTCCCATATGGTTTCCTATGGTCCAAACTATTTCAACCATTTGGTTGGCTTATACGACACAACTAAACAAACGAGATATCTATGCACAATAAAATATCACAAAGCGAAAAGGTTGATCTCCCCAAAGGAAGAGGAGAGCCGACGGACAGCTGACCGAAGGCCACCGCCACGCGCAGAAATGACCGTCGAGGATGGGGCGCCGCCTTGATCGGCCGACCCCATGAACCCTATATTTTTTTTTTTTTTTTTTTTTTTTTGTTTTAACGTTTCGCGATTTAAATCTTGCATCTATCGATTAAATACTACGCATTTAAATTATGCTTATTGCTTAAGCTCAAGTCTTTCTCGATACCACCGTTAGAAATCACTAGTTTAACGCAATGAATTTAAAATTTTGATTTCCTTTTCTAGATCGTTCTTCGTTTAATGCAATAAACATGTTAAGTAGTTTGACGGTTATACCTTAGATGATCTACAAGATCGTCGCTTTGACCGCCAACGGAGAGTAGTTCAACGCGCAAGCCGCCCACGCGTCCGGCCTCTATCGCTAATCCACACGAACCCTCGCCGGAATCCTCCTTGATTGCTATCGGAAAAACTCCGGTCGCTAGACCGACCTTTTCTTCCTCACAAACTTACTATGGAGAGGTCTCTATTTTACACAAGAACTATGAGCTCTTGCAATTGTGTTGTACTAAAGAGAGCTTGACACCCACTTCCTTTTATAGAGCAAGTGGCGCCCATACGTATGTAGTGTGGAGGTAAGAAAACCTTTTCCAATAAAATAAGGAAAATCAATTAGATTGATTTATCTCTTTAATTATAATATTTTGTCAATATCATATATTGATTATAATTATCTTATTACCATAAATCTATTTTTCCAAAATCAATTAATATCCTATATTAATATTATGGCAATATTTATTAATTAAAGTACACAATCCAAAGTGTATCTTATACACATAAAAGTGGCGCCCATTAGTCAACAAATTGACTTCCGGAATATTCTTTAATTAATATAATTTATATATAATTAATATCTTGTATTTTATTTATTCATAATAAATAAATACCACCATATTAATTTACCACTATAACCTTTATAGTCTCAGAGATAAACTTTCCTTATTTGGTTATCAACTATAACCGCATTTTAATCCGACTCGATGTTCATATGTGTGTGACCCGATAGGCTTCCGAATATGTTGGCCGTAGACACAAAGTGCAATTTACCAAAATGCCCTTTATACCTAACGATCACGGGATGGCGTCTAAGCAACACACCGTGACCCCCAATTATCGGAAGAGTCAAAAGCAATGACTACTACCTTTCATGTGAAGCGATTACCGTGTAACTTACAATCCTATCGCTATAATAATATCCATACGATCGTATCTCGAGTGTCAATACATTGACGATCGTATCTTATAATCTGGATATCATGCTCTCTCGAATAACACATTTACTCCCACTTTGCAAAGATTCTCGAGAGCTAGACATTCCTTATAAGAAGGCCATTTCGGATATTCAATCCCAATCATAGGATACGCGATTCCCGGACGACCAATCATGTATACTCCGATGCTTCAATATCATACCCAATCACTACCGCATGATCGCCCGTGGTTGGAGAAATCTCAATAGTGTCAAAGCATGACAATCCACACCGTGATGCCATGAAGACTCGGTCAAAAGGATAATTACACAACCGCCACATAGTGTGACACTTAATGTAAGTGGGTCGACCTAACGTCACGCATTCTCTAATACACGTCCCACGCATACCCAAGTGTCCCTACACTTCGATAGAGCGAGATCTATCCCTACCTTCTAAAAAGTAGAAGACATCCAATACGTCTAGATCGATTATACTATCAATGTCCCATTTGATAATATGTAAGACTAGAGACATTTAAGTACCAACCTTGTTATAGTGATTAGAGATCTCATCAACCATAATCACTATCATGGTTTCTCTATCACAGATCGATACTAGGGACGTTACTATATATATACAACAAATAATATGAAGACAAACAATATATAATAACATAAGTGCTTTTATTAATCATAATAAAGTTATTACATGAACTAAATAGACTGTAAATGACCCGACCTGGTCGGATCCGGTCCGACCCGATTGGGTTTAGGACACCTTTCCAACAGCTGCCCCCTGTTAACTTTGACAACGGAGCCCAAAGCCCTTGTTGTTTCAATAGAGCACGCATCTTGATTTGCCATAAACTAAAGTTGTTCCTCCATATAAACTTGTCGTTTATTACCTTTAAACCAGACATCATTCTCACCAGAAAAACTTGTGTAAATCCCAAAACCTATCGTCAATTATGACCTTGGTGCCAATCAACCTTGCTTCGAACATATTACTGTTTCGTTGATAAAACATGTATGCTATGGTACTAGTTTGTTGTAACAGATCGTCAAGAATTGATGGTGATTTGAGAAAGAACAAATAAGTGAATAATCAACCAAGTACATCAACAAGAAAAGAACACAGATTTAACGTGGTTTCTGACGATGTGTCGACTACTCCACGGACAAACGATGATATTTTACTATTCACGAAAGGTTACACAGATGTTACAATTACATTGGTATTTATAGGCTTTGGGAATCAAACCCTAACTGCCATAACAGTCAAACCAGATAATAAGTGAAATACCCCAGACATAACCCCAATTCAGATGAGAAACCATGCAGACGTATTCACCAAGTAACGCTGAGAACAAACTTAGCTAAGCTGAACACCAGACTCAGCAGACGGTCACTCTGTTGACTTCACAACCGAACTCCAGACTCAGCAGCAGCTGACTCCGTTCAACTGAGCAAAAGGCTTCCACATAGATTTAGCTGCATAGTTCATGTCACTATTACAGTTTGTGAGACATGAATATCTACCTACTTCAAGATGTTTGTTCAAGCGCAACATTTCCCCTGATGGCAGATGTTCAGTGAGATCTTCTAGTAGTGAAACTTTTTTGCATGTCCATGTGATTTCACCTGAGCATGAAATGTTTGGAGACTTATCATAGATGACAACCAGTGAAGATTGTTTGTTTCTACCACTACAATCCATAACTGGGAGGATCTTTGTCTATCCATTAATTTTTCCAGGTGCTCTGATACTCGGTTGTACAACACTTTAGTCAAATCGTTAGAGGTATTTGCTTTTGACATAGCAAGGCTATATTTGATCCAGATGAACAACCTCTTTTGGCCTTCTTTTTTTGTAGATACATATTAGAAACACTAGAGAATTACATTTAGCATTGTTCTGCCACCTAGTACGTGTAAAGTTTTTGTATGGTTTGGTACTTTGTTTTTGCTGTAGAGTTGTACTTTGTGGCTTTCCACATAGTTTTATAAAACCGATCATTTTTTGATAATAAAAAATACCAATTACAGTAGAAGGAATATGAAAAAGACGGGAAATTTTTATATGGTAACTCCATCCGTGTGGTGTTATCATGGGATTCAATCTGGATCACACGGTTTTATTCTGCATTGAAATTGTGTGGTCCAGATCGAACCACAACTCGACTCCACACGAACGGAGTCACCACACAGAAACTTCCCGAAAAAGACGGCTATTTACAGCTTCTAACGTTAGATATGAAGCATGGTACTTGACCCATCATGTTCTTCTTTGACAGTAAAATATGGGCCAATTTAGTAG
Source organism: Gentiana macrophylla (assembly GCA_026214975.1). Taxonomy (NCBI): domain Eukaryota; kingdom Viridiplantae; phylum Streptophyta; class Magnoliopsida; order Gentianales; family Gentianaceae; genus Gentiana; species Gentiana macrophylla. The sequence goes on from CM047808.1 coordinate 115,038,373, forward strand.
CCAAATCTATGAATTTCCTGACTGGATTTTTCTTTTCTCCATTAAAGAATATGTCCAAGAAACTTTAAACAAGACAATCAGTAATCTCATCAAAAGCTCATTGTATATCAGTCAGTCAAAATAAGGCCTTCACAATTTTCTGAAAAAATACAGTAGTGATAAAAACAGAGGAAAGACAAATGTAAGACACTGCGATACTTAAATCGAGATGTGCAAAGCTATTCAGCATTCTGGATTGCTTTCAGAAGCTTCAACAGCTGAAGCAAGCAACAGCTGAGGCTCAGCAAGTTTAGCTTCTCTTCGTTCTTTTCTCCGTCAAGCGCTGTAATCTGAATGACTCTCTTTTTCTTGCCCTATAGCTGTCAGGATTTGGAGGTGGCGGAACCCATGGATAAACGCTCACCTGTGCAAAAAAAAGGACCGACATTTAAACAGCAATGACAACAAACAGAAAGCAAAGAAATAAACATGAACCCTCATCACCTTTTTCCTATCAGGACCATACTTCTCAAATTTGACAAGTCCATCAATTAGAGCAAAGATGGTGTGATCCTTGCCAAGTCCAACATTGTTTCCTGGATGGAACTGGAATGCAAAGGACAAAAGTCAAGGAGACATGAAGATAATGATTTCGTTAATATGATTACTGCAATAAAGAACATCAATTTGAATCCCCAATGTCAACGAAAAGGAAATCAAAAGCTGTTGAGGTCAGTGAACAAAATGCTAGAGACAGTCTACATACTGCTACATGCATCCCTTGTCTATTTATCCCTTAATCTACTCATTTTTCATAAAGAGGAAAATCTCATATGACCCGTATCTTTCCACATTAGCATGCTGCTTTTATGCATTGGGGCTGCCCTTTGTAGATGCAAATCTCAAAATTTGTACAATACCAAAGTAAGCTATGTCATTAATATAGAAGCAGTATGCACTATGTAACCAAAGATCTTTAGTAAAAGCAATGAAACAACTGCTTCACGTAGGCGGGTAGCTTAATACACTAAGCTATCAGTTGTAGATGCAAATCCAAGAAATTATATTCCCTCTGTCCCAAAATATTAGTCCCTAAATACAATACAGAGAGAGCATTTATTAACCCTTTTTTTTGCTCAACTTACCCCAAATTTTTATTCATCCAACTACTTCACATTACATTACAAATCTCCTTAATCTCCTTAGTAACAGGATGAAGCCAATAGAATGATAAACAAGCTAGCAAGTCCAGTAGAGTCATGAAGTTGAGACACAGACAGAGAAACCATTAATTAGGGTTAAATCAAATCACAACCAATTTCTTATTTTCCAAATCAAAAGAATTCATAATCAAAGTTCAGTATCTGCAAGCATTAGTTGGACTGCAGCTAAAATCCCATAAAGACATCTAAAATAGACACATAAAAGCCAAAGATATAAGCTAAATAAAATCTTAGAAAGGGAGCCGGCATCCAGTAAATGCAGCAGAAAAGTATACTTTAGGCACTCATTAAGCCAATGTAACAGGAGAAAGAGCAGCTAACCTTGGTCCCCCGCTGGCGAACGATGATGGCGCCAGGTTTAGCAAGTTGATCGCCGTAAATTTTGACGCCAAGCCTCTGACCGGGAGAGTCACGGCCGTTCTTAGTGCTTCCGGCACCTTTCTTGTGAGCAGATTCAATTGGCAAGGGGAGTTTGAAAGGAAGAGACACCGAGAAATTGGGAGCAATCACAATCGTTCCAAAATCGCCTTTAGAAAAGGAAGAGGATGAGCTTGATCCAATTGATAGTCCACTAAATGCTCCAAGCAAACTGAAATTCACAGCAGCTGTCGCCATTTCCCGGGCGCCAAACAAAGCTTTTTGTTCAACACAAAATGAGAAGGAGAGGATTGAATGGACACAAAATGCAAAAACCTTATCGCTCTTTTGTATGATTGTTGCAAAGCTTCTGTGAATTAATTATTTATCAATCAATATTCTATCTAAAAAACACAGAAAGGAAAAAAATTTCATAATGTCGAGAGTGGGATTTGAACCCACGCCCTTTCGGACCAGAACCTTAATCTGGCGCCTTAGACCAACTCGGCCATCTCGACTTGTTGACAAGAATGCTTGAATTATTGTATATAACAATATGAAACATAAATTGATGTTTATTGCAGAGAAAAAAAATGAACGGCAAAATTATTTGTCGAGAGTGGGATTTGAACCCACGCCCTTTCGGACCAGAACCTTAATCTGGCGCCTTAGACCAACTCGGCCATCTCGACTTGTTGAAAATTCAAGATAATTCATAGTCTTTAGCTTTGTTTAAAAATATCCCTTCCTTGTTCGAGTAAGAAGGGGAGAGGAAACTGAGATTCAAATCCTAGTTAATACCAGGAAGTGCAATGGTCTTTACCAATAGACCAAGTCCCATATTCCTTCTCTATTACATCACAGTTCCAATCATGTGTTTTGAAATTTTTATTTTATTTTATTCCAAACGCAAGTCTGTCCCTGAGCATAGGCCAATAAGGTCACGGCCTAGAGCCCTCAAAAAAATGATCAAAATTTAGGCTTCGGTTTTTTCTTCAATCCAATAAGTTTATTAATGTATACATATGACATATCTTTTAAATACCGTTCGTTTCTTTCATACAGTCTGTTTTGATTATTCAGCTAGAACCTATAAAAACTCGGGAACGGTCCTACCAACTGACATATATTATAACTATGTGAGAAATTTTTTACTACAACGGTTGCACGTAACATGATTATACCAAATGACATGCATTAAAATCATATATTTTTAGTTTTTTGTTAACATAATAGGAGTGTGCATGGTGAAAGAGGATGCAAATCTTTGGTTATAAAACATGTTCATTAGGTATAACCATGTTAAAACCGTTCCGTTAATCACAGGATAAAATTTCTCAATCAATCAATGTATAATCAAACAATGTATTGATTGTATTGTTTGGTTTTGAATGTAAGATAACCGTTCATGAAGCAGAAGGAGAATTAATCAACAGAGAAACATGTGCAACATTATAGGGAAGTTTTCTGCAATGCTCCAATATTAATAGCTTGATAATATTTGAGCACAAGCCAAGCTCAAACTCAGCTCAGCTCAGCTCAGCTCAATCTCTTGTAAAACTAAACTAACTTTACTAGTTTCTGGAGCTAGAACCAACTTTGCAAAGATTCTTAAATGGAGTCTCTGTTACTTTAGATAAGTAGCATTTATAGAAATAGACAAAACAAAAAAGAATTTCACTATCTATATATGACCTCTTCTCTGCACCTGAATCTCACATTAAGCCTCTGACTAATAATGAGAAAATAAACAAGTTCGTCCGGATAACGATTTTTATAATTTTGAGTGGAATTCTTACTCAGTGGATGAATTTTGAGTGAAATGTTGTTTGGATTGCCCCGGGATTCGTGTCAGTAGATGTCGTGTATTGTGAGCAGAGAAGTAAGAGAGTGAACGTCACTTTATTCAATGAATAACGTGCTAATGTTTAACTTTACAAAACCAAGTTCAGCAATCAAAACCTGCTAATGTTTAACTATACAAAACAAAGTACAGCAGTCAGCACACAATATAGGATGCAAGAAATTTGCAAGGCCATGTATTGAAATTTAAACAAGGGATCATCATAGTACATAAGAGCAAGCGGAAAAACAACAAATGGCCGTCGATGATGTTCCTTAGAAGGTGTTTTGATGGTAGATCTACAGACCAAATAAAATTATCTTCAGCAAAAAAAACCACAGTTGAGGCCATATTTTTGTTGAACATCCCAGCTTTGAATGTATATTGATGTATTATTCCCTCTGTCTGAATCAGAAGAGAGTAACTAGTTAGGAGGATGAAGGGGTTGCTGAGTCACCGGAAGCATGGAATCATTAGGCCAGAGAGGAAGTTTCAGGGGTGAAATAATATCATTTAGTTAATTTTACTTGGACAATAAAACATATGACTTTATTTTTGGAAGCTTACAATCTTTTTACGTGGAAAGCTACAATGCAGGAAAATTCATCCTATGCCTTCTTTTCAGGATCAAATTGTGGGGAAGACTGAAAGAAACAAATGATTAAGGCATGGAGTTTCATAATATTCTCATGTCACTTTCTTACCTAAAAACCCATATTCTTCCGGAAAATGCAGTTTCAAACATCTCTTTCCCTTGGATCAAGGCCATCCAGGATCTCGGTACAATGACCTTCATGCCTCAAACAGTATTGAGATATATCCTATTCACAGAAATGAGAAATCCCAAGTCAAAAGCTGGCATATGGATGTGGATTTTACTGCACCAGACTATGTAGGACTCACCTGTTCTCTGTCATAATTTTTACAGCCTTCAATGACAGGTAGAGAGCCCTCTAGCGAGTTGTCTGGTCTCTGCTAACAGAAACAACCCTGTTCATTGGGGCACCATTTTGCAGCTTATTACACAAGGGAATTTGATCTTGATGGAGGCTGATGGTAAACTGGTTTGGTCTATAAATGCGGCATGAAGGTCAACTGTTGCTGGATTGAACCTGACAGAATCAAGAAACCTTCTACTGTTTGATAAAAACAACTCTGTGGTTAAGAAATCGTTTGATCATCCAACAGACAGACTCTTTAGTATAGGACCAAAAGTCATTTCATGTCAGAAGTTAATAACTAACTAGTGTTTCAGAAACCAGTTCTAGTGACGGATTCTTGTACAATTTCCATCCAAGGGTGATTCTTTTGTTGGATCAGATCCCTGCAAAATTATCCTTATTGTCTAAAAATGCTTCATTTGAAACCGGAAGATGGAGGGCATCAGATCAGAGTCCTATACAATCCACTAGCACAGTTAAGTCCTTTCTTTCATGCGGTTAGGGTCGGATGAACATTTGAGGCAGTTTCAAAACGATTAAATATGGATGCAAACTGACTTTTTTGAAGGTGATCTTAGCAATTGTCAGTACCCCAATGGTGTGTGAGTTTGCCAAGATGGAAAGTGCAGTTGCCCTCAATCAAAATATTCAGCAATGAGCTTTTTCAGACAAGTTTGCATGAAAAAACCAAATCTTGGATGCTCCCACTTCACACCTCTAGATTGTAATGCTTCCCATCTTCAGTCTTATAGGGTTACAGCATGTGGGCTACTTCACTTTTAGTACATACAAGAATAACATAGACCAAAATGGCTATGGTCCAATACAGCTCAAATCCATTGGTTGGCAATTTGCTGGTTGCCTTCCCGGGTTTACTTACTTTATGGACATCAATGAGGCTAAGTCAAATAACTATAGCTTGCCCATATACTTGAAGGTTCAAAATCTCATAAAAGGGTTGCTTTTTGGAAAAAGAAGTGGACATCATCTGCCCTGCTTTTATTGGCGACCGTAAGTGGTTTGATTGTATTGGAGATTTAAAGAGGATGCGCCAGCGTGAAATTATCGAGGAATGTCTAAATCGTTTCCAGGAAACATCGCCTGATTTTCCTTCGAAGACATGAAGCAACAGGGAATTTCAGCAAAAAGCTTGGTCAGGGATGATTTGGCTCAGTCTTCCATGGATCACTTCTAGATGGAACTAAAGTTGCAGTGAAGTTGTTCTTATCTGTGATTCGGAATATTGGCATCTTCCTCTTTTGAATCTGGTGAAGTTGATTGGATATTGTGCCGAAAAATCTCAGGCCTTTGGTTTACGAGTACATGGCCAATGGATCACTAGACAGATGGATCAATAGCAGAACACAAGATTTTCCCTTAGATTGGAAATGTAGGGAAAAAATTAGTCCAAGAGATTTGCTTGCCTACATGAAGGTTGCAGGCAAAAAATCAACCACTTAGATGTGAAACCACAAAAAATTCTACTATATGAAAATTTTAATGCTAAGCTATCTGATTTTGGATTGTCTAATAAGCTAATTCCAAAGAATCAGAGCAAGATCATGGCTTGACGTAAAGGGAACTCCTAGTTATCTAGCTCCAGAGTGCCTATCTTCAACTATCACAGAGAAGGCAGAAATAATGAAGAAGATGGAAATTGCTGCTTGGTGCCTACAGAATGAATTCTCATTAGGCCTTCCTTTATCTTTTATCGTCGAGAGTAGATATTGACTTACACCATTCAGATTATAGCTTCTTTAGTGCACAGATTCTTGTCCCAAGCAGGCTTCTAGATCTACATACAGATGACACGTTTCTACTTCTTTCAGTTCTATCAGGACCAAAGATAGATACCAGACCAGAGGCATTTTTGTTCTCCTGGTTAATCAATCAGTTGTGTGTTACTGTTAATCCCCTCTTGTATGTTGCTTCTGAAAGAGGATAATGTCTATAATTGAGATTTGAATCATCTCTTTATGCTTCAATACAAATTACTAGTAAGCTTTTTTTTTTTTTTTTTTTTGAGAAGAACTAGTAAGCTTTTAATAATTGGAAACTGCTGGTTGAATACGAGGAAGAGCCGAACAATGTCAGAATATTCAAGCCTTCACAAAAACCGCAAGATTAGGTGAACAAACCATGGTTAGATCAAGTAGGAGCTGCACAAAGTACTCAATAGAGGGTACTCAAATTATGAGCCACCTCAAGATCAAAGAGCCAAGTACAAGTCACACAGAATGCAGAGAACCAACAGGAACAAACTGAAACTACACCACTGATGAAGAAAACAAAGTGAACTGTACTAACAACCTACTCTGTCTCTGTGCTTTGCTAAAAGAGACAAGTTGCCTCATTTATCATTGACAAGAACCTTTGCAAACATCATGATAATCATTAATCAATTGAAGAAAGCTTTCAAATGCAGGATGTGTATCTACATAACAATATGGTGTCATCTCCATAAGCCAAAACAAAGTGGAGGGGAGAATGAAACAGAAACACAAAACATATGGAACAGCCCTCCTGATATTTACACACCATGTTTTAGGTGTATTCCACAAATATCCCTGACCATTTTACTTTCAATTGAGTGCAATTATTATTACAGATGTCTACTACAGTATCACATTTCTAAAATCACAAAGCAATAAAGACAATAGATTAGTATACAGAGAAAAACATGTCACATAGATATAAAGGAAGAATCATTATTATTACAACTTAATATATAAAAGATCAAGAGAAACTACCAATACATACTATGTCAAACAACTTAACTTTTTTGTTTCTTTTTTTTAACATAAAAGTAAACATCAAACACATCCTTAACTTAAACCATTACTCTACCAAAAGACACCAAGAAAGAAAAATTACAACTAGTTTAGAAATCTTCATCCAAATTGAAGAAATGAGTGTCCCCATTCCCATTCAAGCTGTTCATTACAGAGGCCTTCTGGTACTCCCCAACACGCTTCTCGAAGAAATTGGTTTTCCCTGCAAGCTAATCAACTCCATCCAATCAAACGGGTTGTGTGCATTGTACATTTTTGAATATCCCAGAGACAACAGCAATCTGTCAGCCACAAATTCAATATATTTGCTCATCAAAGCCCCATTCATACCTACCATAGCACAAGGCAGAGCATCGCAGACGAATTCCCTCTCAATTTCAACTGCATCAGACACGATTCCCTTTACTCTGTCCTCGCTGAGCTTCATCCTTAGCAGGCTGTAAAGCAGGCAGGCAAAGTCACAGTGGAGACCCTCATCCCTGGAGATTAACTCGTTGGAAAAGGTCAAACCTGGCATTAAACCACGCTTCTTAAGCCAAAAAATGGCGCAGAAGCTTCCAGAAAAGAAAATCCCTTCAACACAAGCAAAGGCCACCAATCGTTCAGCAAATGATTCCCCACCATCAATCCATCTCAGAGCCCACTTTGCCTTCTTCTGGACACAAGGGATTGTGTCAATTGCTCGAAAGAGGTTGTTCTTCTGCTCGGAATCCTTGATGTAAGATTCCAGCAAAAGACTATACATCTCGGAATGAATGTTCTCAATAGCGATCTGGAAACCATAAAAGGCACGTGCCTCAGAAACCTGCACTTCCTTCATGAACCGGCCGGCGAGATTCTCCAAAACGATGCCGTCTGAGGCAGCAAAGAAGGCAAGGACATGGGTAATGAAATGACGCTCGTCATCTGTGAGAGACTCCCAGTGACGAAGGTCTCCAGAAAGATCTACCTCCTCAGCAGTCCAAAAGGAAGCCTCAGCCTTCTTGTACATCTCCCAGATCTGAGGGTATTGAATTGGGAACATACAAAATCGATCAGGATTAGGAGCCAACAAGGGTTCTTCCGGGAAAGAAGGCATCTTTGTTAACTGGGTGGATTGAAAAGGGGTACAGAGAGGAGTATAGAATTGAAGTTGGTTTGAAGGTGAGATATATCAAATTGCAGAGGCACAAAGGTTTTAAATAGGAGGCGCAAAGCAAGAATTTGAAAGCATAAAAATTTTGGAGAATGGCGCGGCTTTTGAAAATTTTGGGAGGAAGCTTGCGAGGGACTGTATCCTTTCTGTGTGGTCGCGCCTTTTCCGAAACTAAATTTCAGTTTTTTCTTTTTCTTTTGCTTTTTTTTATTTCACAATAAACGAATTCAAATCTTGTGCGGTTAGAACGATGTCATCGTTAATGTACCGCAAGACACAACATTGTGATATGATAGTGACGATTCACTTTTTTTTTATAATTAATGTTTTGTCGGTCAAATATTACAATCCATTCTCCGTGGTGGAGCTACATACAGTTAAGGGAGGCAACTGTTTTTCTTAATTCGAAAAAAATACATTAAAATTTATACGATATATATAGTTTGTCCTCCTTCAAATTTTTTAGTTGGCTTTAAAAATTTATCGCACTTACTTGCGAGATCAATGCGTCCGCGTATCTATTATATTAAAACTTATTCTGACAATGGAATTGTTTTTTTCATGATTGATTGTTTTCTTATATAATGTGATATTTCAAGTCTAATTTTGATGACACGTCACTTTCAGGTCACGTAACGTAAAAAAATACTATTTATTTAACATAAACTGATAAAAGTAACAATGAAATTATAATTTTGGCTGGGATCATGTCAGGTAGACCCCAGAAGAAAAAACTTCTACCAAACTCTCGATGTGATTCTACTGAAGGTTCGACGGCATGAAAGTTAATAATCATGCTCCTTTCGAGTTCTTCAACTCCAGAACAACAACGGCTTCTATTTCGTCCAGAACAATAACAGCTTTAACGAAATTCAAGGTTTGGGAGCCTATATAAAGCCTAGCCTCTCAAACATTTTTTCTACCTTTTCCTACCCAAGTTCTAGGCAAAACTCTGTAGCATTTGAGTCTATGGAACTTAGCTTGACCTCCAAAGTGTTGTAAGTTATGGCTAAGTTTTCTTTAAGTTCATAGTATGTTTTTCCATTATAATCAAGTTAGGGTTTTATGATAATTTGTTGGTTTTGTTAGGAGAGGAGTACCATCCAACACGAGGTCCATATTTAATTCCTTCCTATGGACTTTTCCAAGTTAATTTTCCTAATTAGGAAAAGCTTGTCTAACTTAGTTGATCCACACTGAGGGAATAGTTCCATAGGGTGTAAATGGGTCTTTAAGAGAAAGACCGACATGGATGATAACGTAACTACCTACTGAGGCTAGGTTAGTGGCGAAGGGTTATAAGCAAAGACAAGGAGTTGACTATGACGAAACCTTTTACGCTGTTGCCATGTTAAAATCCATTAGAATTTTGCTCGCTATGCGGCGATATCATGATTACGAAATCTAGCGGATGGATGTGAAAGCGGCTTTCCTTAACGGGAACACGTCACAGAAGTGTATATGACATGACCTGAGGTTTCACAACCAACCAAAATATTTGGGATGGTATGTAAATTACAAAGATCCATTTATGGATTAAAGCAAGCTCTCGGAGTTGGAATCTTCGCTTTGATGAGATAATCAAGCAGTTTGATTTCATCAAGAGCGAAGATGAGCCTTGTGTTTACAAGAAGGTTAGTGGGAGTGCCATTTGTGTTCTAGTGCTTTATGTAGGCGACATATTGCTCATAGGGAATGATGTGCCTATGTTACAACTTGATCAAAGCTTGGTTATCCAAGAACTTCTCAATGAAGGACTTGGGTGATGCGACTATATATTCTAGGAATAAAGATCTATAGAGATAGATCTAAAAGGTTGCTTGGTGTGTCATGCATAATCCACTATATAGACAATATCTTTGAAGAGATTCGGCATGGAGGCGATCAAGAAAGGATTGCTACCCATGTCACATAGGGTCTACTGTCGAAGGAATGAGTCTAAGACGAGAGGAGGAAAGAGGCACAAATGAGTAAGGTCCTTATGCCCGGCAATCGGGTCTATCATGTATGCCATGTTATGCACAAGACCGGATGTCTCGTACCTCTTAGTATGACTAGTAGGCACCCGGTCAATCCGGTGATGGTCACTGGATTCTTCATTAAAATATCCTCAAGTACTTGAGGCGTCTGAGGGATATGTTCTGGTTTTCGGAGCGATGATTTAGTATTACGAGGTTACCACGATGCCGGTTCCAAGCGGCAAGGATGACTTTAAGTCACAATCTGGATTTGTTTTCACGCTTAACGGCGGAGCGGTGGTGGAAGAGTTCAAGCCAGGAGAGACTGCTGAGACTCTACCTGTGAAGCCGAATACATAGCGACCTCGGAGGCGGCAAATGAAGCGACTTGGATGAAGAAGTTCATTCACCGAACTTGGTGTGGTTCCTCCATTTGAAGGTCGAGTGCCTCATCTTTGTGATAATAATGGAGGCGATATCTCGATCAAAGGAACCATGCAAGGTCTCATCGAAGTCCAAACATGTGCTTCTGGCGTTTATCACTTGATTAGAGATAGTAGATAGAGGACATGTAAAGATAGAAAGTCCACACGGATGATAACATAGCCGATCCGTTAACCAAGGCATTGTCTCAAGCTAAGCATGAGAAACATGTTCACTTGCACGGGCTTAGGCATATGGGTGATTGGCTTTAGGCCAAGTGGGAGATTGTTGGAAAGGTGTCTAAACCCAATCGGGTTGGACCGGATCCGACCGGTCGGGTCATTCTGATCTATTTAGTTCATGTAATAACTTTATTATGATTAATAAAAGCACTTATGTTATTATATATTGTTTATCTTCATATTGTTTGTTGCATATATATATAGTAACGTCCCTAGTATCAATCTGTGATAGAGAAACCATGATAGTGATTATGGTTGATGAGATCTCTAATCACTATAACAAGGTTGGTACTTAAATGTCTATGGTCTTATATATTGTCAAATGGGACATTGATAGTATAATCAGACTAGCACGTATTGGATGTCTTCTATCTTTTAGAAGGTAGGGATAGATCTCGTCTATCGAAGTGTAGAGACACTTGGACTGTACGTGGACGTGTATTAGAGAATGCGTACGTTAGACCGGGGTTGTGTAATTATCCTTTTGACCGGGGTCTTCATGGCATCACGGTGTGGATTGTCATGCTTTGACACTATTGAGATTTCTCCTAACCACGGGCGATCATGCGGTAGTGATTGGGTGTGATATTGAAGCATCACGGAGTATACATGATTGGTCATCCGGGAATCGCGTATCTTATGATTAGGATCGAATATCGAAATGGTCTTCTTATAAGGAATGTCTAGCTCTCGAGAATCTTTGCAAAGTGGGAGTAAATGTGTTATTCGAGAGAGCATGATATCAGATTATAAGATACGATCGTCAATGTATTGACACTCGAGATACGATCGTATGGATATTATTACAAATGGTAGGATTGTAACTTACACACGAAGCGCTTCACATGAAAGGTAGTAGTCATTGCTTTTGACTCTTCCGATGATTGGGGGTCACGGTGTGTTGCTAGACGCTATCCCGTGATCGTTAGGTATGAAGGGCATTTTAGTAAATTGCTCTTTGTGTCTACGGCCAACATATTCGAAGCCTATCGGGTCACACACATATGAACATCGAGTCGGATTAAAATGCGGTTATAGTTGATAACCAAATAAGGAAAGTTTATCTACAGACTATAAAGGTTATAGTGGTAAATTAATATGGTGGTATTTATTTATTATGAATAAATTAAATACAAGATATTAATTATATACAAATTATATTAATTAAAGAATATTCCGGAAGCCAATTAATTGGCATATGGGCGCCACTTTTGAGTGTATAAGATACACTTGGATTGTGTAACTTTAATTAATGGCGATTGCCATAATATTAATATAGGATATTAATTGATTTTGGAAAAAATAGATTTATGGTAATAAGATAATTATAATCAATATATGATATTGACAAAATAAATTATAATTAAAGAGATAAATCAATCTAGTTGATTTTCCTTATTTTATTGGAAAAATGTTTTCTTCTCCTCCACACCATATGCGGGGCGCCCCAACCACTATATATATAGGAGGTGGGTGTCAAACTCTTTTATACATCACAATTGCAAGAGTTCTTAATTCTTGTGTAAAATAGAGAGCCTTCCATAGTGGGTTTGTGAGGAAGAAAAGGTCGATCTAGCGGCCGGAGTTTTCGATAGCAATCCAAGAGGATTCCGGCAAGGGGTTCGTGTGGATTAGCGATAGAGGCCGGACGCGTGGGCGGCTTGCACATTGAACTACTCTCCGTTGGCGGTCAAGCGGACGATCTATTAGATCATCAAGGTATAACCGTCAAACTACTTAACGTGTTTATTGCATTAAGCGAAGAAACGATCTTAGTAAAGGAAATCAATTTTTAAATTCATTTGCGTTAAACTAGTGATTTCTAACAAAATGTTCATGTTATTATTAAGTTATCTATATGAGAGACATTCGTTTAATGGACCAATTTAGTTTTTATGTTTGTACATATATATAATGGCTTTTATGTTATTATATATTTGTTCGTTTAATGGACCAATTTTGATATTGTATATATGATAACGTCCTTAGTGTCAAGCTGTGAAGAGAAACCATGATAGTGATTATTGTTGATGAGATCTCGACTCACTTTAAAAGGTTTAATACTTAAATGTCTCTGAGTCGTATGTGCTTTATTAAATGGGACATTAATAGTATGATTAGACTAGCACGTATTGGATGTCTTCTACCTTATTGAAGGTAGGGATAGATCTTGTCTATCAAAGTGTAGAGACACTTGGATTGTGCGTGGGCGTGTATTAGATAATCGTCACGTTAGGCCCGAACACTTACATTAAGTGTCACAGTATGTGGCAGTTGTGTAATTATCCTGAGACCGGAGTCTTCATGGCATCACAGTGTGGATGTCATACTTTGACAATATTGAGGTTTCCCTAGCCATGAGGCGATCATGCGGTAGTGATTGGGTGTGATACTGAAGCATGAGTTTGATTCATGTTGTTCGCCCGGAAATCGCGCATCCTATTATTAGGAGTGAATATCCGAAATGGCCTTCTTATAAGGAATGTCTAACTCTCGTGAATCTTTGCAAAGTGGGAGTAAATGAGTTATTCCGAGAGAGTGTGATATCTAGATTATAAGATCGATCATTGATGTACTAACACTCTAGAAACGATCGTATGGATATTATTACAGCGATAGGATTCTATTTACACGGTAATTGTTTCACATGAAAGGTAATAGTCGTTGCTTTTGACTCTTCCGATGATTGGTGGTCACGGTGTGTTGCTTGACGTTATTCCGTGATCATTTGGTATGAAGGGCATTTCCGTAATTTGCACTTTGTGCCTACGACCAACATATTCGGAAGCCTATTGGTTCACAGACATAAGAACATCTAGCCGGATTAAAATGAGGAAATAGTGATAGCCAAATAAGAAAAGTTTATCTCGACTATAAAGTGTTATAGTGATTAAATTAATATGATGATATTCATTTATTATGAATAATTTAAAGGCAATATATTAATTATATTGATTAATTAAAGAATATTCCGGAAGCCAATTAATTGGCGTATGGGGCCAATAATACTATGTGTATAAGATACACTTGGATTGTGCAATTTAATTAATGATATTATCATATATTAATATTGGATATTAATTGATTTTGGAAAAATAGATTTAATTAGGGTAATAAGATAAGATATTCAATATTGGATATTGGCAATATCTTAGATTTATTTGATATAAGATACTCCCTCGTTTTTTATATGTAGTAGAGAAAAAATCACATGATTAAGAAAGTAATTAATATGTGTAATGGAAATGTATTTTTTTTTATTGAAGATGTAAATATTTTGTTGGCAAGGAGTATTTAGTATTGGAATTGTGTTTTTTTTATTGGAGATGTAAATACTTTGTTGGTAAAGGAGGAAAAAATAATAAATGATGCATTGGAATGTAAAATGACGGATAAATAAAAAAACGATAAATTCTGAAATGTGACTGATAAAAAAAACGGATGGAGTATTAAATTAAAAGAGATAAATCAGTCAAAGTGGTTTTCCTTATTTTATTAGTAAATGATTTTCTTTCTCATCAATCTACTAGAAGCTTCTCCTAATCAGATTAGGAGGCATTGTGGCGCCACTACCCTATATAAGCAAGTGGTTGACTAGCTCTTTTGTAAATCACAATCCAATAAACTAATAGTTATTGTGAAAAACAAGAGAGCTTCATATAGAAGTTTTGAGAGAGAGATAACGTCGGTCTAGCAACCGAATTTTTAGTAGCAATCCATGGTGGATTCGGCGGGTTGTTCGTGTGAACTAGCGGTGGAAGCCCGAGCGGCAGGCGGCTCCGTGCACCTGCTACTCTTTTAGACCGTCAAAGCGTCGATCTTTTAGATCAAGCAAGGTAACCACCGTCTACTAACTTATTATGTTTGTTGCTTAAAAGCGAAGTCGATCTGGTTAAAAGGAAATAAATTTTGAATTCAGCTGCGTTCAGCGTAAATTTCCTAACAAGGCGACTCAAACTCTACAGAGTACACTTCATGCTCATCAACATGTCGTGAGATCTTACTTGTTTCTAACTTAGCTTATCTTTTTACAAAAGTATTCAAAGATACTAGGCATGTTGCAACTCACCACGAAATATCTAGGTGCAACCTATTGGTGGGTCACACCAATAGCCACAGGCTAGCCCGATAATAAGCAGCGTTCGGAGAAGTCCCTCCACTCTTGGTGCCCTCAAAGCCAGTGAGTTATTCACCTTTATCTTGACCGCCCCACACATCGCGATATAGATTTGTGCCTAACCAAGAATAACATGATGTTTAGTCTTTTAACTACTAAAAAACGTATGTTATTAGATGTTAACTAGCAACCAAAGTGTTTTCAAAGAAAGGCTCACTTACTACATTTACTCCCTCACTCAGACCAATAGACATTAGCAAGTCTAACACATTACACATACATTGATGAATACTAATTCATCAAAACACAAAACGATTATGCTCTTCCGGCGGTCCCGAACTTCAACTGTTAGTAGGAATCTATTCGGTGCCGGAACTAAACACATCAAAATCTTAATCATGGCTTGCTCATGTTCATTTAATGTTATTAGATCAAGAAACAATATTCAAAACTAGATCCGGGGCTCAAAACCACTTAAAACACAAACCATGAGGTTTTGAAGCACGCCGAATGCTTTTGGCACGCGTTAAACTTGAGCAATGCACTGGGCGACTTTACATTTACATTTAGCGTCGCTAAAAGTCTCTGAAGTTCTTTGGCATTCTCTGTTTGATTCAGTATACGCTAAACACCTTTTTATTGCGGCGCTAAAAGCGCTCATCGATTTCTACCCATTATGTTCACCCTTTGGTTGCGCTATACCCTTTGGCTCATGCTAAACTATTTTGGCGCCAAAAGGCCAAAACTACCCTAAAACACTTTTTTTTTTTTTACACTTTTATGAATTCAACCCAATCCCACCATGTTTGACAGCAATTTGACAACAAAACCAGCAATAAAACACATCCTTAACATACCAAAACAATTCATGCTTTATCAACAACACTTAGGCATGATTTCTATCACCAAAACAACCTTAAAACTCAACCAAACATTATAAAACCGTCATTATTCAAGTAGGAAGAGCCTCTTACTTGCTCAAACAATTTCCAAGCAAGACTCCAAGAAATCCACAGCACTTCTGTTGGATCGAGTATGCGCAATATACATCCTAGAGGGGGGTGAATAGGATATTACGGCCTTTTAAATTTTATTTAGCCTTTTTGGAGTTTAAATTAATTAACCTAATATTGGTAATAAACTAGGCGGAAGATCTAGCTAAAATCAACGTATATAGGTTAATGTTCTTGTGATCAATTTTGGATTAAAGATTTTAACAAGTTAAAACCTAATCAATTAGCATGCGAGGAATTTAAGTGTGTTTTTAATTTGATTCCAAATCACACACTGCTTGATTTTAATAGTTGTTTAAACTATCTATGTGTCAATCACACATTCACATTTTCACTATATGCTTTATAATTCTGATTACACGAGTTTTCAAAGCGGAAAAGAAAGTACAAGATGATTAAGCTTGATCTAACTTATTGAGCTTTGAGATCACCTTTGTAATGTATTAATCCCAAACACACTTGGTGACACGGTCATAGGGATTCAAACACGATTACATTTTACGAAATTCAATACAATAGAAACTGATACAACCTTTACTCACTTTTCTAACAAAGTTCTATAATTCCACACACACAAAAAGATAGCAACTTGAAAGCAAAAGTAACACGAGAACTTCTTGACAAGAACACGAGTTGAGCGGTGAGATGAGCTAGTGCGAAACAAGCCTTGGAGCAATCCCAAAGCTTTAAAATTTGGATCCCTGAGATAAAATCACCACAACCCAGTTTTCAATTTAGACCACGCAAGATAGATCCAAATCAAAACTCTAATTCCTACAACTCAGATCAGAGATGAACTGAGAAGTAAGAATGCTTTAAACAGTTTCGTAAACACAAGGCAAATTTTTAGTGAATGGAAAATGTTTGATCAACTAAGTTGCTAGATCAGTTTATTGTCACTGAGAATTTATAGGCAAGTAAATAGAAGAGCATTTACTTAGCCATTTTGAAAATATGAGATGCAGTGAATGTGGTTAATTGAAAACTCTGCCATTGAGTTGAAAATTATGTTGGGGTTGCTGTATCAAAGTAAGACTGTTGAGTTTTTTTAAGAGAAAACTAATTCAGATGCAAGCAGTCAACATTGAAACTACAAACAGACAATAAATGCAGTGTATGGGAAAGACCAACAGTTTTCTTGACTAATTTGTTCATTTATAAGGAGTGCGTACCGTTTTTAGAGAAGTTATATATATACACTAAGTATTGTTAAGATGAGTTTGTAAAGTATTTTATGAATGCAACAAATTCTCGATTGTGGCGATGAGGATCAAATACTTGAGTATGATATGAATATAGATAAATTTATACCACACTCTCCAAGGCACAGGCAACCAGAAGGAGTATCATTTCTGTTAAGTCACCATTGATCCAGATGGTGTTTAACAGATCAACATAAAGTGTGTATCATTTAAAAAATAGATCAACAAACTTAGGTTTGATTCATAAATTACCAGAATTTCATCAAACCATTTTAATCGAGAGGGGCATGCAAGTGATGCAAGTGTAAGCGAATCATCAATCGAGGATTTTAATAAGGGGCCAAAGGCCGGAAGAGGCAAGATAAGATACAAAATGGTTGAAGCGACTATCATTCTCAACCATTTCTGATTAAAATTGTTTTTCACAGCCTTTAACCTTTTTAATAAAGGTATAACCCGATTTCCTCAATAACATATACGTATGATGCCACATTTTTGATTGAGAGAAATCAAAAGCGGCCAAAAGCAGATGTATTGAGTCATCAATCATAAAACACATAAAAACACATAACTTTGATTTCATCTAGTGATATTGAATGATTAATAGAAATATAATCTCATCGATTTCACTAGAATATTTTACTCAAAAATCATAAAACAAAGATATAATCTTGGCTTAATTTACATGAATCGGATTTAAGTTAATTTAAGACTGATTTTATCAATCTAATATCCTTGAGTCATCAATGAAACATAATTTCATCGATCTTGTCAAGTATAACTGAGTGGTTCATAAATCGAAAATCGATTTCACCAAGACCCTGACTTGAAAAGCATAACACAGATACATGAGTCTTAGCTAAATAATACATACCCCAGATTATAAAAATCTGGACTTTACTGTATGCATATGTAATTTGGAAGGTTATCGGAGCAAAAATGAGACACCTTTTTCTCCGTTGTAAGTCATCGACTTCTTAGCGGGAGTTAGTCACATATAATAAATATGGCACATAATATAAGAGTCTTGTAAAATTAATCAAACCATATATGGATTATTGTGGGCACAATAATATGCCAACAACTTCTCCAAGACTCAACAAAAGCCTATTTTGATCCACAATTCATTCAAGAACAAATTATGGTCAAAGTTTCTAATCAAAAGAACTACGAATTAACCTAAGAACATCAAAACTTGATTAATCTCAAAGCTAGGGCAAAGCGAACCTTTTCAAAACTCATTTCTTTATCAAAATGAAGCCCTTCTCCATTGATTCATTTTCTCAATAAATTATGAAACCCGATGAGCGATCGGGAGATCCTTTGAAGATTCACTTGTGTCTTTTGGTTTTCATGTTTTCTTTTCTCCATAGCAAGACTTTGTATGTTGTGTTTTCTGAAAACTAAACTTCTGATAACTCCCTTACATCATGGGGAGTTTTATTTTCTTGAAAATAACCTCCAAGGGATTATTGCTATTTATTGATTCCCATTAATTCCCTGTAATGCCGAGATAAGAAATTGATATAGTCGGATATATGAGTTTTTTTGCGGTAATGATGATATCTTGAGGATATAAAAATTTGTTTATGTATGATTTCTCAAGTGAGAAGATGGTGGTTATCAAAGCGAGGCAATCGGATGATGCTTATGAATAAGAACACAAGTGAGTTAAACAAAGTGTGAGTAGCTTTGTGTAAATTAGTTCTTGACTCTTTTTTTTTTCTTTCTATTACAATGTTTACCCATATATAGGCAAAGGATAAGTCGGTTTGACATAAGCATGACAAGGCATTTAAAAGTATATATTAAAGAGTAATTAGACATGAGTTGACTGGACAACAGTCAGGATAAGATCAACGGACAGCGGACTTGATAGCCGGTCGGACTCATATCTTCCTTGTCTTGATATCATTAATTCGAAGCTTTGCCAGCATGATAACCTCCACTGTGTCTGAGGTGTCGGAGTGGAGATGTGTCCGGCTTATTGACTACGGACATTCGGGATGAAGGCCCATGATCAATTGTTGGGCTTGGAATCAGGCCCAATGTAGATGCTCGGGGAAATTAATTTCCCTTTATTAAATTCTCTTTTTTTATATAAATTTAAATCCATAATTATAATAATTATAATATTTTCGTTTCTGGCGTTGTACGCGTCTGTCATTTCTCGAACTCGGAATATTATAGTTTGTTCCCGATAATGTGGTAGTAATAATCCACCAAAGGATATTCCTGGTTTATTTTCCTAATTATGAACAGTTTGTTTCACATTATGTGATATGATAGTAATAACCCACATTTTGTGGTTGTAAATAGTTTACTTGTATATTTTGTCTATGTAAAACAAAAAACAAACAAAAAAACAAACCTCTGCTCAACGTAAATGTAATAATTGTTCATAAGGGCAAGACTTTCAAAAAAAGAATTCCAACATCTAATAAATGTTGGTTCATACTACTAGAACACCAACATATATTAGCAAAAAAATGCAAATTTTATGGTGGTCAGTATGAAATATGACTTTAGTAATTAAGGCTAATCATAAAATCACTAGTTAGCAAAATCTACAGAAACTACATCCATCATTTGGCATAGCCCCTCTATTTACAAAACACATGTCATAGTTGAAGGAGCAATTTGAGTAATCTACTATTAGTATGACATATATCCATGAAGTGGTGCAAAAACAATTCTAAACAGAATTGGCTGCAGACTATTTCTCCTGTTGAGGATCATCTTCATCTGTTACCATCCATGGCTGCTTAGGACCCTGCGAATAAAAACACAGAAAATCAAATCCAGGAAAAGAAGGGAAGAGGAGGGGGCATCAAATCAGATCAGTCATCTCAAGAGCCAACTAAAAATTTAGTAATACATCTTGAAAGCATCATCATGGTAGAAGTGGATGTATCTTGCGCATCCATTTCTACTATTTTTCACTCATCGCACACTCCTAGTATGTGAAAGAGGGTGGAAATGAATGGATACGATACACCCACTTGGTACAACTTCCAACAACGATTGTACCATTTAAGTTTTCTTTATGGTATGAGCAAACAAGGCACAAGCACTCCCAAATCAAAATAAAGTTACACCTCGTAATACCCAAACCCGTTCTGAGACAGAGAAACGCTTTACATCAGGATCTATAGTAGATGAAGGGCGTCGAGGATATACCATCCCTGGAACATTTGTAAAGTTCGATTACTACCTTTCCTTGCCTCAGAATTCGAGGAACGTTCCCAGTCATGTCAACAACAGTTGATGGATTGGCAACTCTAACACCAGCAGCAACAACAAAATCAAGGCCCTATCACATAATAACATTCCCAGAGGAGTAAGACAAAAGTACATAAGAGAGAATTGAGAACAAAGAAAACCAAGAATCGACCTCTGATTCACCATCTTACAAACAAATACTAGAGCAATCAACTTATAAAAAATTAAGTACTTTACAGACCTAAAAATCATTCTAAATAGACAATCTCCATAATTTACAATAATTAGAAAGCACTCTTGTCATAAATACAGCAGCACTTATACAAATGCTGGCAATCAGTATAACCAAGTTAAAGCAATTATTACACAACACTACATCAGACTCGCCATAATCAAACAAAAGATGATATAATCAGGAAATTCTTGTAAGAGGAGGCTTACCTCAGGTCCATAAGCATCGGCTATTGCGACAGGTTCCATTATCCACTCATTACCTTTCAGGGACCTGACACTAGAGCAGAGGAAATAGTACCGCATTAAACACAAAATGTCTACATTCGGGCGTAAGAGCAGATACATTAATGCCAATCAATCAATCAATCATGAGAAGCAGGAAGCTCGTCATCTCATTTGTACTTCAGGTCGCCAAACTACCTTGTTGAAATTAAAGGAGCATCCATCTTCTCCAGAATTGCCAGACACACAGGATCATCAGGCATCTGACGCCTACATTTTTCCTTGATATGTACTTGGAAGTTTTGTTCCATATCTGATGCATTGTCTTGGCAGTTCTTTGCTTGCAGTCAGAATGAAGGTATACTGCCATCCCATTAATTCAAAATTCAGATTTTCCGGTTTGCAGTGGGGGGTGGGGGTGGGGATAGGAAGCTTCCAGGTGACATCAATTTCAGCCATCAATAGCAGAAAACAAAATGAACAAAATATAAAAAGGAAACCAGCAAATTTCCCTAGCATCCCATTAAAGTTCATGCTAGATAACTAGCACCAAAAGGCCTATTGCGTGGGGGACATGCAATAAATCGCAATGGGCGTCAGAGACTTTAACTCAGACTGTTTGGCTCTTGAAATATCATAGATTAGACAAAGTCCAAAGACACTCCATATAAAACAAAACTCACGGACCAGGCAAGCAGTTTTGACAGCTCGAAAGATATTTGTAAGGCCTTCGCTGTTACGCGTGGAAATCCAGTTGTATACGTGTCTATGTCATGAAAGGAGCGACACAGGATGCTAAGGGGCTGGAAAGGAGTAAGAGAAGCATCAAAAGAAACTCATAAGAGCAAAATAATGAGTCCCGGATTGTAACATACTGCAATCCTGACCAATGGGCAAAGTATTGAGCTGAAAAAAGCACTAATTCAAAAATGATAAATGAAAATCATTAATGCAGAAATTTAGCTGAAAACTCCTAAAATGATGCCACTTGCCCTTGACTCTTCAATCTTCTTTATTCTGCAAACAGAATAAGAGGCCATTGATATCCTAGCATGAGAATGTATAATCTAAAGACAAAGTCTTAGACAAAGCACCGCAGTACCCACCGGTGAACCTTTTCGATGGCTGAATGGCTTCTCAAATCACAAACTATTGCATACCTGTCATCAATTTGTCTGCTTAGAGAGATTGAGCAAACAAGTCTAGAACAAGACCTTCTAACTACTAAGGCAGCACAAAAACAGGAGACATAAGCATTTACAAAACATTAATAACTCTAGGGAACTCTCCTTGGTCTAGTTGGTGCAACAACTGATTAACTATCACAGAGTCTCTATAAAATAAATAGCCAAGACATAGTCCACATAGTCTCACGTATCGTCGTACCCACCATAACTCTTTCTCTTACGACTTTCTTATACGTTCTAATGGCGGCCTTGAGCAAAATACTTGTAGCGAGTTCTTACATTACTTTCATACAAGGATGTGTTTAGTCGTATCGTTTGCTTACGATAACAAGAACGGAAGAGTGTGGCGCGGAGCATGCTTCATTTACAGACTTTTCTCCATCTCCTTTCCCTTTCCAGAGCGGAGATTTAAGCAGGTCAAAGTGCAGATAACGACTGTTAATGGTAAGGAAATAAGATAGAATTGTAACAGGTGACTGTAATGGGAAGCACGTCTACTGGGAGCAGAATATGCTACATCCCCAAGAAGCAAAGAACTTACATCTTTTTGAATACTAAGAACTTACAGCTTTAAAAACCTAAAAAACAGTCAGGATTTCGTGATCTCAGAAATCGCTCATAAGTCATATCTAACAGGGTGAAACCAATCTTAAAGCCCTAATTATCCAAAAACATAGCATCTGAGAAAGCGTTTTGACATGATATGCCAATAGCTTGCATAGGTATGTAACAAAAAAAAAAGTAACTTCCGCAACCATTTAAATGATGCTATACCAAATCCACGTGCTAAAATAAACATCTGCAACAATTATACAGGTGCCATAAAAGTACCAAGTCAGATTAAGAGTACAAGTAGATGTTTGTTGCAGGTGGAATCAGATAAGAACAAGTGCCTTTTAGCTTAAATAACCATGCAATTGGATACGCAACAACCATGGTTCACATAAAAACTGATCACTATCCTGAAGAACCTTGTCCAATAGTAACTGAAAAACTTTTAAGGGACAGGGAAGGGAGTAAGAAGAGATAAAAAGAAAGTATATAACGTACACGGTGTCTGTAGGAATAACTCCAACAGCTCCTTGTTTCAAAAGATCAACAACAATATCAATCTCAAGAGTCCGACCCAGATGGATCAACTTCAACATAAAGCAAGTCATCCTCCTGATAGTTCCAAAAGTTATCATTTGACTAAAATTCCGTTTTCTCAAACAGGACAAACAAAAGTTGTGTCTGCTTAATCCATGATGTTGAACTTCTGTCTTCATATGAATTAAGCAGAAATTAAATATAAGTCACACAAACACGAGAAAGCAAAAGATGACCGAGAATATGGAGGTAAAACCTTCGTAAAGCGAGGGGTGAAGTACTTGAGGCGTTTGGGACTTCTCTTGATAGTTGCAAATGCCTTAAACCCGCGCACTTGTAGTTCTGTACTGAAATTACAGAAATGCACGCTTTCAGTAATGGATTCAGAGAATGTCGGAATGAGAGGTAAGGTGCCGCCCTTCCAACACCACCAGAGGAGAGGAAGGATTTGCTCAACCGCCATTTTAACCGTGTTCTGGAGTTGTAGACGTGTTAGAATTTAAGTCGTCACTAGCATAAAACTAGAATTTAAGTCGTCACTAGAATTCGTCTAATAAACGATAAACATATAATCAATTTTAGTTTTGGAATAAAATCCACTTAGAAAAGGAAATCCAATTAGAGATAAGCTGCCTATGAGCATCATGGCATAGGTAAAAGGAAAGAGGAGGCAAGCCCCTTCGGTAGCTCTAGTGTCCGAACATCACTCGCGATATCATTATATCGTATTTCTTATCTTGTGAAACGCTTTCCAATACGCCATGAGAATAAGCTACTTCTGCCAAACCGCAGCGCACTCTATCGGCGCGCCCGTTTGTTTAATAAATAAACAAAATAATTGCGAATAAGTGTGTTTCGTTTATGAGCATAAATTGTTTGAAATTCGTGTTTGAGTTTGTCAGTCAAACATATTTTTGTGTTACAATTTGAGCTCAACTCAACTCATGTTTGATTTGTTAAGATAATAAAATCAGCACCAAAAGCATAAAAAAGAAAACTCTCTAAATACTTTATAATACTACTATAATGTATCTATTTTGAATTTTATTTTGTTTTTGCAAGCCCTCGGTATTGAAGCCAAGTGATCAGTATCAGGAGTTTTGGCGGGTTGTGGGTATGATCATAACTACTTGGGAGTAAGCGTGGCCAAATAATTTCTTACTACAAAGTATCTATTAAATTTAATAAATTATTTATCATCTTATCTATTGCGGTTGTAATTATTTATTTATTTATTTATTTATATAGGTTAGCATACATAATAAAAAATTAGGTTAAAGGTTGTAAAAATTTTTGATCTAAAATGAGGAAAAATAGCGAGAAAAAAGATAGTGGTTGAAAAGACAAAAGCAGCGCGTATTCTACGTGTGTTCACTACGTGTTATTACAACCGCGTGTAATGTAACGTGTAAGTGAGGCGTGTTTTGTATTCTCAACCATTAGTTTCTTTTTTATATCTTATTTTGTCATTATGGCATCACGGCCACAAAAATTCACGAGTAAGCTCATGTCCGTTCGTTTAGGATACGAGTTTATAATCTTGTTCAGGCATGTTTCGTTAAGCTAAACAAGTGAAAGACCACGAACACTAACGTGTCGACACGGATTTGTTCACGAGCAGCTCTGTTCGTTTAATAACTCTACTTACAAATGAAATTGAAAGGATAACCTAAATTTTTTGAGGCAATAATCCACACCTACATACATCTTATCTTCAGTATATTTTTATCATCATTGATTATGATAGAAGTGTAACACATTTTTCATTGGTAACACAACACATGTTTAGCTTGAGTGGACCTGGTAGCCACTACACAGAATAACCCCCAACACAGAACTCAAACCACCATCAACCACTCCCTTTCTCGGCGACCTGCTAGCCACCCTTTCCTGCTCGTAATACAACCACCATATTTCTCATCCTTAAACGAAACACAAGAAAAACCTGGAAGTCTTGTTTCTCTTTCCTTCCTGACACCTCAAACCAAGCCAAACAACTAGTGTCTCGCAACCGGTCAATGTCTATTCACCGTATCCAGCCATAAACCATGATTGGTGACAAGATGGTGGTGGTTTGAAAAGGAATGTACCATTTCACTTAATTTAGATGCCCAAATAGAAAAGCACGCCCAATATTTAAGCCTAATTCAAGCTCTGTAAAGTTAAAGAACAACATCAGACGTTTTATATGCTCCCTCTATGAACGCAATCTTCTGTGATGCATCCATCCTAATATTGTGATACATAATAGGGATGATGTTCCTTGTGCGTAATGTAAAAGCTTCATTCAAGAGTACAACACACTAACGCGTTATTCCAATGGATGGTACAAAACAAAAATTCAGTGATTCAAGAGACAGAAAAAGAAATTTGACATTACAATATTAAAAAACAAGACAAACATCATCCTATTATAGCTAGTCTCAAAAAGTGAAGAGCAATTGCTAAGTAAAATCTCAGCTATATCGACGAACAAGAACAGTCTCCAGAAACAATCTTCATTCAGCTAAAACCTGGGAGGTGGTGGAGGCGCATGAGACTTGGCAAAACCGACCCATGCAACAATGCCAACAGCAAGGATAATCCATCCACAGATATCATACTTCAGATCACTGCTCTTCTTTTTCTTGCCACCTTGCTGCAAGAATATTGGAAATCAATAACTATATTTGGTTAATGTACAGACAATGACATCATACATAGCGTCCAATGATAATGCTAAAAATCTCTCATGTCCATCCCCATGCTCAATTACAAAATTTAACAAACTAATATTGGAATCTGGATCATCTACGGTGAATTGTTTGGTGCAATGATTCCTACGGTGGGGACATAGTAGGTGTGCTTTTAAATGTATTTCATGGAGAAATACCCGTTAAAAGCACGTGTGCTTTTAGGTTGTATCTCCCCACAGTAGGGATCACTCACGAAATCCACTGTAGAGGATCCGACCTTCTAATACTGAAATGCACTGTGTTTATATACCTTTCAAGTTCAATACAATATATATGTGTAAATAAGCTACACCACCACCAAATACAACTAGTGACAACTATGTGGCCTTTTCCTCAAACAGCTGGACAGTGTCCAGTAAGATAACAATCCTTGGTCATAAAGAGACTGAAATGACCCAGAGGAAACAAAAGATGGGGCGGGGGCAGGAGCTGGGGAAAGCTGCATATACTTTTACCTTTGTGCTGGTTGAGGCAGAAGGCCCAGGTCCCATTGCCTGTTGGAGTGAACCTTGCTTGTGGATCTCTGAATGCAACTCAGGAGCCTATTTGCGAACAAGCGAGAAAAGATTATCAATACTTAGCCAGACATTAAAAAAGATCCATCCGCAAAATGCAAAAAAGAAAGGTGAAAAGATCCATAGCACATATGCACTTCCATATATGAATGTGCTGCCCTATGTAAATAGTCAATAAAGGGAAAAAAAATCCAGGTGTTCTATAATATGTACTGTTCATGCCTCCTCAAGAACAGATCTATCAGAACTTTATATACAATCTCCAAATAGTAAATCATAAAAGACAATGGTCAAACAAGACCTTGCCTTTCAGTTATCTAAAACCCAAGACACAATGCCTGAATAATTGCTTTTTAAGTTACCCTCTTAAGCATATAAGGACAACAGTTAGAAAATGAAAGCCTATATCAGAAAGGGAAAGAAAAATACATGGGCAAGTAGAATAACAATGCTTAGCGCATAGAATAGATAACAAAAGCAACAATAAAGCGAATATCACACTTACTTGAGGCAAACATACTATATTATACATCTACAAAGAAGAGCAAGACAGATCAAACAGTTCATCAATTAACTTAATTCACTAGATTTGGTATACAGTTATACACCCGTCAACTGTAGTATCTTTCACTGTAACGAGCCATTTGATACAAAGTTTGGGATTTGGAGAGAAATGTATAATAACCACCGTGAAATTATATAATACATATGTGTATATGTGTGTTTTATGAATCAATGAAGCATACAACCACCAAGAGCACCCTCCCCCTTACTCCTTATCAAAATCTGTTTAGCCGTGTATAAACAATTCACTAATTACAACAAATACCTATCCAGGAAATTACATGTCCTGTTATTATGATCATGAAGCAGCGCCAGTTTTTTGGGCAAAACATACAGGGCAAACAAAACTATATGAGAATATTTACAGTGACCCATGCTTCAAACTCTTCTTTATTTCAACAAATCAAAAGATAAAATTAGTCCACAGCATATACCTTGGCGGCAACTTCCAAAGACTTCTTGTAAAGATCATTCGAAGGATCCTGCATCGTAGGAAAAAACGTTTATAGCAATAACATTACTACGTGTTAAAAACAACTAAACAGAGTAGCTTTAACATCAAATATACCTCATCCACAGCTTGCTGAAAATACAGAGCAGCTTTATCAAAATAAAGCCTGGCCTCATCCTCATCAGGAGTCAGAAAAGCAAAGGTAGTATTTGCATTGCCAAGACACCAAAGAGCATCATGCTTTCTTGGGTTAACCATCAATGCCTCCTCAATTTTGATATCCATCTATAATTGACAAAACCAGACGCTTATCAATATAAAGTTTGTAACTTTGCTCTATCAAAATAAATTAGAACAGCCCTTGTAAGAAATTATACAAACATAAAGTTTGTAACTTTGCTCTATCAAAACAAATTAGAAAGGCCCTTGTAAGAAATTACAAACTGTAAGGGGCGTGGGTAGCTTAAAAATTAAGCTGCTTTCGTTTAGGGGTATTAACCCCAGTGACTTCTTTATTATTACATAAATTCTGCTTAATTTAACTTGCAGAGAGCGAAAGAAAAATAATATAAATAAGAAAAGCACCGGAAATCATCTTCTTTGAATCAAGAACACTCTGAAACTGAGATAACTCTACTAAAGCTCCTCCCCATCTCGTTAAATTCTGGATTCAGGATAAAAGAAGCATCCATATGGCAAAGAGAATTAATCAAAACGACTCCATTAAAATAAAAACAAAAACACAGGGAAAAAAGACGACGAAAGAAAAGTACATCGGCATCGAGAGGGTTTATAGCATAAGTTGCCTCCGCTGTCTTACGAGCGTGCTCAAAGAACAGGATTCGATCGAAATCGTTATCCATGTAGATTGATTCTGTGAATTTTTAGCTACCTCCTTCTTTACACAAAGTAATCAGAAATTCAGGGTTCTTGTTACCCGCACCACCGCTACAGACTAGGGCTTCAAAAATACACCCCTCCCCATAAATACTGTATCCTGTCTTGAGTCGCAAGACGGTGGGCGCCACGTCATTAAATTTCTTATGCTATTTTTACGATTTTTTCTTATGCTTTTCTCATTGATATAATAATAAAAATCATAATAATAATAATAATAACTATCTAATGTGAAAACTATTTTAGAAGATGAAGGACAAAAATTTTACATAATAATAATAGTAACTATCTAATGTGAACAAAAATTTCAACCTAAAGAGGACTTTCCTATTCCCTTTACTACAAATTACGAATCATTTATTTATTAAATGAGTGTTTGATAAGCTGAATCTTGAATTAGATTGGATTGTCAGTTAGAATATGGAATTCAAGTCAGTAGTGGAAGACATCAGTGACTACATTAAGAAACAAATAGGTCACCAACCCGTTAAAAAAGTTATAGTGAAATTTTTTTAGATGCATATTTTATATATATATACAAGTACTTTATTTTTATATATCGATCACTATTGATCAGTATTAAGCAATAATATATAAAATTGAGCTTAGTAATTGTGAAATATAATAAATTTACAACCCGTGTCAAAACATCCTAACCAAGATCTTCACTGAATAATGACAAAATTTCTTTGAAGGAGGGTCGAATATGAAACCCGAATTTTTATGTGAAATTCACTTTGATTTATTTGGGAATTTTTGTCTTTTTTAAAGATAGTTTTTTTTTTTTTTTTTTTTTGTCATTTTATTTAAGTTTTGAAAGCTTTCTTTGGCTTTAATAAAGGAAAATCGACCTAGAGGTTCTGAAAATCTAAGGAAAAAATGGCTCAAGAAAGCCTAAATTTGATTTCATATTTTTGGCTCCAAGGCAGTGCCCTCGGAAGCGGTTATGGGGTCACTTTTGTATGCCACGATTGTGATTTCAAAGCGGATCTGTTTTGTAAAAGTTGTTTAATTCATAATCATCTTTGGTAAAATACCAATCTTTTTAAGTAAAGTTTCTATCTTTGATCTTATTTAGGTTAGATTGTTGTAGTATTCATGTTATATTCTTTTATTGTTAAGTAAGATATCGTAGATCGCCAAGTAGTTGCCGTGTTGTTAAGTAGATCCGACCACGATAATGTAAGGAGATATTATTGTAAAAAATATATATTTTTATTTTAAAGATCATGCTTTTATTTTGTTTGATTATTTTTTTATTAAATAACATGAATTTGGACATAATTATGCGTTTAGGGTAGTTTTGAATTTACCTTGACCGGGTTGAACCCCAGGGCTAGGTTTAGCATACGTAGGCGTATATGGTATTTTTAAGTATCGTTCTATTTTCATTAACTCAAAGCGTTCTTATGTGTTTTGATAAGAGTAGCGAAGATAGGTTGGTAGTATGGTGTTTTTATGGACCTATGTCACGATCACCAATGGTAGATATGGACATAAGCATGAACTTATGTGCTCTTATGTGTTTTATGTGACTACCCGTATGTTTTCTTGGTAAGGTACATTTACTTAATTACCCATGATGTATTGCACCGAGTACCGTGATCTCGTATTTTTGTTAGATGTATGACTCATAGGATGTTTAACTAGTCATATTACCCGAATCCCACCATGCCTCATACTAGGTGGTAGTATTCGTTGTACCATTGACTATCTTGTATTATGTGTTGAAAAATGAAACATAAACATGAACAATGAACCAAAAACATGAATAGGCGAGATATGTAATTAAAGAAATTGAACAAGTATGTGCAAGACAAAATGAAGTAGTCAACGATACAAGTTTTCACGCATTAGTCAAGAAATGCTTTTAAAGTAATTTTATGTATTCTTCAAGTATATGCTTTAAATTTGTTTAGTAAATTGGATGAAGTAGATTCATATCATGTCATGAGACATTTACAAGCATGAATATCTCTTTTTGATATTCTTCCTCATTAATAAACTCATGCAGGAGCTTACTCCTTGATATTGTATGCGAAATACCACAAGTAAAAATAGTAGAAAAGCAGCGAGTTTTATGGCATGTCAAAAAATGTGTCCTTTAAAGGGCACAAAATGCCGTTATTTATAAGCGAAGACACAATAGTATGATAAATATAAAGGGCGTACCTCTCTCTGGTTGATCATGTATTATTGGGCTAAGAAAACCTTCATGTACGGTATTATGCGCTGCGGCTGCAAGTGAGTCAGTGCGGTCGGACATGTATCTTTGATGGGCGAGAAGGCGCCCGTCGAGCTTCGCTAGCCCGTACACGACGGGAAAAGGCTTTGTTGATCTCGACGTTCTTTTATCCCTGCCATGATGTATATCGCTAAAGGCGAAGGGTGGGGTGGATGGACTCTCAAAGCCGTCCGTCCGACAATACTTGCGGTCCGTGTGGGTTAAAGACCTGTGTCTATTGGGTCCAAATATAGGATCCCAATCAATCACTCACGGGCTCATTTTGGACTTGGTGTATCACTCATTTATTTGGAATAAAAAGACATGCAAGTATAACAAGGTTATGACGATGAACTCAAAGAAAACTTAGAGATGAAGTCATGGAGTTATTTACGTTTTGGTAATTTGTTTTAATAGTTGTTTCCTTTGAACAAAGGATGGATGCCAAGTATATTTAGTAGTTTCATTTTTCCGACATGTTAAGTTGTAATTAATTTCATTTATTTATGAATCAATGATGGTAACAATGATATTCTTATGTGTTGTTCTTTTATTGAAGACCTCAGAAGTGCATTCCTTGAATCTCAACATGTTTTTTTTTTTCTTCCACGCTTTTCTTTAATAACTATGATATAACTTATTTAGACTTTTGTGAGTTTTAGGGTTTTCTTTAAAAATCACGTGCTAAGCGTTCTATTTACAGATTAAAAAAGTTGGTATCGGGCGAGGCGTTACATCTATCGTTTTGTAAATCTCACCACATAGAAACCTTGTTCCAAATCAATAATTTATATTTAACCTATGTGTTTGAAGACTTCGACAATCATTGACAAAAGTATTTGTAGGATATTGACTTACCCAAGAGGTTGATAATAAGGGTTTTCATGAGTCTCCACAAGTGCAGGCACTCGCTCCAAAAGATTGATGAGGCATCTTGTCTGTTTCTCGGACTATGAAGTTTTGATGACATTGTTGAATTTCGAGAGTTCATTAATATCATCCTCATCATCACCGATATAGATATTAGGGTCAACATAGCCGCCTTTGATCATATACTCCATTTCGTGTTATACCGCTTTGAAGCCCCGAATTAGGTCAATCTACAGTCCGATGAATAAAATCGTCCCGCTCAACACCCGACCCACATTCATCTCTTCCACACGAGCTTTGGATTGCCGGGAGAATAAGGTTAGGTGATGGCGGCGCACCCGTATTTTTATATCAACATAACTTTTGTAGGAACATATGACAAATTTAAGCATTCATACTCATTGCGTTGATCTATTTTAAACATAACTCCTGAGAAACACTTGCTTTAAGTCAATCTTTAGTAACTTTCGTTATTGCATATGTGTTCTTTGTTTTTAAGATCAATGTTTACCGTTGTATTAAAACCAATTGGTGTTAGTAAAGCGCTCTTATATTTCCTTATATCGCTTTTAACACGCCTCAGCGGCACTTTTACACTTTTGCGCCAGTGTGGCTATATATGGCCCAAGCTGGCGCAAGGAGGCCAACAAAGGCCAACACTTGCGCACGCAACAGAAGGCAACAAAGAGGCGGCAGCACTTGTGATATAATTGGGAAAACAATGTTGGAAGCAAAGATTGATCATGGCCTCTCTGCTCACGATCTGTGTTGAGCTAAATCTCTCTAAAAAGCAGGTGATGGGGAGGTAGATAATTAACATTTATATATTAATGACTTGTAGCCATGGAGAGTCGGAGACAAAACTTAGCGCATTCCTTTTGCATGTTTTTGCGAAGCTGTTAGTAAACTCAACTCTATTAGGTTCACAAATCTATCAATTCTTGCTAGATCTATTCATTAAACCTCGTTACATATCAACCAAACCAAAGCAGCAGTGAACAGGAGATTTAACTTACAGCGTTTGAGTTTGATACATAGAGTGGGCTTTTAAAATTATTATTTTAATGTTATTAAAAATAGATATAAAAAAGGAGAATTATGATATAGACAACGTTTGAATATTTTTTATTCTTGTGATAGCGCATATTTTTAGAAGAAAAATAGCAAACTTTAATATTTTTTATAGCGGAGGACAAAAAAATATCGCTCGCCTGTGAACTTTTTTACATGGGAGCATTTTTTTCTCCTTCATATAAATTTTGAAGCGACATATCTTTTGATATATATATTAAGCACGATAAAAATTTATTTGAATTTTTATTTTTGATGATCTTCGTTTTGAGATTTGGTTCTATATAATTACATCGTTTTAAAGTGAGATTCAACATCGAATTCACTTAGTGAATATCAGGAGTGAATCAAAAATCGATGAATATCGATATTGAATTTGAACGATAGTGAATTTCGATAGCGAATTTTCTGAAATCACGTCGGAATATGTTGAATGTGGTCTCAAAATAAAGATGATGAAAAAAATAAAAAATTTGATGAAAGATTTTTAAATTTGGAGTTCTAAATTGAAAGATATGAGTGCTTAAAAAAATGGATGAGAGAGAAAGTGTGTTGTTTTTTGTTTTATTTTTAGGAAAACAGGGCGCTTGAATTTAAAAAAAAATAGTTTTGTAATTTATTGAAAGTTTTAAAAAGCTATCCCTTCTTATCTTGATAAAAATGTTGTTGTCTTTTAAGCGACACCATGAATCAGCTCGAATTAATCAAGCGGAGTTAATTTCCGATACCATAGTTTTTAAGAAAATAAAATAAAATGTTGTTGTCTTTTTTTTTTTCCTTGTCGTCGGAATGAAAAGGAAAAGGCGGCAAATCACTACCTTTGGTGCACCTGTGGTCAGAAAAAAGGGCCACGTAGGCCTGACTCGTGAAGGGAAAAAAACAGGAGAAATAGTTGAGTGAGTCATGCGTGGGTAAAATTTGTAGTGAATAATCTTCAAGACTTCAACTATACAAAACAATTCGCATGGCTTCCGCTTGTATATTCTCGATCAACTTGGTTCCGTCTATGTGGTTTAACAAGGATCATAAATTCAGTGTTAATCAGCTCTCTGTGGAGTCATCTGGTTCATTTCCTGGAGTTATCAAACATTTGAAGAGCCATCGGAAAGTCAGGACACCGGTAGTATGTCGAGCTGCTACAACTGCGGTGTTTCGTAATCTTGATGCCGATGATTTTAGGCATCCTCTTGATAAACAGGTGATTAATTAACTAGTTTGTAATGTGTTTATCTTCCTGATGCCGTTTTTGGATGTATCATTCCATTTCCTCCCCTTTTTTTGTTTGTTTGTTTTGTATGCATCAGAATACGCTGCTATTGAGAGCTATTCAGGTTTGAACGAGATTGGAAAAGCTATATTAGGTAAACGTCAAGTTTCAGACCTCCGTTTTGTTGTTGCGGTCTTTCGGTATTTTCATGTTTTTACTTCAAGTTGAGCTTGACTGTTTATTTATTATTATTTTATGGGAATTCATGAACCTTTGTATCATAATTTGATTGTTATCTGTTAGATGATCATGTTCATAATTCAAAGTTCATCCCAATACCAAACTAAGCGTTTTTGACAACATGTGAAACAGCAGGGACAGTGGCTGAGCAAGTCATGCTTCTGGAAAACATTGGAACATCAGTTCTTGTGACAAAAAAATCAGGTTATTACTCCTCCCGGGAATCTTTATTATATTATTTTCAACGGAATGAATCATCGTCTTCAGAAAAATCGAGTTGTAAATTTATCTCTTGCCTTATAACCTTCTGTTGAAAGCATCCTTGCTAGTAATATACTGTCAAATTATTCGAATGCTTTTGGCAACAACCAAGTTTGTGTTTATTACAATGGTCCATTGGTTCTACTTTTGTACTATATGCATAAATTTGCTTCAGCCAGGAAAATGAGACCACGATCTTCTAGAAATTTACCCTCCACTGTTTTGCTTATTTGACCAGCTCCCAGAACTCCACAAGTTAATGATTGAAGCCTCTAGTATTCTCAACATTGAGGCCCCAGACTTGTATGTGCGTCAAAGTCCTACACCTAATGCTTACACTCTGGCTATAAGCGGTAAAAAGCCATTCATTGTTGTGCACACAAGCCTCGTGGAGTTGCTGACACGAAAGGAGTTGCAGGTCTCCCTTTAACTCTTCTGGCAATCATGTTTGTTACTTCTTGATTATTACTTCTGTACAATGCTTTGATCTGCCCAGTGGTTGCATGTATAGTCTTGTCTTCATACCTGGAGCGAAAAATAAATCTAATCATTGCTGGAGGCTAGTAATTTTGATAGGGTTTCTCTGAGTTTTCTTTACATTCTTGTTTTGAAAATCTGGCAATTTATATCCATGATCTCTTATGTTAGCAATGATTATACTTTATAAATCAGATGTTCATATTCTGCTGAATAATGATGTCTAGGCTGTTTTGGCTCATGAGTTGGGCCATCTGAAATGCGACCATGGGGTGTGGTTGACAGTGGCCAACATTCTAACACTGGGAGCCTATACTTTACCAGGTACTCAAGATCAGCTCCTTACATTCACTAAATGCTAAAAGAAAATTGCTGATTATGATCTGCTTACCAAAATTCAAGGGTGACCTTTGCTTGTTTTCAGTTAATTGCGGCTACAGTTTTATGTTCCATTAAGCTCAAATGATCTTTCAGTTCTAATAGGATAACTTGTTAATCATTGCTTTGATCAGTTTAACTTAGTTTCCCTTGCTTCCATTTCCTAGGTCTTAATGTGGTTCCAGGAGGATTTTGAATTAGTTGTAAATTACTCTGTTACTCTTTTTGTATGTTAGTATGTATATGCCGTGCCACTTGATGAAAATTCAGAACATCCAAGTTCTTTGATTGCCATTCAGTTATCTGACCTGAAACTAAAGTAATTTTAGTGTAGGGCTTGGAGGCTTAATTGCTCAGCGTTTGGAAGAGCAACTTTTCCGCTGGCCGAGCAGCTGAGCTAACATGTGATCGTGCGGCCCTTCGTTGCTCAAGATCCAAAGGTACAATATTCTTTATCATGCAGTCTATTTTATCTTAGCATTCAAAGCCTTATTTGAAATTGTTGTCAATTCTCCCACAAGAGGTGGTTATCTCTGTCCTAATGAAATTAGCTGGCGGTTGTCCTTCTTTGGCTGATCAACTAAGCGTGGGCGCATTCTTGGAGCAAGCTCGGTCGTATGACAAGGCTTACGTCAAGCCCTGTAGGGTGGTATATTAGGTAATGTTTGCTATCTGAAAGCGCCTCCTTCCTTATTTATCATCTATACCTTGATGAAGTACTTTCTTAACTTATATTTTATTCAGAAATGCTCAAACAAGACAACTTTCGCACCCTCTTCCTGTTTTACGTTAACGTGAAATTGATGAATGGTCAAGAAGTCAAAGTATACTTCTCTTGTCAAACGTGCCCTGCTGGTTAATTCTGTTTGAACAAGTGTAGCATATTGCTGAAGATGAATCTGGAACACACTGTATCAAGGCGTTTAAAGGTTTGCTTTTCAAATTTTCTAAGTTTCCTGTTCTTGATCTAATGCAGGCACCACATTAGTGTGTGTGATTTTTAATGTAATTATTCTTTTCCCATCTTTTGAAGGTATTGATATTATACATGGCTGAAGCTGAGGACTACAGAGCAATTGTGCTAGTTGGTGTATATTTGTATCATACTAATTATTCTGCTAGTCAAGTTTCAAGCAATACACACAAAATTAGGGATGGTTAGTGGGCATATATCTTGTGCAGTAAAACATCCACCATGCATATAGTCATATAGAAAGACGCACTCTAGAGACCTTGGCATATCACACACTTTGATCAAAAGTGTGTCAACACCTGTATTTTTCTTACACTCCTGCTCTATTGTTTTAATTCTCAATTGTGTAGAATTCAACTTTCTGTGTAAACCTTGGAATATTAGTTTGAATGCTTGCTGTTGGCAAACAGGGTTGTGTGCCTCGCTGTTGCAAAATAAATGTTAAGATATATGCAATTGTCAAATATATCTTTGATCGAGAATATGCCTATGACAAAGTGAGAATCAATATAAGAGTTGGTGAAAAAAAACATCAATCATTTCTCTGCAAGATCCCTAATAGGGAGAATGCATGATTTTGTTTTTAGGCAGATAAGTTCTTCATTCTTTAGGTGGAAAACAGGTTGAAAAACTGCTGAAGAAGGGTTAAAAGAAGAAAGCGCGACAAGTGTGAACTTATTTAGTGAGTTGATCATGTGCCCATCAGAAGCTCGTAGTACCACAGCGTCTATAACTGGGCACGCAGAAGATGCCATCAGCAGTTTGTTTGCTTCATAGCTTTGGAAGCTAATGGAATTTGGAGGTGATCCAGCTTTAAATGTCATTGAATAATGATTTGTTGATCCAGTGCCAGTGCTTAGAAAAGTGAGATTCTGGGTTGTTTGGCCTGCCTGAACTCGGACGACCAAATCTCAATACAGGAGTCATTAGCATCTCCCAACATGAACTTGAGTTCATAGCTTGAGCCCTCTGTGATTGTTACCACAGTATTCACTCCAGCTATCTCTCCACCTTTGAGGCCAATTCAATGGCTGCATTTCCTTCAGGTATGAAGTAATTCTTTGAGTTTATGTATCTAATAGTTCCAATGATGGACCAACCCGTTTAAAGCAGAGTTAATAAAGCTTGGTTCTTGATCAAGTAAAACCCCATTACTGGAACCATTCACGAAAGCAGGTCTAGCTCAAATCCACCATTGGAAGCAGAATACCTGCAATCACATGTTACACTTTCGTATATGACTGGTGTTGTATCACCAACAAGCATGATGCACGTTTTGACTTACAATCTCTACCAAAAGCTTAAGCTGTTGTAGTGGTGGGTGATTTATATATTTAAACACAACAAACTTCAACAATAAGTATGTAGAGATAGCTCACCATTTGTTTGGCTAGATTGGTCAAGTGTCTTGAGTGTAAGATTGTCAACAAGTGGCCAACATGTGGAGTTGGAGGGCGGGTCAGTGTTTTTGCTTAGAACAAATAAGTTGATGGGCTCCTCATTACCCCAGCTTCCTAAACGGATCCGTAGATATTCAACTGTTCCTTCCGATAATTGGGTTTCATGAAAAACTCTGAATCTCTATCCGGAGCAGAAATTACAAGGCTTATATTGTCTGAGCATTTTAGTGGTCCAGGTGATGGAGATCCTAGGGTCAAAGTGAAGGTAAGTAGATAATCCTTCACATTTCCGTTAGCGATGAATGTCTGGTTAATCTTTCCATCCTCAAGCCAACAGTATGGCTTGATGCTGATTCCCCATCCCCAGCAGTGATGAATTTAAGTAGTATAACTCTACTGTACCTTGGGCTGTCCACCCAGGAATTGTGTTGTTCTCGTTCAACAGAACATGTTGCACTGTCGAGTTTGGTGCCAACTTTGATGGTGGGAGTTCAAAATCTGGATTCTGCAACACATCTGCAATAATTTAAAGTATAAGCTGAATTGAAATAATGTCAACCGCTTGTTTTTCTTGGCCTACCTGCTGCTGATACAAGGAGAGAATGACAAAAGGCAACAAGAATTACGACCGGCTTCATATCTTGCCCGGTGTGCTGGAAGGTTCACCAGCAATGCTAAGCGGTGCTCGGTGAACCGGGAAAGCGGTATTTCAGATTTGTGCTTCTGGGAGAGATGGAATGAAAATGAACTTTGGTATGGATGTAGTTTGTTTTGCCTAAGACTAATCTTATGACATGACTTAATCTTGGTATAAGTACCACTTAGGGTACGTTGACTTTCAGGTAGTAGATATCAATATCATGTTGTCATGTGGGCCCAATCATGTGTTACAACGTTATACTGTATTATATAATGGTAAATATGGTATTTTAACTAAATATTAATTCACATGGCTTTGCATTAACATGCATTAGATAATACAGCATGACACATTGTAACAGGAGAATGAATCAGTTTACTTGTAGGTTTATTGCTGCTAGCCGAGCTGACAACTTTTTATTGACAGCTCAAAACATATTGGTTAATTCGTTTTGAGCTGACAAAATAAGCATGTTCGTTCTTTCATTCGATCTTACATGAGATGAGATTTGCTTTTGTTTAAGAAATACAATGCAAAAAACGCCCAGACCTGCCCTGACAGCTTTGATCATTTTGTGAGTTGTTCTCGTGAGCGGACATTATATTTTGATATCTTTCCTTGAGTGTGTGTGGGAGACACATAAGAGGGAAAGAGAGGCATGTGAGCACTATAAGAAAGAAGATAGGACAATCACTTGTAAGTATAGGCTTATAAGAGGAGAGAGACAGTGTGAGCCTATAAGAAGAATATAGGACCAACAGCTGGTTTGAGACAAAGCGGCACTTTAACTTTGATATCATGTTGAAGCTACAATCTCTGCAAAAGCAAGATGATGAAGGTAGATAATTAACATTATATCTCGATATTGTGCCGTCATTATATATTGGGATCAAATCTTACTACCAACATTATTTTCTCCATTTTATATTGTCTGAGTGTTGGCGCACTGTTGTGACTGCTTTGGATCGAGAACATTGAGTGCCTAGGTGATGGCTATCCTTTGTCGTAAGCCCATGTGAGAGGAATGTTAAAATGTGTGAAAAATTATAATTATATGTATCTTCATCGAACTTAGTCTTTTCCGGAAGATGGTGATTTAGATGTATCTCAATAAACCGATGAGGAGGATTCAACCCACCCTCCCTCACTCGATTAGAAGCTGAGCAAAGGTCGGGTCCAGGAAGAGTTATGGTGCGTGATGATTAAGTGTGTTATCTGCAAGTAGAGGATGAGATCATTCCAAATCATCCTACTGCACGATACATGTGAGAGAATGAATGAAAATGAATCTGGCCTTAAACAGTAAAGCCGCTAAATCTGCTGCTTGTCTTGCTTCTACAGGTCGGGTAGAGAGAACCTAGGCAAGCCAAAGGTCATCCACCTTGTTATAATCACGACTTGCAAACATGAAGTTACAAGATCAGAAACATTTGCTAGCTAATCAACTCCTTGATGAATAGAACTGAGGAAGGAGAGATCGACTTCGTCATTGTTATTTTACAGCCGAGCAATACAAAAGAATCAGATTCAATTTCAAAGTGGTTCGTTCCTATTTTTTTATGATTCGAGAATGCCGGATAGACCACCTTCAACTCTGCATGTTCACATACATAATTATTCCAGGATCGAAGATCGAAGGAAAACAATGATAAGTTGACCAGAATTGTCTTTGAGAATGATTCTAGCCGTACCACAGCCGTCGAGAAGCCAACATCAACATTTGTTTTGAGGATGTCAGGCCTAGGTTTTGCCAATTGGTGGGAAGGGGAGGCAACACAAATGGAAATCATCGATCCTCACGACCTTGTGATAGGCTTCTTGACGAGACTTGGCTTGAATAATGATGCTATGAATCGGAAGTAAGTTTCCCTCAAAGACTTTCACGTACCTTACCTTCAGACGATCCACCTGACTGAAAAAGAAAAACTTGCATCTAAGAGCTAGCACAAGTCAAAAGAAATTATGGTTTGTTTCAAAATGTAGGAGAAAATGTCAAGGCGCTTCCAGAGGAGCTTATCAATCACAGTCAAAGAAACAATGACTCCAAGTTTCTTCATGGATCGATATCACGGAAGTTAAACCGGCCATGCGAGAGTTGTCTAATTTTGATGTTCGTTCCATTTGGCAAAGCGAGCGATTCTTTAGAGAGGAAAGATCGAATCTTGGGAGGAACAACAACAAACCACCTTAGTTCCATGAACCCTTGCTACAACTTGTAGAAGAAGTTTCTCATTTGCTCTTTTTGTTGTTGAGTTTTAAATTAGGGTATATCCTGATTTGACGTAGTAGAATCCCTTTTTCGAGTAGTGCCAAAATAGTCTGTCAGTAAGAAATAGATGGATCAATATGTATATTTGGATTTCCTCGATTTCATGCACCAAGGAAGAGGTGAATGAGAATGGGTAGGTGAGTTCAAGATTGATTTGGAATCAATTGATGATCCACTGTTTTGAAAGTCTGAAAGGGATCCAGGGTAGAGAATCTTGAAGGAGAGGGTTCGAAAGGATCAAGGATTCTTCAGATGTTGAAACCTTTCCCATTTCCGGTGGACCATTTAATTCCCTGGCACGAGAACTTTACAAGACATACTACTTTTCCATACAAAGGATGAATGGACTTAGGTTGGGACTGAAGAAAAGTTTTAGTTTTTGTGGCATTTTGGCTTCTAGAATGGTTGCCGCCAGGCCAGAGTGGCGGATCAGGAAAAAAATTTGGTGGAGTGCTGAAATGGTTTTCAAAGTAATTTTTTCTCATGAGATACTGGAAATTATTATTTTTAAGGTTGTATTATTTAATATTTTTCTTCGGTTCAAGCAGGGGTTCATGGGCGCTATTGCCTTGATACATGTAAGTCGCCTCTGCCACTAGTGAGTG
Source organism: Gentiana macrophylla (assembly GCA_026214975.1). Taxonomy (NCBI): domain Eukaryota; kingdom Viridiplantae; phylum Streptophyta; class Magnoliopsida; order Gentianales; family Gentianaceae; genus Gentiana; species Gentiana macrophylla. Next base: position 115,079,329 of record CM047808.1, read on the forward strand.
AGGGTTTTGAATAAACCTTCAACTCTGCTTGGCAAGTCGAGATCCAAGCCAAGAGGATTTATCAGAAGTATGATTCCATTAAATTTTCCTGATCAATTGAATGATCTCATCATGAGAGCTTCTTAGGTAGGCTGAAACACTACATTATGTAGTTGGGCATGGCTTGTATAGCAGACTTATATGGACCTCTTTTCCAACCGCAAAGAGTACCTTATATTTCCAGCTATTTAGTCTCTTCCAAATTCTATCTTTAAGGTACTTAAAAATCTAATACTTACACTTCCACCATGAATGAAGCCAGAAGCCAATGGGGACATATTTGATCTGCAACATAAGGTTAAAGAAGACCAAGGGTCAAAGTTCTGATGTTAAACAATATATTAGATTTCACAAGGTTCACCTTCTACCTATAA